>OU342740.1:379143683-379617527 GCA_910589775.1 Avena eriantha
TGCATGTGTGTTCCTGTCATGAACCACACATGGATCAACCAATGTTATTGCATGTGTGTTCCTGTCGAACCACACATGGATCAACCAATGTTATTGCATGTCTGTTCCTGTCATGAACCACACATGGATCAACCAGTGGTTATTGCATGTGTGTTGTTTCCACAAACCACATATGGATCCACTAGAGTCGTTGCACGTGTGTTCTTTTCACAAACAACAATGGACCCACTTGAGTCATTACATGTGTGTTATTGTCACAAACCACACATGGATCAACCAATGTCATTGCATGTGTGTTCTTGTCATGAACCACACATGCATCAACTAGTGGTCATTGCATGTGTGTTCCTGACATGAACCACATATGGACCCACTAGAGTCATTGCATGTGTGTTCTTCCACAAACCACATATGGATCCACTAGAGTCATTGCATGTGTGTTCTTTCCACAAACCACACACTGATCAACCAGTGTCATTGCATGTGTGTTCTTTCCACAAACCACACATGGATCCACCAGTGTCATTGCATGTGTGTTCTTTCCACAAACCACATATGGGATCAACCAGTGGTCATTGCATGTATGTTCTTTTCCACAAACCACATATGGATCCACTAGAGTCATTGCACGTTGTGTTCTTTTCACAAACCACATATGGACCCACTAGAGTCATTGCATTTGTGTTCTTATACTAAAACCAACACTAGAGTCATTGCATGTTTGTTCTTTTCACATAGCACATATCGATGCACCAGTGTCATTGCATGTTTGTTCTTTCAGCAAACCACTTATGGATCCACTAGTGTTCATTGCATGTATGTTCTTTTCCACAATCCACATATGGATCCACTAGAGTCATTGCATGTGTGTTCTTTTCACAAACAACAATGGACCCACAAGAGTCATTACATGTGTGTTATTGTCACAAACCACACATGGATCAACCAATGTCATTGCATGTGTGTTCCTGTCATGAACCACACATGGATCAACTAGTGGTCATTGCATGTGTGTTCCTGACATGAACCACATATGGACCCACTAGAGTCATTGCATGTGTGTTCTTTCCACAAACCACATATGGATCCACTAGAGTCATTGCATGTGTGTTCTTTCCACAGACCACACACTGATCAACCAGTGTCATTGCATGTGTGTTCTTTCCACAAACCACACATGGATCCACCAGTGTCATTGCATGTGTGTTCTTTCCACAAACCACATATGGATCAACCAGTGGTCATTGCATGTATGTTCTTTTCCACAAACGACATATGGATCCACTAGAGTCATTGCATGTTTGTTCTTTCCACAAACCACACATGGATTAACCAATGGAATTGCATGTGTCTTCTTTTCACAAAGCGCATATGGATCAACCAATGGCATTACATGTGTGTTCTTTTCACAGATCACATATGGATCCACCAGTGTTCACAGCATGTGTGTTCTTTCCACAAAGCACTTATGGATCCACCAGTGTTCATTGCATGTGTGTTCTTTTCCACAAACCGAATATGGATCCACTAGAGTTATTGCATGTGTGTTCTTTTCACAAACACATACGGACCCACTAGAGTCATTGCATGTGTGTTCTTATGATAAAACCAGCACTAGTGTCATTGCATGTGTGTTCATTTCACAAACCACAGATGGATCCACCAGTGTCATTGCATGTGTGTTGTTTCCACAAACCACATATGGATCCACCAGAGTCATTGCATGTGTGTTCTTTCCCCAAACCACACATGGATCAACTAGTATCATTGCACGTGTGTTCTTTTCACAAACCACATATGGTCAACTTGACTCATTGCATGTGTGTTCTTTCAACAAACCACATATGGATCCAGTAGAGTCATTGCATGTGTGTTCTTTTCACAAACCACATATGGACCCACTAGAGTCATTGCATGTGTATTCTTTTCACAAACCACACATGGATCAACCAATGGCATTGCATGTGTGTTCTTTTCACAAACCACACATGGATCCACCAGAGCCATTGCATGTGTGTTCTTTCCACAAACCACATATGGATCAACCAGTGTCATTGCATGTGTGTTCTTTTCACAAACCACAAATGGATCCACCAGAGTCATTGCATGTGTGTTCTTTCCACAAACCACACATGGATCCACCAGAATCATTGCATGTGTGTTGTTTCCACAAACCACATATGGATCAACCAGTGTCATTGCATGTGTGTTCTTTCCACAAACCACATATGGATCAACAATTGTTATTGCATGTGTGTTCCTGTCATGAACCACACATGGATCAACCAATGTCATTGCATGTGTGTTCCCGTCAAGAACCACATATGCATCCACCAGTGTTCATTTGATGTGTGTTACTATCATGAACCACACATGGATCCACAAGTGGTTATTGCATGTGTGTTCTTTCCGCAGACCACATATGGATCCACTAGAGTCATTGCATGTGTGTTCTTTCCACAAACCACACATGGATTAAGCAATGGCATTGCATGCGTGTTCTTTTCACAAACCACATATGGATCAACCAATGGTATTGCGTGTGTGTTCTTTTTACAGATCACATATGGATCCACCAGTGTTCACTGCATGTGTGTTCTTTCCAAAAATCACTTATGGATCCACCAGTGTTCATTGCATGTGTGTTCTTTTCCACAAACCACACATGGATCCACTAGAGTCATTGCATGTGTGTTCTTTTAACAAACCACATATGTACCCACTAGAGTCATTGCATGTCTGTTCTTATACTAAAACTAGCACTAGAGGCATTGCATGTGTATTCTTTTCACAACCCACATATGGATCCACCAGTGTCATTGCATGTGTATTCTTTCCACAAACCACATATGGATGCACCAGTGTTCATTGCATGTGTGTTCTTTCCACAAACCACACATGGATCAACCAGTGTCATTGCATGTGTGTTCTTTTCACAAACCACATATGGATCAACTTGAGTCATTGCATGTGTGTTCTTTCCAAAAACCACACATGGATTAACCAATGGCATTGCATGTGTGTTATTTTCACAAACCACATATGGATCAACCAATGTCATTGCATGTGTGTTCCTGTTATGAACCACACATTGATCAACCAGTGGTCATTGCATATGTGTTCTTTCCACAAACCACATATGGATCCACTAGAGTCATTGCAGGTGTGTTCTTTTCACAAACCACATATGGATCAACCAATGGCATTGCATGTGTGTTATTTTCACAAATCACATATGGATCAACCAGTGTTCACTGCATGTGTGTTCTTTCCACAAACCACTTATGGATCCACCAGTGTTCATTGCATGTGTGTTCTTTTCCAGAAACCACATATGCATCCACTAGAGTCATTGCATGTGTGTTCTTTTCACAAACCACATATGGACCCGCTAGAGTCATTGCATGTGTGTTCTTATACTAAAACCAGCACTAGAGTCAGGTGTGTTCTTTCCACAAACCACACACTGATCAACCAGTGTCATTGCATGTGTGTTCTTTCCACAAACCACATATGGATCAACCAGTGGTCATTGCATGTGTGTTCTTTCCACAAACCACATATGGATACACTAGAGTCATTGCATGTGTGTTCTTTTCACAAACCACATATGGACCCACTAGAGTCATTGCATGTGTGTTCTTTTCACAAACCACAAATGGATCCACCAGAGTCATTGCATGTGTGTTCTTTCCACAAACCACACATGGATCCACTAGAGTCATTACATGTGTGTTCTTTCCACAAACCACATATGGATCAACCAGTGTCATTGCACGTGCGTTCTTTCCACAAACCACATAAATCAACCAATGTCATTGCATGTGTGTTCATGTCATGAACCACACATGGATTAACCAATGTCATTGCATGTGTGTTCCTATCAAGAACCACATATGGATCCACCAGTGTTCATTGCATGTGTGTTCCTGTCATGAACCACACATGGATCAACCAGTGGTTATTGCATGTGTGATCTTTCCGCAGACCACATATGGATCCACTAGAGTCATTGCATGTGTGTTATTTCCACAAACCACACATGGATTAACCAATGACATTGCATGTGTGTTCTTTTCACAAAACCATATGGATCAACCAATGGCATTGCATGTGTGTTCTTTTCACATATCACATATGGATCCACCAGTGTTCACTGCATGTGTGTTCTTTCCACAAACCACTAATGGATCCACCAGTGTTCATTGCATGTGTGTTCTTTTCCACAAACCACATATGGATCCACTAGAGTCATTGCATGTGTGTTCTATTCACAAACCACATATGGACCCACTAGAGTCATTGCATGTGTGTTCTTATACTAAAACCAGCACTAGAGTCATTGCATGTGTGTTTTTTCACAAACCACATATGGATCCACCAGTGTCATTGCATGTGTGTTCTTTCCACAAACCACATATGGATCCACTAGAGTCATTGCATGTGTGTTCTTTCCACAAACCACACATGGATCAACCAGTGTCATTGCATGTGTGTTCTTTGCACAAACCACATATGTATCAACTTGAGTCATTGCACGTGTGTTCTTTCCACAAACCACATATGGATCCACTAGAGTCATTGCATTTGTGTTCTTTTCACAAACCACATATGGATCAACCAATGGAATTACATGTGTGTTCTTTTCACAAATCACATATGGATCTACCAGTGTTTACTGCATGTGTGTTCTTTCCACAAACCACTTATGGGTCCACTAGTGTTCATTGCATGTGTGTTCTTTTCCACAAACCACATATGGATCCACCAGTGTCATTGCATGTCTGCTCTTTTCACAAACCACATATGGATCCTAATTAACCTTAGGAGAGACCTAACCTTAGCCCCCCAATGGGTGGCCGTTAGACCGAGTCTTCTAGAAGGCATGCCCTAACACAGTTGTTCTGCTTGACGATTGTTACATACCGTTTGATTGGGGCGCTTGGACGATTGGGATAGTCTTCGTGAGAGCGATCCGCGAGTAGGCTGTTCTGCGGCATGATTGTCCACGCTTGCTCTGGACAAACTGGCATGTTGCGAGTGTCACGACTCACGAGTTCAGTAGGCCATATCCCAGTGTCACGTCCCCATTACTTCTCTTCCTCCCCGTACTTCTCTTCCTTTCCCTCGAAGCCACTTTCCCCACTTCACTCCCATCCTGCCGTAGCCGGAACTCGGCGACATCCGCCAATTCTCGGGTTGCTACCTTCATGCTAAGAAATCATTTTACAAGCTTTTGAACTTATCCTACATATTCCTGCTATTCACCAATCTAACTGGTGATCTTTTTTCCGATTTCTCAACGAACTTCAGATGTGGCAGATGCTGCAGCCCAAGAATCTGGAGATCCTCGCGCGCAACTTCGCAGCGATGTTCCCGCCCGTGTGCTCCCACCCAGGATGCTTTCGCCGTTACTCCTACCAGGAGCTCCCGCTCCACGAGCTCGCGTGCCCGCACGGAGCGTGCTCCTACACGGAGTCGGGCTGCAACTACACCGGCCCGCCGGCAGAGATCATCGTCCACCTTGTAGAGGAGCACTTGATCAAAGTGATTAGGATCTCGTACGGGCAAGCCCAACTTCTCCAAGAGCAGGTGCCGTTCACTGAATCGGCACACCGCCGGCTAATTTTCCAGGGGGGAGGCTCTGTTTTCGTCCTAACCATCACCCCCGGTGTTCCGAGAACCAGAGCCGGGCCCAACATCGTGTGTGCCGTATGCGTCAGGTCGGTCTCGTGCGCCTGGCCCGTATACACGATGCGCATGTGGGCGAACGCCCAGCCGCCATTGTCCGATAGCATTCTTGTGCTAGCCGAGGCGCCGAGCTGCCCGACGTCGTGGGAGGTGGAGTATGCGGACCTAAGGTCGATCCTATGTGTGCCATCTCACTACCTTGTCGGTGCTGGACCGAATAGGCAGATGCATTTCTACATTTGTATCGAGAAGACCGACAGTGAAATGTAGTACTTGTGTTGTCGTTACTATTAGACTTAAGCGATGCTTCTCAGGTGCATAGAGCATACGTGTTGTGCGAATGTACCCCAGTTGTAGTTTTTAGTACTCCTTAATAATTCGACGAGTTATTGGTCCAATCAGCTTGCTATTGTCACATTGCAAAGTCCACTTGCTCTAGACAGACTAGCAATACCGTGTGCTCCCGCACCCGCATGTCAGTGTCACGTGTTCCGAGGGCCCACCTGCCAGTGTCACGCCCCCCTTCTCTTCCTTCCCCTCGAAGCCACTATCCCAACTTCTCTTCCATCCTGCCACTCTCGTCTGATGGTTGTAATCTGATTTTCGTTGGATTGTTTACATGTAATCTACGTTGATAATGCAACATGCAAATGGCACAGACACAATTTCTAAAGTGGAAGCACCCACACGCTGCTATTGCACATATTTCTCAATATAGCTCGACAAACCCATTACAATAATTGTACTCGCACTAAACACAACCGAAATTGCAACCATCCTAAACAACATCTAAACCCACATCACACCGCTGTCGTCGGAGTCCACCTCGATTGGTGACACCGCCGTGCCCTTCCCAACGACATCCACTCCCGCCCGTGGCTTGCCCTTCACCAAGGAGGCAACAATGGCATTCTACACAGCTTCGTCCCCTTCGTCCTCCACATTGGAATCGACAATGAAGAAGGTGACGAGGTTGGCGTGGACCGAGCGCCGTCGCGCCTAGCGGCTCCTGCTCGAGCTCGACGCCGCATCAGTCCTTCTACAGGTAGGAGGGGCCGAGCTCGGATACGTAGCATCGTCGCTCCTCTCAAGAAACCATGGCCATTTGATAATGCATTGGTAGGATCTTGGGGTGGATCCGCCGTGGTGAGCACTACCGGAAGCAGTGGAGCGGATGGATCTACCGGCGCGAGCCATGACAAGTTCCTAGGAGGGAGTAAGATTGTAGGCCAGGTGTGTCTGGTTCCTGAGCAAGGCCTCCCAGTGATATGTACGCGGGCAAGGTGCCAAAAAATTTCGTCCAATGCGCGCGAGAGGGCTTTTGAACCACGAAGGCCCGAGGTTTGGTTGACAAGTCCACACGCTAGGTCCCCCACCTGTCAGCCGAATATGGACGATAGGATTCTGCCCGAGTTATTAAGTGGGGATAAATCACTCTTCACCACTACCCTGACATCCAAAGGCTCCTCTTTCCTCTGCCCTTGCTCATGGCTTGCAGCTCGTGCAGTTCGTCTCAGGCAGAATCAGGGTCGGCTCAACGCCGTCAGGCGGGTGCCCCCATCAGGTACCGGAGGGCGGCCTACGATTACTACCCCGATATGCTATGTTTGTGCGGTGAGAAGATGCCGAGATGGATTTCGTGGACCGACGAAAATACTATAGGAAAATTCAGCAACTGCAGCATAGAGTGATAAGTTCCTACTGTAGGTATAATGGTAACCCGGATCCGGAAAGCGTAATGTAATTCCTTTTTGTTTCCTTCGATCTACTACGTAGGAAGGGAGGGGGATTGGCTGTGACAAGTTTGTGTGGATTGAAAAGCCACAGACAGGTTTTCACAGAGAGCTTGTTCAGGATCTGCGTGATGCTGTGTGGGACAAGAAAGAGGAGATTCGTGCGATGGAGCGAGAGATACGAGAGCTTTGCCAAGTGCAGGGGAGGCAGGGGCAGGGAGGTGGTGAGATAGACAGGCTCAACATTAGGCCAGATAGTGGAAACAATTTCCTCATTATATGGGCATTATCTGTTGCATTTGCAGTTTATGTTACCATGTCGTTGTCCAGCAGCTGAAATAAGTTGCTGCTTCGTGGAGTGTAGCAGCCAGCTTAGAACTTGTTTTTCAGCCCAGAAACTTATCATAAGTGTAATGCCAATGGCAGGGATTTATTAAGCGCCTATAAATAATTCATGTCTGTGGCACTAACACCCATCGATTTTGGAGACCCCTTAACCGCTTAGCTATCGCGATTGTTCAAATAGTAGTGGCACAGTCACAATTTCGGATTCAACTAGTGGCCTCAGCCGTATCCAATCCTAAAGTCACGATACATTTTACTCCGAGTACAGGAGGCAGATTGTTTCGCCCGGCAAGTTCCACGCACACAGCTCCAGAGTTTAACCGAACTACATATATAGGTTCAAGTTTAATACATCATTAGGCTTCTACACTGCTAGCCTTCTTTCTCTTCTTGGGTGCCAACTTTCTTCCTCTTGCCGTCACGTTCACTGGCTTCTTCATCTCCTGCATTCTTCCTCTTCCTGGGTGCCAACTTTCTTACCTTCACGTACCCTGCATCTCCGAGTCGAGGGAAGTCAGGCCAATCAGCACCAGAATCTTGTCCAACATCATCACTCCACTCGTTTTGGTTTTCTTCCTGCAGCAAAATCACTGAGTCGGCTGTCTTGTTTCTTACCTTGCGCTTCCTGTAAAAAAACCAGTACATGGATAACTACTTTATATCTACAGACTATAAATAATTTTTTGTGAATGTACCATCTCATACCTAGGTTTGGGAGCATTAAGGGGACAACCCACTGCTCTATGGCATATAAGATGGCATGTCTTGCATCTGTTTTTGCCCTTCTTGGTTGCATAGAAAGCCGAACCCTTCTTCTCGAGAAAATTCTTAAACCTATTCACCTGAGGTCTTCCTCTGCCCCTTTTTGTAACTGGCTGGCAAAGCTCGAAAGACAGTTGTACTTGAGGCCACTAAGATGGGTCTGTACATGGCTCGACGGATCCAGCGTACGCCGCTCTGAACTTTTCCATAGAGTAGTAGTCTGACAAATACTGATCCAAATGTGGTAGAGTTATTTTCTTCACCAAGAAGGCCAAGGCATGGTCGCAAGGTTTCCCGGTATGCTGCCACTCTAAGCAGGTGCATTCTCGCAGCTGGATGTTCACACCATCCCTTTTGCCACTCTTGGACATAACGACCACCTCACAGTTGCTGCTGGTTGACGGGAGAACCTTAAGTTGAGCAAGTCCTCGGCTTCTCTTATGCAGTTGTTGTACAACCGGCGGTAGCATATGTCCCCTAAGTCTCCTACTGATCTCTCTCCTTATATTTAACAGCTTCATGATCATACCACGTATGCTGTCCATCAAGATATGAACAGGACGCACTTTTATGTTCTTCACCCAGTTATTCAGGCATTCTGCAAGGTCGTTGTTTATGTAATCAACTTTGATGTCAGGGTTGAATTGACTCCTCTTCCATGGTTGCGAATGATGCATGGCTAAGTACTCTGGAAGTTCAGGGGCTTCCGCAAAAATCTTGCTCATGAAATATCCGCTGCTACTAGGTTTGTAAACTCTAGCAGCAGGAAACATGTAATTAACTACGCTGCATGCGTAGTGTGAGTACAAGTTGAGCATCATATGGGCATGGCATTCTCTACCTTCAGCTCGCGGGAACACCTGCTTCACTGCATTCGCCAGCCCTTTGCATGCATCCGTGGATATAGCCAATGGATCCATGTGGCCTATTGATCTCCTGAGCTGCCTCATAAACCAAACCCAGTTTTCCTCCGTTTCTGTTTCAAATAGCCCGGATGCCATTGGGAACGTCCAGTTGTGACCATCAAGTGTTGTGGCATATGGCAGGCAGCCTTTCCATTTGCCAGTTAGGACAGTGTTGTCTACACTCATATACGGCCTACATCTATCCTTGAATCCCTGGATGCAAGGTTTAAGCGCCATGAAAAAACTTTTGAAATATATTTTACCATGTACTGATTCGGTGTCAATCTCCACAACACTCCCTGGACACCTAGCTTGTACCTCCGCCTTGAAGTTGTACAACATCCTAAAGCTATTGGTCCAATTCCCGTGCAAGACCCCCAGAGCTTTCTCTTTACCTTTCCAAACCGTGTAATACGGTAGGACAATGTTGTATTTAGAACCGAGGCTAGTATGAATATTCTTCGCGGTCTCCTTGGGGTTATCCTTTAGTATGTACATAGATTGCATAACCACCCACTCCGTATCAACCATTGAGGATTTTAGTTTGCTGCCTATCGGACACATGTGTGGAGGGCCCATTTTGTTCACCTGCAACATAGATTCATTTAAAAGATAAGCGGAGTCGACTAGTTGCCAGAAAGATATCGCACAACAATTGTAGTTATAGAGTGAAAAGAGAGAAATTTCTAATGGTTTTCTGCATTCATTGCCCCGGTACCCTAATTGCCTTCGACGCAGGTGAGGCTCTTGTTGTGATCCTCCATGGACAATGTACCTCGGTCCGTCCATTCATCCACGTTAACTTGCAAATGGCCTCATACCTCTGGGCAGTGTTCTTCAGTCGATAAACGTCGAACTCCCCCTTGATACAAAAATGCTAGAACGACATCCTGAACTCATGCATGCTACTGAACTCGGTGCCGACCGAAATTATAAGATACTCGTGGTCATGTTTCATTTCTTCTACTTAAACACCCAAATCATCAACTAGAATACTAGCCTCATCCTTAAGTTCCTCGTCTATTTCATCATCACCAGATTCTTGATCCTCTACAGTGCCTTCTTCTTCATCTGATTCAGAATCCTGCCCATCATCTCTAATGCCTAGTACTGCACACATCATATTGACTCCCATGGGTGGGGCTACACCATCGTCTCCACCCAGATGGACCGAAACATTGCCCCAATCCACCTCACAGGCAACTCTGTTTTCTCCAAGACACTCGGTTGGTTCTGCTGCAACCACATAGGGTGGTCTTATGTTTGCACGCATCCCAGGTACTTCAGTGAACAAACATCAGTCAGAATCAATTTCATCTTGACTGTACAGAACCCTCTTGCTCTTAATGTGTACATCCTCCTTCCTAATGTAATCTTTCCTGATGGTATCAGTAGGGCTTGACACCTGCATTCCATTCCCCGTCGAACTAGGCTTTTTGCTACCGCTCTTGGGTGTGATCTCCCTCATGCCTCCCCTCACGGGTGTTGGCTCCAGGGTGCTGGCATTATTGCCTGACCTTAGCGGCGTGTTCTTCTTCGAATTCGACCTTTTGCTACTACTATTGGGCGTGTTCTCCTTCGTGCTGGCATTATTGTCTGACCTCAGCGGCGTGTTCCGCTCCAAATTAGCCCTTTTGCTGCTACTATTGGGCGTGTTCTATTTCGTGCCGGCATTATTCCCTGACAGCGGCGTGTTCCGCTCCAAATTAGTATTTTTTCTGCTCCCACTACGTGTGGTAGCCTCCGTGCTGGCCATCTTTGCCTCTTTACTACCACTCCTAAGAGTGGTCACCACAGTGTTAGCCCTCTTAGCGTTTTTGCTGCTACCGTTCGGTGTGGCATTTTGACTGGATCTCAGGGGTGTACTCTGCGGTGTGGTGCCTTTTTTCGTGCGACTCTTGGGCATCCTCTTCTCTGGCGTGGTCTCCTTGGTGACGTTCTTCTTCGGGGTGCCCTTTTTAGGGATGCTCTTCCTGCTCCTCTTTATGACACTCCTCTGTAAGACTCTCCTTTGTTCGAAGCTACCCTTAGTCGCACCAGCCCCAGTGATGCCATGGATCAGGTCACGCATGCCTTCTAAAAGTCCATCATCTCTATTGTCGAGTTCCAATTCCTCTCCAACCATTTTCACTATCAAGTGGAAGTACACTTCACCTCTATAATGTTTCCTTGTAAACGATATGACTAAATCCCTGGTATCTTTCACTTCGATAGCCTTTTTGCTCCTGAAACCAAAATATAACAAACGTGCTTCCTGGGAGGACCCCCACAACACCTTCACACGTAACAATGCCATCAGGTCAGATAACTCTACCACTTCAGGATCGTATCTGCCAAGGATTACATCAAACTTGTCATAGAATTTTTCTGTACCATCATCTAATTTTGCAGTATAATCCGTGACACCGATACAAACGATTACTTTGCCATCATCAGGTTATTCAGGATCGAAACCTCCAAGAGGTTCGAGAGGTGGAGCGGCACCATCAGACCCAGCCCCAATGCCACCGTCGCCATCACCAGCGTCATCGTTAGCTAGATCAACCTCGGTGGAAGTACCACGACCAAGAGAAAGGCGAGGGCCCTTAGCAACGAGAGCTACATTACATGGTGGACAGGCAGGGCCCCTTCTAACAGTAGCCACAATAGGATCAGCTACTGCCATGCCACATCGATGATCAGGAGCAGTTCCCACAACAACAGTATTTCGAGTGCTAGTAGAGTCTAGACCATGAGCTGGCTCCAGACCAGCAGCTCGCTGAACCTGAGCACGGGTTTGAGGAGGACACAAGGCATCAGTCTTTGCAACAACAGTGGGGCAGCCTCCGGAAGCCTTAGTTTGCTCAATAGCAGTAGGGATTAGATCAACAGCGGCCAGATCAACAACAACACGAGGACGACCAGTACCAGCAGATTCTAGAGCACGGGTTCACACAACTTGAGGGCGGTTTCGAGGAGGAGCAGCACACAAGGCAGTGGTCTTGGCAACAACAGCGAGGCAGCCTCCAGAAGCCTTAGTTTGCTCAACAACGACATGGATTGGGTGAGCAGCAGCCGCAACAACACGGGCACGGGGACGGGGACGACCAGTACCAGCAGATTCCAGAGCAGAGTTTTCCACAACAGCAATATGGGGACTCCTACGAGGAGGTTGCCTGACAGAAGTATGTCGCGAACGAGGAACCACATTTTTCTCAACAACAGCAGGGGTTCGAGTTAGACCTCCCTATCCAATAATAGCTGGGTGACTCCCAGTAGCAAGAGCTTCCTCATCCAGTATGTTACACATCAGCATAACCATGCGAATCCCAGCATGCTGTTTCATCAACCCAATTAGCTAACTGTCACACGCTATAGGAACCTTGAAGCCTCGTTCATCAACTATGTTGAACCGTGCAGTCTCCTCCGGCCTCATTTCAGCAAGTTCTCGCACAGCAGCAACCAAACCAGGGATAGTGCATAACTGCACATGCGCTACTTCCATCTTCAGATTCTGAGCTTGTTTCCACGTGCTCTTCCATCTGCTAATTTAATGTGGTAGCCGCAGATGGTGACCAGAATTGTGTATTTGGGTTCAGCGTAGATCCTACTTGACAAAAAATTGGAGACAAAAGATAAGAATTTTTTGTCAGCGTCATGCTAGCAAACAATTCTATGTTCGATATATCTCTGTAATGCCAATAGCCAGCTAGAAGTTATAGGTAGTGCGAATAGCAAAGAGAAGAGTAGCTCACCCGCAATTAGCCAGAAGTACTTCTTCCTCAACAAATGGATCTGCCATCCTTCGTGCTGATCAGCTCGTCGGCGGTAGAGGCGGGCTAGATCATCGCAATGGCTGGCACGGCATTCAGCATTAGAGCTTGGTAGCAGCGAGTAGGCGCAGCAACTTGGCACCGGAAGTCAAATGCCCGAAGAGATCATTCTGGTTGGAGAGGGGATTTCGACGCCGCCGGTGCTAGGGTTCATGCGAAAGGAGGGAGGGAGTGGATTTGTGAATTTGGTCAACGCACCATGCTACTTTAGTCTCTCGTTCCGCCTACGTGGTTGCCGCGTTGGCGCTCGCGTCACGGAAATATTACTGACATGAGGGTCCCGACCGTTTACTTCACGGGACAGTTTCATGAAATGTCTGGATTTGGTAGGGGTGAGATGAGTTTGCATCGAAATGGCCCCTCTCGGTAGTTGGCAGCCCAACATTTCGAAATGCGGCAATTTCAGGCAACTTAGGTACCGCGGTGCACTCACCCACGAACTTTGGTACCGCAGGGTAGCAGTCCCCATAGTAAGCATAGCATAAGATCAAGTCATTAAGTTTGTTTTGCTACAAGCTTTCAAATACATAGTAACCTAATCCTTCGACCATGAGATCATGTTAATCACCATTGCTGGATGAGTGCTTTGATGATATCAAACACCGCTTCGTAACTAGGTGGTTATAAAGGTGGCATTAGGTATTCTGAAAGTATGTGTTGAAGCGCATGGATCAAGAATGGGATTGTCCATCCAAGTGACGGATAAATATGCTTTGGGCCCTCTCGATGGAATGTCATCCAATTAGCTTGCAAGCATGTCACTAGGTCACAAGGGATGTCATATCACGGAATGAGTAAAGAGTACTTATCAGTAACGAGGTAGAACTAGGTATGGAGATACCGATGATCGAACCTCGGATAAGTAGAGTATCGTGTGACAAAGGGAATCGGTATTGTATGTTAATGGTTCTTTTGATCACAAAGTCATCATAGAATATGTGGGACCCATTATGGATCTCCAGGTCCCGCTATTGGTTATTGATCGGAGAGGTGTCTCGATCATGTCTGCACAGTTCGCGAACTGTAGGGTGACACACTTAAGGTTCGATGTTGTTTAAGTAGATATGGAATATGAGTTGGAGAACGAATGTTGTTCGGAGTCTCGGATTGGATCCAAGACATCACAAGGAGATCCGAAATGGTCCGGAGAATAAGATTCATATAATGGAAGTCATTTTATAGGGTTCGGAAAAGTTCTAGAGTTTTGTTTGGAGCTTCTAGAAGGTTTCAGAATGTTCCGGAAGGTTCCAAAGGAGATAAACTTGAATCCCATAATTATAGGGGATAAGACTTGGGGGAAGGAAACTACCCCCTCCCCCATGCGATGACCCTAGTAAGTGGGGCCAAGGGGGGAACCCTAGGCCGCACCCCCTCTATATAAGGAGGGAGGGGTGGGCGCCTCCCCCTTGCCCCTTCCACCCAAAACCCTACCGGCCACTCTCCTCCTCCTTCATCCTACTCTGGCTTAGGAGAAGCCCTGCGGGATTTCTCCTCCACCACCACCACGACGTCGTGCTGCTGGGATTCCGAGGTGATCTACTACCTCCACTGCCCGCTGGAACAGGAAGAGGAAGGTCTGCATCGACTCCGTATGTGTGATCGAGTGCGGAAGCGCTGCCGGAACGCAGCGCCGAAAGGATCGTCTACGCGATCTTGAGATCGACAAGTGATCGACTACATCAACCACGAGATCTAATCTTGCTAAAGGCTTTGTATCTACAAGGGTTAGTTCCCATCTATCTCATTGCACATATCTCGTAGATTAGATCTTGGCTTTTCCATTGATTGGATCTTTGTTTTGTTCATTCTTGCGGTAGAATTATTTTGTTTTCCCTGCTACGAACCCTACAAACCTCACTAGGACACTTGCCGTGAATACGAGTGGAGGGATGAATGTTTGCGAGATACACAAAAGTTAAAATAGCTTCATGCAAGAAATGAGTAGGTACAAAATAGGAAATCAAAATAGTATGAGCTGTCTCAATGATATGTCGATGCTTACACTCATTAACACCATTCTAAGCATAATCACCTAGACAAAATGGTTGGGTAAGAGTACCCTCGGAATAAAGAAACTCTCTGATCAACAAAGCTTATTTGTTTGAGAGGATTGATTAGCAAAAGGTTTAGTAGTACTGGTCGGAGGAGTAGAAGACAAAGGAACAGAAAGACCAAACCTCGGATGAAACCGCAAGATGGATACTATAATGAAAAGGAAAACAATCCGAATGTGCTAGAGTTGGTGAGGAAGGAGTTGAGTGTGGAACCGGTGAAGAGTCTAGAAATATTGAGGAAGGTGTGTATATTGATGATTGATCGAATACTGGTTCATCTGAAGAGAAGATTGGTGGAACTGAAACAAAGAAGTGGACTCTAAGGAGGTGGTGGATGATGATCGAGTAGAAAAGGAATAGAAAAAGGGTTGATCCTTGTTAAAAATTACATCACAATAAAATCAATTGCAATGAGTGCAAGGATCATAGCAACGAGACCCCTTATGCCAAGACTATATCCAAGAAAAATGCAAAGGACAGACTAGGCAGTTAACTTGATACACTCACAAGGTGCTAACAAAACATAACATGTAAAACCAAAACAAGAAGATGGCCATATGTGGGAGGAGAACCAAATAAAACCACACCAAGGTACTTTCCCTGAAGACTAGAGGAGGGTTGAATATTTATGAGATACACGGTTGTGAAATAGCTTCACTCTAGGAAAGAGTTGGGATAAAAGCGGAAATCAAAAGAGTAGGAGTCGCCCCGAGAGAACTGAGTATGGACCATGCGTGCAAAATCCTGATATATAGAAATCAACTAGGAACTATGTTTCATAAAATAAACTTAAGTATTATGAGAGTGATCATCACAAATATGACATAATGTGTTTGACCACCCTTTGGGACAAAAGGAGATGGACCCCATACATCAAAGTGCACTAAATCGAAAGGACGACTAGAACAGATAGTGCTAGAAGATAGAAGAGTTCTATTTGTTTGCCTAGTTTACAATACTTATGATGGAAACCATCATCTACAGGAACATGACCTAAAGCACGGTATTAAGCATGACTAGATAGAAGAGAACCACAAAGATGACCTAAACGATGATGCCACTAGGCAAAGGAAAGTGTGAAGTGGATCTTGATGTTCACACACCAGAGGGAAATGCGGATGATGTGAAAGAAGATATGGAAGGTGCAAGGTATCAAGGGCATAAAGGGATGTGGATATACACGCGCATTTCAAAATATTACTACTCCATTTTATATCTAGACTCTTCTAGTGTAAAGTTCACTTATTTCCTCCGAGCATATACACTAAAAGACTTGTATAGATACATGCGCTTCAGAAAAAAAGCTAACACATCTTATATTTTAGAGCAGAGAGAGTAGATGCAATTGCGAGGTGACTCCTCCTTCACAAACCCTAGCTCTTTGGAGTTGGTCTGGAGGTCTATCATTTTCCTCTGAATCTATACACTAAAAGACATTTAGATACACGTGCTTCAGTGGACAGTAAAAACATTAGAATAGGGAGAGTAGATGTCATTGTGAGGTGACTCCTCCTTCACAAACCCTAGCTCTTTAGAGATGGAAATTGTGACCCTTGTAGAGCTATCAAAAAAAATGGCACCATACGCTGACCTACTTACTTTCCCAAGGATGGTGATAAACCATATGGTAGCCCAACAATTTCAAGAACAACTAGAAGAGGAAAGAATGATCCTCAAAAGATAAAAGAAGAGCAAAGATAGAAGAAATTATTCAAGGGAGCATGCATGAGATGGGTGAGACAACTAAAGAAGATATATTGACTATGTTTGCGCATTGAAATGTAATCGAGCTAGACACCGAAGCCTCTCAATTTGTTGAAGGGAAGGCAAAAGCTAAAAAATGTTGGTAAACTTATTCTTCCTTGCACCTTTGGTGAATCTTATTATTATGGCCTTTGTGATATTGGAGCGGTTGTTAACACAATCTCTTATAACTTTTACTTAAACATTCAAGATGAACTCAAACTAGCTAAATTAGAAGATACTGATATGATAATTATGCTAGCGGATAAAACACTTAGAATTCCTATGGAAATAATTCAACTTGTATTGGACCTTACAAGTACCCTATTGATTTTGTACTTGTTAGTATGCCTACTGACGTTTATTGTCCAATTATTTTTGGAAGAACTTTTCTGAAGACCGCATGAGCAAAATTTACTGCAAGAAGAAGACGATATCTCTCAACTTTCGCGAGGATAAAATGAATTTCAATTTTTCTAAATTTCAACACAGGCAAACTATTGAGGAGTTTGAAGAACACCAGCAAGATCAAGAAGAGGAAGGTAACATTACTAGTCCTGCCGCTATGTTTTATGAGACTCTTAATGATAAGCTAGAAAGAAGCTTAGTTGAAAATGATAATCTTCCTGAAGATATAAAGAAAATGCAAGTTGATGAATATCTTAACTCAATCCCTATAGTTGATCCTGAAATTAATCAAGTCTATGAGACACCTATGTGAGAAGGAGATGAGGAGCTTCCCCCTCCTACACTCAAATCCGTTCCTAAAGAATTGAAATACAGATTTCTTGATAGCACTAACAAATATCCTGTTATTATAAGTTCTAATCTTATAGAGAAGGAAGAGGGAAAATTTGATGATAGTCTTAAGAATGAACCGTAAGCCTCTCGGTTATTCTATGGATGACTTGAAAGGGGTTAGTCCCTCGATAGCTACTCATAGAATATTTATAGAAGAGGGAGCCCAACCGGTTGCAGATTTCCAAAGAAGACTTAAACCTCATATGAAATAAGAGGTAAGAAATGAAGTAATCCGCCTCTTAGATGCAGGTATCATTTTTCATGTGGAAAAAAGTGATTGGGTAGGTCTTGTTCATTGTGTTCCAAATAAAGGTAGGTTCATTGTAGTCCCAAATGAACATAATGAGTTAGTACCTACTCAAACCATCGTTGGTCATAGGATGTGCATTGATTTTATAAAACTTAATATGGAAACACGAAAGGATGATTACCCTTTGCCATTTATAGATCAAACATTAGAGAGACTTGCTATGCACTCTCACTTTTGTTACTTAGATGGATTCTCTAGTTTCTCTCGAATATCTATCCATCCATATGACAAATTAAAAACGACATTCACATGTTCCTTTGGTTTATATGCCTATCATCGTATGCATTTCGGTCTTTCTTTGCACTTGTGACCTTTCAAAGATGTATGACCGCTATATTTGCTGATTATGTTGAAAATAGTATGGAAGTATTCGGTGGACGACTTCTTGGTCTATGGGACTTCATTTAACCATTGCCTCTATAATCTTCATAAAGTTTTGTAGAGATGTGAAGACACTAACGAGAGAAGTGCCACTTCATGGTTTAAGAAGGTATAGTACTTGGTCACAAGATCTCAGGTAAGGGCATAGAAGTCGATAAAGCAAAAATAGAAGCAATAGATAGGCTACCACATCCTCGATATGTAAAAGGCATAATAAGTTTCTTAGGTCTTACATGTTTGATAGAAGGTTTATTAAGAACTTCTTTAAAGTTGCACGACCACTAACTAACCTTTGACAAAAGGATGCTACTTTTAATTTTGATGAAAATTGTCTTACTGCTTTCACCATATTAAAACAAACCCTTCTTAATGCTCCTATCATCAAACCACCAAACTAGAAAAAGCCTTTTGATTTGTTCTATGAAGCCAGTTATGAAGTTGTGGGAGCTTTTTTTGTTAGCATGATGATGATGAACTGAATATCATTCATCATGCTAGTCATACCTTGAATGGTGCTCAAAAGAACTACCCAATGGAAGAAAAGTAACTCTTCGTTGTTGTCTTCTCTTGTGATAAATTTAGATCTTATATCATTGACTCAAAAGTTAGAGTGCATATTGATTGCAACAGCTTAAAATAAATTCTTGAAATAACTGACGTCAAGCCAAGAATGATCCATTGGACTTTTCTTTTGCAATAGTTTGACTTGTAGATCTTGCAAAGAAAAGAGAAACAGGTTGACACACGAATGATGATTGAAGAGATGAGACCACGAGAAGGAGTGTCATCAATATGCATACCCCTAGGCACTATTCAGCCTGAAAGAAAATTTTCTGTTTCTCTTTGTAATTGTTTTAGCAATTTATTGCAACCAACAATATTCAAAGGAAAGAAGAAAATAATCCAAAAGTTGAAGGGAGGAAAATCCTCAATACAAACTTCGTGATCGTCAGGTAAGTAAGGTAATTCCAACGTTACTCTCTATGATTTCAGTCACTGTTTTATTATTTTCGTTTCTGCTTTTGATCTCCTTGCATGTTTCTGAGTTCACTACCACTTTTTTGAAACTGGTACGGGCGGTCCGTACCGGAGGTCGTTAAGCTTGTAGTACCCTGTCTCGTTTTCTAGTTTGTTTTTAAGGATCAGTACGACCGGACCATAGGGTCGGCTCCCGCCGTATGCCATGTCGTTAATCCTTCTATAACCTTTGTTTCATTTTCGTTTTTGGTTTAAAAAAACCATACTGTATTAAAAAGGTCGGTAACTGCTAGTACGGGTGGGCAGTATGGGAAACTCCTGCCCGTACCGATTATTTGGAAAGATTTCTACTGACTTCGAAATCGGTGATTTTTGGAAGTATGTTGGGTACGAGTGGCACCCATACCGCTGGTCGTTATCTCCTTCGATTTCTTCCTTTTTATCCTTTTCTATTTTGTTAGGATTCTTTTCTTGGCCGACCCTTTTAGCTCTATTACGAGTTTTTCCCTACTACTAACCATTCATAAGCTTCCCCAAAGGTCCCTTTTCCTCTCTTGCCAACATATCTCACCCACGTTACTCCCATTCTCCAAGAGCCTCGCAATTAAGTCTCGGTCGTGAAATATCACCCAAGCTAAGGGAGACTATCAAGGATCTTCCTCGAAGATCTCGGAAGATTCCAAGGAGATAGCCACCAAAGAGAAGCTAGAGGAAGAATCCTGGTGCAATCAACTGAGAGCTGAAGACGGATTCAAGCTGATGGAGATGGTCAAGGATGGGCGGAAAGTGTTTAGCTTCATGGCAGGTCAAGTTGGGTGATTTTGAAGAAGTCCATCTCAATCCTAAGGAAGAAGGGGAGTCTTATTTGGAAAATCTAAAGCATCAAGGAGAGGATATACACGCCTCTCTTGACAACCTTGATCGTTGTATCAAGAATATTGAGGTAAAGTCTCCGGGATCTTCTAAGAATATTGAATGGTTGCATCATTATCTAGATCATATGGACCTCAAGATAATGAAAGGATTGGAATCCAACCTCGACATTAGCCTTCGATCCATCGAGACACAGAAGAAAACAATCGAGACACAGAAGCAAACAATTGTTTCCCTCGTAACCGAGATTAGCAAGTTCACACACGTCAAATGCCTCTCTGAACCCTGCAATTTGGCCCAGGCTCCTCCGCCACACCCCACGTGCTCGTGTTGGTAGAGGATCTCATTGAAATCACCAATGCACAACCAAGGAAAAGGTGATGAAGATTTTATGAAATTTCAAAACATCCCAAGTTTTATGACATTCAGCAACTTGGGCCTCGTTGTACACGCATGTCCGCCTCCAAGGCTCCTCATTTGCCTCAGCACCAATGGCATCTATATGGTACCGAGAATAAGGGGGGAAATTCATTTTTGTTCCATTGTTCCTGAATACCCCCAGACCTCCACTTCGGCCGGAGCAACTTATAGCAAAACTATTATCAAAACCTAGCCTCCTAGCTAGTCCTTCAACCCAAGCTCTGTGCACCTAGGTCTCCAAAACACAGAGAACATCAGGTCTGAAGTGCTTGACGAGCTCGTGGACCTCTCCAACTATCGCGTCGCTTCCAATACTGCGACAATTATAGCTTATACAACTCATTGATCCCGGTGGACCTCCTCATTGGAGACTGCCTCAATATGTTGCGATGTATCCTTTCTAGGCCTCTTAGGGTTAGGTTTCATCGGTGAAGTGGTCAGCGTGTCCCTGCCCTCCTCCTCCGCCACAAGAGCATCTTCTAAGTTCCTCCTTGCAATAAGAAACACATCATGGTCCCTGTTTGTCGAGCAATCAGTTATCATTAGAACATTATCCTTGCCCTCTTCCGTCCCCTTAGCAGTAGACGATGGTGATTTCCAGGGGGACGCTTCGTCACCCCGGCCTCCACGTCCTCCTCCACGGCCTTTGTGGCCGCCATCACTAGCAGGGACTCTATTGCGCACCCCCAAGGATTATGGGTGCCAATCCTCCATCGGCAAGGTCATCCATGGCTCGTATTTATTGCCGCTATCCTCATGGACCCCATCACCTAACTCAAGGTCATAATGACAAAAAATTCCGCAAACTTCACAAAACCTTGGCATCTTTTCATACAAAACTTGAAAGGTCATCCTCTCGCTACCCTCTGGATGCAGACCAACCACTAGGTTGAGTGGCTTGTTGACATCGAGCTTAACCCGCACATGCACGAAACTTTAACCACTTGCCCTAGGGTGTACAGGTCGATGCTGAGTACCTCGCTTATGCGCGCCGCCATATCCCTCACTATCCCATCCTTCCAAAACAGTGGTGGTATTCCTCTAACCTGAACCCATGCATGGATCCGATTGAGTACTACAGACTTTGGGTCAGCGATCCCGTCGTATGGTTCCAACATCACCCCTGCTAATGGAAGATCCAAGGTTCCTCCAGCATAGCCCTGTTCCAGTCGGCGAGTTAGGAAACCTGGAGTATGAACATATTTTCCTCCGCCGGGAGAATCACCCACTTCCTTGCAAACCCCCAAGCAACGTCCATATTTTGAAAGAAAGGCTGATTCCAGAGTGCTTGGTCGTGTGGACCTTCATCACTGCCATCCATCGCACGCTCTCGCGCAAGCTCACGAAATCCCCCCACGGGAGAATCACGTCATTGAGTTCCTCATCCTTGAGGACCAGGTTCTTCAGCAGCTCCTACAGATCCGATGCGGGCTTCGGGCTCGACGAGCCGCCCTCCCTCGGAAACTTTGCCGCCATAACTAGGGTTTCTCAGCACAAGATCGGAACCGATCTAGCACCGCCGCCCTCCTCAATACTCTGCCAAGGCCGGGAAGACATGCAAGGATGTCCCCTTGGTCAGCCCAAGCGGAGGGAAGATTGGAGAGGAGCGAAAGAAAGAGACCAGATCCGGTACTCGCCTTTCGCCGTCGCGCTCACTAGTGAAAGTCAAAACCCTAGTTTCCTAGGTAACCTCGAACTAGGCTTGAGCCCCGCTTTATAAATAAAGCCACATCGGCCGAATATATACAAGGTGGAGGGGAGACCCCTATTACAAGGTAGATCAAAATAAACATGAAAAAAATGGAAGCCTAAACTTGCCACCGAGGACAACGAGCCGAGAACGAGGTGACCTAGGGCTGCACGACGATGCCCCCAAGAGTGTCACGACACACTGTGCCACCGCCACCGAGACCAAAGGTCAAGGGTTTTCATCCGGATCCCTGTCGCACGGGAGGTAGCCGCACCGACGCCCCCAAGAAGGTAATGATACCCACAGGCACTACCGCCGATGGTGCCGAAGCATAGAGCTTTCACCCAGAAAAACCTCCGACCGCTCCTCCGCGTCCGCCACGCTCGTTGACCCCAAGATAGGCTGCCGACACACGATCTGGGAGTTGCCTTAGCCGAAGCGCCACCAACACCAAAGCCTCCCATCACCTTCTCCTTGACATCCACATGACCGGGGGGAGGAGCCACCACCACTGCCAGGGTGCTCACTGAAGAGACACCCGCGCAATCCACCTTCCGGGGCTGCCGCCCCGGCATCCCCGAGCTCTAGACAAATCTCTGACCAACGCCACATCGTTCCATCGATGATAGGGCCGAGTCAGGCTCACAGACGTGCAGGTACCGATTCACGGGTGTCTTGGGGGAGGGTATCTTCCCTCCGTCACCCACGGTGAGAGCCTTCTAGACACAACAACAGGACCATACAGGGCTAGAACAGGCCTAGATCGGGCCCCTCCGCCCCGCCGCCACGCTGCTGCTGCCAAGTCGCTGCCGCCGTCGTTCCCCTGTGTCTCGAGCAACCCTACGCCCCGTCACCGCTGCGAGTGCCATGGATGCTGCCAGATCTCTGGCCGAGCTCGCGCCTAAATCTCGGGCCAGAGCCGCCCCCGCTGTTGAGAGGGAAGGAGGTGCCACCGCGCCTCACCGCCAAGAAAACAAACCCCGAGGGGTACCGCTGCTGAGCCAAGGAAACCATCCCCGACGCCGAGCCCCACCGCCTCCAGCACTCTGCTCCACCACGGCCGCGGCGCGTCGGGAAGGGCTGGAGCAGAGTCGCAATTCACCACCGCCACATGGAGCTACCCCGTGTCGCTCGACGCGCCAGCACGAACCAGGAGAGGCCGCCGCCACCGGCACCGCACAAGCTTTTCCCGGTAGCGTGCGCCAGCGGCAGCAGCAGGAGGGGGTGGAGAAGAGGGGGGCCGGAGGCCGGTGGCTAGGGTTTGGCTCCTGGTCGCCCACAGGAGATGACCGAGGAGTTGTGGTATTTTTCCCGAAAGGGGGGAAGGTCAGTTTCCTAGGTAACCTGGAATTTTCTCACCTGAAACCAGATGGGTTGGATGTAGTAGATTAAGAGCATCTCCACTCGTTGGGTGTTCCCAAGCCGAAATCCAGCGCTATTTAGCGCCAGATGGAGTTAGTTTTCGGTCTGGGAATGCCCAGTTTCCCACTTGCGTTCCTAGCCCGAGTTCCCAAGTTTGGCCGAAATTTGATCAAACTCAGCGACATTTGAACGAATATAGGCGACTATAATTAAACAACGGCGAGTTCGTACATTGTTGGCCAATTTCAGACATATACCCGAACTTTGGCCAAATTAGGATAAACGAAAAACTAAAAGATAGTAAAAACAAACTACTAGGCCGATTCCCACACCGCCGCTAATGCCGATGCCGCCGCCGCCTCACATGCTAAAGTGGCGGTAGAAGCTGGTGTAGTCGGGATCAGCCTTGCCGTTGTCGTCGCTGTCGTCATTGCTCGGCATCTGCGGCGGCCGCGAGCTGCCCTGGCTTGCGTCGCCATATCTCCACGGCTGGCAAGAAGGGACGACATCGTCGTCGTCGAGGATGACGAGAGGCGTGCCCTGATAGGCGGGCTCGCGGCATGCACTGACCTGGCGCTCGGTCTCCTACTGATGGTGTTGCACGTGCCGTGCTTCCTCCTGCTCCCAGTCCGCCCTAGACCAGGCGAGGATGTCCGAATCCGGCATCGGCAGTGGCATGGCGTCCTGCAGAGAGCGCTCCATCGCCATTTTGATGGCGAAGGAGTCCTCATCCACAGGCACGGCCCAGTCCGCGGGCTCGGTCTTCGGCTGTCGCAGGCAAAGCCAGCCTATCGGTAGGGCCGCCACCGTGTGGGGTCGTTGATGACGATCCCCCGCGCACGTGTCCTTGACAGCGAGCTCCTGGGCGTGTCGGCCTCGTGTTTGGGAGGCCGGAAAAACTCGCCGCTACTTCGCGGCGACTGCGCAGGCGCCATTTCGGACGAGCACGATGCGGTGGAGGAGGAGGAGGTGGGGGTGCCCATCCTCCCGGGCACCCATTTCGCTGGAGGTTGGCGCATGGCCCTCGCCGCTGGTGCTGGCGAACGAGGGAAGCCCAGCGGGGGGTTGTTGCCGGTGTGGATGTGCTTGAGGACGTTGTTGAGGGTGCGTCCCAGCGCGCTCCACCATCGGTGGCGGCTCGCCGCGTTGTTGCGCTTCGGTGGCTCGCTTGGAGGTTCCTGGTGGGCGGCGAGCTCGGCGAGCCGGCGCTCGGCGAAGAAGTGCTCCCAGTGCGCGAAGTTGCCGAGGTCCTCGGCGAGCTCAGGATCCGGCATCGCCGCGATGGCGGCCTGGATCTCCTCCACCATCTCGTCGTCCTCCGACACCGGCAACACCGGTATGCCGCCAGCGCTGAGCTTCCAGCCGGGCGGGCAGCGGAAGTCCGGCGACACCATGTACCCGGCGTCATGGAGCATCCTCGCCTCCCAGGGCTGGAGCGTCCGTCGGCCGAAGCCGTTCGCCGACGCGGGGTCGCCTGGGTACTTCTCCGCCATCGTATTCGTCGAGTGCTTCTTCGCTGGAGTTCGTGGTGGTGTGGGGTGGAGGGGGCAGTGTGTGCTGTGAACCGACGATGTGGCCGTGTTTTATAGGCCGAGGCGGGCGGCGAAGGCGGGAGGGGTGTAGCGGCGTGGCGGGAAAAGGGGAAACAGCGGGAAGCCGGGGCGGCGGTGGCGCGCCATTACGCCGACGCGTGGTCGACGAGACGGGCTGTTATTGCCCAGCGGTCCGTCGCGGGAGCCGAGGAGGAAGGATGACGACGATCGGCCTCCAGTCACTGACTGGGCGGGTCCACGCGCAGAATATTTTTTTCCACCGAATTCGCTTCGTCCGGCGTTCCTAGCGCATTCCCGGCGCCCCGGAAACTGCCTGAGATCTCCGGACGAATTTTGGACCAAATCCGGACGAAACCGGCGTCCTGAAAACGCGGCTGGACCAATTTTCGGCGTCCGGACGAAAAAACGCCCCGGGAACGGCCTGCAGGGAACCCAAGTATCATTTGGACCGTTGTCCAAATACTCTAAGGACTGAAAACGAAATATCATTTGGACCTGTCCAAATACGAAACATTTTCAGCATTTGTTCTTTGCACCCAATTTGAATTATTGAGACACCTGCAAAGGCCGAAGCTGTGAACAAATGAAGGGATCGAAGATTGGATCTAGAGTAGGCAGATCAGGTTCTTCTATAGGGAAGACAGTTGGATATAGTCGAAAGCTTTATTTTGAAATGGGATTTGATATGTGTAACGCTATCCACTTTTTACGCTAGTACTAGTAACGACATCCAGTGGGACTCGGTAAACATTGTTTCTTTCAGTATACGTTGAAAAATTGCCAAATCTGTGCTCTCCATCCACACAGCCAACGAATCTGAACCGTCAAATCTCATCACCAGACCATTTGCTAAAAACAAAAAGAGTTTTCCTCCCACCATCACCTTTGCTCAGCCGACCCAAAGGCGGCCCGTGCCCTAGTGCTGCCGGCCTGCCGCCGCCCCGTCCGCCTCTCACGGTCGTCGCCTCCATCGCCCTTCCCGTGCTACCTCACCGCGCCCCTGCCGTCTCCACCCAGTTTGCGATCTCTGACATTGGTTTTGAGGTATGAGCTTCTCCACAAGTCTTGGGTGTGCTGGTTCACTCCACCTGGCGCACCATCTGGATCCGCCGCTGGCCGGGAAGCCATTTCTCGGTGTCAGCGCGACGCATTTCCAGAGAAGTAGGCGGCTCTCTGCTTGCCCTGGTCGATTCGGATGCTCCGCGAACCCGCGTCAGTCTGGGCCACGGCGCACCGCCAAGGATGCCATGTACGACCTCCACCCCGAGATCTCGATGCTCTATGGAGAGGAGAATGGCGCGGTTTCCGCCCCGAGCAAGGAACTGGGTATCGGAAAAGCCACTGAAACCTTACCAGGCAACGCTTCCATCACGTACCGCTACAACGAGCCCCGGATTAAAGTCATTGGGGTTGGAGGTGCCGGCTCCAATGCCGTCAACAGGATGATTGAGAGCTCCATGAAGGGTGTGGAGTTCTGGATTGTGAACACTGATTTCCAGGCTATGAGGATGTCACCCATTGATCCGGCAAATAGGCTGCCGATCGGCCAGGAACTGACACGAGGTCTTGGTGCCGGTGGGAACCCTGAGATTGGAATGAATGCAGCCAAGGAAAGCCAGGAGCTGGTCGAACAGGCAGTCGCTGGTGCTGATATGGTTTTTGTGACGGTGAGTTCTGCTGCTCGTGCAAATTCTGCTATGCCTGTTGCTTAATTGATGTAGAATTAGTGAATGGCACACTTTACTTGACATGTAATGTTGAAGTTGAACATGTCAGGAATTAATCTGGCGTTACAGTCAAAATATCATAGATAGATATCTTAGGTTATAATTTATAACTTAATTACCTAATGTAATAATTTTTATGTACCTTCATCGAAATGTTAATAATCATCTCTGTGCTCTAGTAGCTTTCTGAAGCTTTAGATTCACTTTGCAGGCTGGAATGGGAGGGGGGACAGGCACTGGTGGGGCGCCTGTTATAGCAGGGATCGCAAAGTCTATGGGTATATTAACTGTTGGAATTGTGACGACTCCGTTTTCTTTTGAGGGAAGAAGGCGGGCACTTCAGGCACAAGAAGGAATTGCTGCTTTGAGAAGCAATGTGGATACACTGATTGTCATCCCAAATGACAAGTTACTGACTGCTGTTTCCCCAAATACTCCTGTGACAGAAGCATTCAATCTGGCAGATGATATCCTCCGGCAAGGTGTCCGTGGAATCTCTGATATCATCACTGTAAGATTATATTCTAAACCCCATGTTCCTATTTTACAATTATTGAGTATGATTTCGAAGAAGTGGCATGATGATGTTTTAACAAAACAAAGTTTGATTCACAGTTTAGACAACAATGCAAATATGGATTAACAAGGTCCCTTGAACATTTCTTTGTCCACCATTTTCTCTTTCAGAAGCATCAATTTCACAAAACAGTGGGTTTAAATTACTCTTTGTTGCTGCTTCCTAGTTTTTTCCTGATGCACACATGTTACATATTCCTTTTGTGAAATTCAACACTATTTACACTCTAAAAATATCCAAGCTACTCCCTCCTTCTCAAAATAGATGTTGCAGATTTGTCAAAATTTGGATGAATCTAGACACTATTTAGTATATAGATACATCCAAATTTTGACAAATTCCCGACATCTATTTTGAGACGGAGGGAGTACAACATTCTAACCGAAGGACCATTATCCATACCCAGTTAGCTGCAGCAAAATAAAAGTAGAGTGACATTGTTGACTATGGCACTTAGATCTTTGTTCTCTCTAGCTGTTCCCTTTACACAACATTGAGTGCTTGTTTGCTTATCATGCCATTTGCAATGCCATGGTATGGATCCGAAAGTTCATAAGTACTTTTTTAGCCTATGCTTAGTTAATTTATTTTCTAGACTAAAGTTACCTGATATATGCAGCTCAACATGTGATTGTGCTACCTTTATTGCTTGCAGGTGCCAGGTTTGGTCAATGTTGACTTCGCTGATGTTCGATCAGTTATGTCCGATGCAGGTTCATCTTTGATGGGGATTGGAACAGCAACAGGTTACATTTCAGGGAACCATATTTGTTCATCCGCAAATTCTGCATTCATGCATACTGCCTTGCATTCATACAATGCCCATTCTTATTATGAAACTCCCGAGGATATTGTGCTATTAACATAAATGAATTTAAGTGAAATGTAGTACTCCGTAGTATAAATTTCTCTACTTTATCTGTCGGAAATCATGTAACTAACCACAAGTTCTGCTATTATTTATACAACAGTAAAGGTGTATTAAACATTTGTTAGCTTTGTGTGATTTTATGCAGTTATATTGAGTCCTAACCATGCAGAGACTGCATTTCCAAGCATCAGAGAATGCCCACAAACACACAAACAACCTCTTACCCTCCTCTTTTGTTTTCTTGTTTCTGTTGTCCTGTTTGCAGGGAAGACACGAGCAAGAGATGCTGCACTCAATGCCATACAGTCTCCTCTACTTGATATTGGTATTGAAAGAGCAACAGGAATCGTGTGGAATATCACTGGAGGGACTGACCTAACATTGACAGAGGTATCATATACAGGACCTTAGTATATAGAACAGCTTGTACAAGTTATACTCATACATTCTAGTTTAGAACTTCAGATCTAGATGAACATAACAAAGAAGCTAAGTATATGCATTTGTTTGTAAGGGATAACTTTGGCAGTATGTTAATTTAGAAGGCCTTATTTATAAATCAGGCCTTATGCATCTACAACTTTGAGTTTGTGCCTAGCCCGCTAACTATCTGCATGGAAGAGCATCTGTAAATTGCCAAACTGTTTCCTTGAATTACTTTTGACCTGAACCCCTCTGTCATCCTTTTTAGGTGAATGCAGCTGCTGAAGTGATATATGATCTTGTTGATCCTGGTGCAAATCTAATTTTCGGCTCAGTTATAGACCCATCATATACTGGTCAGGTAAGTAAACAGATCACATACTCCCCCTCCCTCTTTTTATCAGCATGCTGATGCACATCACAACCGTGTTATGATCCAGCGAGATAAAACCCACTATTACTTACATAATGTAAACCGTATTTTTCATTAAATGGTCAGTTCATCACTGAAACCCACCCTAGAAAACACTTGCTCCAATCCAAATTAATTTTGTTGCCGTGTGAAAGAACGCTCCACCGGATTTTTTTTTAAAACAACAAAATTCAGGACCCTTATAACGTCTATCACCCCCGACCATCACCGTTAAACCACGCTAATTGGATGATCAGTGCTTTCTGAAAAACTGTTGCACACGGCGGTGGTTTTTTGTGAAAAAAAAAGGAATCCTGGTTTTTTAAAACTCTAGCCCCAATCGTGTTTTTTTTTTTGCAATTTCGTCTACAAAACTAGAACTTCAGCTGTTGTAAGTCGAGGGAATACATGTAACATGATATCTCCCTTCAGGTGAGCATAACTTTGATTGCAACCGGATTCAAGCGCCAGGAGGAAGGTGAAGGCCGGTCTGCGCAGGTACATCCTCTTTGTGTCATTCGACTACTTTCTGCTCATTTCTGCTCTGTTATTCTGATGCAAACTCTGGATGATCAGGCTGGAGGTGACAGCAACCGCGGTCGCAACACTCGGTTTTCTCCTTCCTCTCAGGACGAAGGCCCAAAGCTGCAGATTCCGGAGTTCCTACAGCGGAAAGGGCGTTCAGGGTTTTTCAGAGACTGATAACCCAGCAATTTAGCTCGTCGCTTTTCATGGACTTCTCATTTCGTGTAATGCCTTTCTTTTTTTGTTTTCTTCCGTTGCAAAGCTTTAGGTCTTAAGATTGATAGTACTACAGTCTAGAGCACGTGTGAACCGCGTCTTGTCATATCGGGCAACATACCACGCTGGGTCTAGAAAACAGGTTTTTTCTCTCTCGAATCAAGCGGGAAATTAGCCGATTCTCGTGTTCTAAGTAAGCGAAGAATCGAGCATCGATATTGTCGTTGCTCTTATTGTACATTCAGATGGGAAATTCAGTATTAGCAGAGATCAAATCATGAGGTGATTTGCGTACCATTTGTTTCCATGAGGTGTCTTTTTCACATGCTGATCGAGTCGACGTAGGTGCCTATCTTACGCTGCAACTACGCGCAGTAGCGCAAGCCGTCACGCGTACCTCGTTGATAATGCCGAGCCCGAACGCACGATTTTAGACTATAACGTGGACTCATCTGCAAAGTTCCACCAACCAGAAGGCTGCAGCGGCACGAAAGAGGAAAGGGGAAGGAGGCAGGAGGAACACAAACGGAAACGAGTCCAGAACCAGGAGGAATCCACCAACCGGAAAATTTCCCTTCGCGCTCCAGCGCACGCGTGCGCGTTCGCCCGCTCCCGCTTCTCGCGGATTTGATCGAATCTTTGCTCGGGGGACGTCCGGTGCCCGCGGACAGGGATCCCGCTCCAATCTCCATGGCGGAGGGCTTCGGGCGGTGGGAGTCGGATCCGCTCTTCCCCGCCGCCGAGTGCGTGCAGGATTCCGCCGACAGGTATGGATTCTTTTTTGCTCGGTGTGCTGGATAGCTCCGGTTTCTTATCTCGCGAGATTTGCTGTCGCATTGTGGAGAATTGCGCGCGTGTTTCAATTCATGCGAATATGTGGACCGTCTGGAGAATCTCTTGGTGTGATTTTCTCACGAGGTCACAATTCGGGACCAACAAGCTTAGCTCCAATTTTTTTTGGGTGAATTCCTTAAGTTTCGTGGCTGCCTTGAGTTAAAAATTACTGCCAGTTTGATGTACTCCCTCCAGTTCATATTAATGTTCTCAACTTTGTTTAGATTCGGATGTATCTAGTTAAGTATTTAGACTAGATGCATTCGTATCTAGACAAATTTGAGAACATTAATATGGACTGAAGGGAATAGCTTATTGTAATCCTGTGATGGCTGAAATACCCCTTTCGTCACAAAACATTTTATTTTTGCTGTAGCTTATTTCTTGAGCCAGGTGCACCCACAGTAGCTTATTGGTGTCAAATAAAGGTTTTGGCGCAAGTTTTTGTTTCGATCATAGCTTACCTTATAACAAAAAGACAAACATCTTTGCTAATGTGGTTCAGACAAACCTGCACTCTCCACGGCTACGGAGGTTGAACAATGTTTTCTACGGAGTAGTATGTTTAGCACTTCTCTTTGCAAGTGCTTCTTTCTCCATAGATTATTTGTATCATGCAAAATACTGTATATTTTACACCAATCCATAGATTATTTGTGTCAAATAAAGGTTTCTCCCAACTGACGTGATTTTTCTTAATTAATCAAAGTATTTCGTGAATCTTCTCTTCCAGTTAGTGTGAGAGCAGCTGGTGAACCTACAATCAGTAATATGCCCTTCTCTGGTAGGAGGAGGTTAAAGCAGAACACACCATGCTTTCCAATCCAATCATTAATTGTACCTGAAAATATGTTGTTTTTCTCTTAGTGAAGTACTGTTTTTGAATGCTACCTCAAAATTATGCAGTAGTTAAGCTTGTACAGTATTAAGGGCCAGTTCTTTTCAGCTTAATAACCAGCTTAACTAGAAAATTAAGCTCAAGCTAAAAAGAACTCAAATTTTATGCTGATCTTAATTTTTCCACCACCGCTCCTCGCTGTGTAGTTGCGGGAAGCCAAGGAAAGGCAGATTCTCGCAGCTTGCCGAGCTTCTCCCATTATGTAAATTTCGTTTTTCCCAAACTATCCATTGAACGGAACGTTAATACACTGAAAATGCCCTCCCACCATCTCTTACTTTTCCTTCTCGAAATGAATCGTTTTCTCGTTTCCAACTCTCCCGACTCGTTCGGCAGGTTTCCCATGGCCGAACAGCCACCGCCTCCGGGTGGCATCCGTGGTACGTGTGGGCCGGTTGCCTCGGCCGCGTGGGTGGCGGGGAATCGGCGGCCGGAGGTCGCGGTGCAGGGGCCGGCCGCGGGCCTTGTCTCCAGATCCGATGGAGTATCCCTCCCCCTGATCTGTTCGTCCTCCTGCTCGATCTAGAGCCCGGTGGCCTCGCCGGTGCTTGATCTTGGTCAGGTTGGTAGTGGAGGCGGTGGGTACTGGGGGAAACCCTTAGTCAGCGGTTCTGACCACGACGGTGACGGGCGTCGTGCTCTTCTTCAAGGCCCCGTCGAGATACCACACCTCACTACCCTCCCCTGCTTGGCGGCTTTGCTCCTGGTGGTGGTGGTCTCGGTGGTGCTCCCTGTGCGTCTGTCTGCTTCCTCTTCGGCTGCCGTTCGTGCAGCCCTGTCGTGTTCTTCGGGGAACTGCTTTGCCTCGCGACGGTTCGGCGCCCTTCGATCCAGGGCAAGGGACAAGGGGTCCCTTTTCGGAGGTGAAGACGGCAGTGCCTTTGTCTGCTGGTGTCCGGTTGAAGCTCCGACGGCGTGTGCCCCCCTCCGCATGATCCTCCTGGTGCTGATCTCGTCGTCGTTCTGTAGGCTAGGCATCTCAAAGCTGTGTTTTTTGTTCATTTTCTGTTTGCTTGGGTTGCCTGTGGCTTGTAAGCTGTTTGTAACGTTGTATCTGCTGTATTCGGCGTTATTAATTTAACGCGGGGCTTAGGCCTTATGTTTAAAAATACAGCCGCCGCCTCCGATCTGCGACGACCGCTGACCGAGCGCCTCCATGTCGCAACCTCCGAGCCAGCCCGCCCCGGAGCTCGACCTCCCACCATCCCACGACCTGGCAGCAGCCCCAGCGTGCGTGAAAGAAGCAAGGCATCACATCATTTCTTCATGGGAGGGACCACGCATGCATATGTGAAGATGGAGAGCGGCCGATCAATTTTTTCCTCTGCTAATTGGATGCGCGCACGCGACAAACGATGAGTAGCAGATCGCAGCTGAAACAATGCGCCGATGCGCATGCTGCGTGCTCTGCCCACCTGCATATTTTTTAATGATTTCTTTTGTAGGTGCTTTGTAATGTGCTGTGAAATGTCAGATTAGCTTTTGTATGTGTTATTGTTGATTACTGGGTTTGGACGATTGAAAAAACCTAAGATTTTGTATGTGCTTCTGAATGTGCTGTCGGAAATTGTTTAAGCAAACAGTCTTGTGCCTTATTGATTATCAGTTGTTACTGTATATGGTGTTATTATTGCGATCGCTTTTGTTAGGAAGAGAATTTGTGATAATTTGATGACCTTGCTTTTGCTTGACATGTTTCTCAAGCACGAGACATTTTTCTTATAATATTTTGTATTTTATGATGTCCGCAAATCTTTTTCTACTTGCATAAACGCTAAACACACCAGATTAACTACATAGTATACGATATATATTATGCTATCACAGTCTAGGGACATTACAAACCTTTTGTCATAGATCCAATAAAATAAGCTTAGAAGACATAAGCTGAAAAGAATTGGACTGTAATTTCTCTAGGGCTTATTTGCACTACAGTTTCTCTGGCGTAGCTAAGCTTAAGCCGTTTCTGCACAAGCCTCAGCCGAAAAGAACTGTCCCTAAGAGTTCTTGCGCTGTCATAGAGATTATGGAAGATTTATTTTGCAGCAAGGAACGTGTGTTGCAGCTTGCTGACTGCTAATTGGATTTGATTTTCGGTTTTTGTACAGGATGGAGGGTGTCTACCGCTTGCTTTTGCATGAAAAGAAAGTTATACAAGATGATACTTCAGATGCAAAACTTCATGTACCGATACAGTATGAGAGAGATGTGACTACTGCTCTCGGAACTACCAAGTGGCAGGTTCAAACAATCGAGCTTTCCACATAGTTTGATCATGCTACTCCATTTATCCATGTTTTCTGTGTTATCTGCTTTTTCCTCCCTTTCTTCTAAGACCCATTCTCCTAACTCTGGCAGTTGGAGCAATTTGAGAGGGAGGTGAATGCAGCTGCATTTTCTGAGAAGTCAAATTCAAGGGAAAATGCAATCTTAAAATTTAGGCAATTTATTAGAGCTATAGCTGAGCAAATTTCTGAGGTGGAAGAAAGCTTGAAGAATCTTAGGACAGATTTCTGTAGAACTCCGAGATATCTATATTCAAGTGAACAAGATGGAGATGGTCTGGCATCTTTTCTTTCTGGTATCAATAATGATAATCGTGCTTATTACTCCACTGATACAGATGAAATTACTGAACTTAAGATCGACAGTGCACCTATGGTGAGTGGTTATCATTCTTCCCAAGACCATATGACATGTGAATTGAGATATTCAGGAGATGACGTGGAAGGAACATCCAGACTGCAATGCTCATGTGGAGCAAGTGCATGCGAAGGGGATCACAATGACAAGAGTTTGTATGGTTTGGATGCTGATGATTCAGTAGGCAGGAGCCATCGTTACAAGAACAAATTGAGCATGCAGTGCCGTAGTTTTATGAGAAACTTATGGTTTACAAAGAGAGGCCGGGAGAGCTTTACAAAGAGGAGGAAAGATGGAGAAGTTATGGATGGCTTGAGAAATGGAAATATATTACCTTCGTTCAATCTAAGTACATCAGGAAGGGTATGCTATCTTCTGCTCTGTTTCTGTTAGTTAACATATTGCAGTCTATAGCCATTGTTTTATGTTGTTAGTTGTTAAAAGGATCTCAGTGTATTAATTTCCCCCTTAATGGCCTTCTGTTACTCCTTGCAGAGTAGGTATTGCTGGCCTGAGCTAATCAAGAGGAGATTAAGTAGATCTGACAACAATCATCCTCAAGTTTGCATAGCAATATCACTACTAGTTGCACTAGCTGTTCTTGGTGAGTTCTTTTGTGCCTTACGTTCACAGTTCATCCCTTTTTAACATTCAGATCTCATGAGTGAACATATCCCTTCGGAACAAACAGATATTTGATTCATGTAAGCCAAAAAGTCTCTTTGGCTCCCAAGCTCCTGTGCTCCCTTTGTTTTTAAAATTTCAAAAAAATCATATTTGTACGTTTTTAAAATTTCTGATAAAACTTCTACATGTAGTCGATGATGTATTGTATGAACATGCAAAATTGCAATGCTAAATTCTTCAAATTTTGGGCTACATAAAAATGACAAAATCTAATAAATTTTGGAGTCCTGAAAATAAGCACTGTTCACTATACTCAGATCCATACTTTTAAATTTTTTGTGTAGCTCAGAATACAAAGTATTCCAAATTGGGATTTTGCGCATTTATCACATACATAAAAAAAATTGAACTTGTAAAATGATTTTTCAAATCTTTAAAATAAAGGGAGCGCTTGTACTCGGGAGTCTGAAATGCCTACTCCATGTAAGCATGCTATAATTCCAAGTCGTAACTTCGAACACCTGAAAGCATATAAATGGTGTTGGTTTTTTGGTTTACACGTTTTTCTTTTCTTGGTATCGATTATGTTCCATCACAAATACTTAGCTCCTAAAAAATGCGATCAAAAGCACAAAGGCCGTAAACTCTTCAACCTCGTCGACTTTCACCATATTCATTGAATTGTCTCAATCACGACAGCACTGAATATAAGTTGTATGAGTATTTAAATTTTTTAATTAAGAATATACAAAGATCAAAGATTCTTGATACATTATGTTTATCAGTTTAATGTTCATTTGTAAGCAAGATAGTTTGTTACTGCTCGCACATTTGTATCCAAGATAGTTTGTCTTGGATCGTATTTACATGCATCAGAGCACGTTTGTATTTTCATACCATGTATCGTTTGTTGCTTCTTCTAGTGAGATGATTTCGGCCGTTTTGCAGGCTTGCTGTTTTTGCATGCCAGGTGACTGCAACTAGTAGTCCATATGTGGAGTACTATATACCAGTTGCTGTGCTGGGACTGGGAGTGCCCTTGTGTTCAACCACTGCGTTACATCCCACCATTCGACGTGTGTGTGATAGTTCCTGATGAAGATTGAAGAAGGATCCACGGGCTTCTGCGATCCAGACACAGAGGCTTGCCAAAAACGATTTTTTGTGCAGCTAATGAGCTGTGGTTGGCTCCTCCATAGCGTGTCCCAGCATCGAAGCAGCGTGCTGTGATTTCCGTCGATGTCCGAGACTGCCACACTGATGTCAGGTGTGCTGTATTTCTTCGTGATGTGGCATAATTAATCCACGAATGTTATAGATTTCGATTGTGGCAACTCTCCTGTTAATATTATTCTGGCCAAAAGAAAGTCCACTTGCTCTCGTTCGTAGCTGTCTCTGTCTGGAGAATCTGCTTGCTTGTGGAACCTGAACTCTGTTACGTTATTCCTGGTGTGAGATTTGACTCGTATCAGATGTATACAATGAACGAGGATGGAGTATTATGCTTCGCATTCCTTTGTTTGCTGCGCTTGTGCCTCTTCTGTCTCAGTGGAATCAGTTTTGTCGTCGATTAAAAGTCCTGACGGCACGTGGGTCCCAGGTGTCAGCGGGACGTGTGCTCACCTACCCGCGCTGATTCCGGCCTCTGAGACCTACCAAGGGACGCGTCCCACGGCAAGAGCAGCCGCCTAATGTGTTCTGAACCTCCATCACACACCTTCAGTTAAACTAATCCCCCAGATGTACTCTGTTTTGATATCACGTTCTGAAAGGAAAGAGGCTGTCGATCGGTCTCCAAAGAGAAGAAAAATGGAGCTGGTCGTCTTTGGCACAGAACTTTGGTACTCCAGGTGCGACCTTTCGCCCGAGCAGCCAGCCGCGGCGAGGAGGCGACCCGACCCACGGCCCAACGCAAGGAAGAGGCGTGTGTCCCGGCCACGGCCAGGGCGGGCCACCGAGAGCCGGAAAAAAAAGCCGGGCAGCCCTATTAATAAGGCGGCCGTGCGCGTGCTAGCCACCTCACCAACTTCGCCTCCACTCGCGATCCCAAAGTCCAACCGGCCTTCCTGTTGTCGACTCGCCTCCGAGATCACCTCCGCCGCCCCCGCCCACCGCCCCGTCTCGGTACGTGCCCCTTGATCCGCCACCTCCTTCGTTTCCTTGGTTCATCCCACGCGCGCCCTGCCCCGCCCCGCCCCGCTCGGCTGCGGCGAGGTAGTTCGCAAAATCTTTGGGTTATAGCCGTAGATCGCCTTGGTCTGGTGGTTGTCTATGTGAACTGTGATGTATGTGCCCCTGTTTCCACTGTCGTCTGGCGGCTAGCCGGCGGCCGGCGAGTTCACGCGCTCGCCGGATCTGAACCCGGTTCATAGATTCTGCGCACTGTCCACATCACGGTGAACCGTCGGACCAGAACAAGATTCTGTTTCTGTAGATTCTGCCCACTGTCCACTCATCCTGCTAAGTTTTTAGGGACTTCTATAATTTGAACTGTGGATAAGTTGATCCATGTTGAAACATGAACACCTGTGGATATTCCGTATGAAATGGGCCAGTGTTAAGCTTAGCAGATAGTAGTAGTGATCATGTGCATGGTACAGTTTTACATTCCACAAGTCCTTGGATTGTATCTGTACTTCCATACGGTCCTCATGCTTAATTTAGAGAATATCTTCTGTGCTTTCTTCAGTTCAGGATCAGCAACATGTCAACCGCCACCGCTCCAAGAGTGTCCTTGGCTAAATCCGGGGCTAGCGGCCAGGGCGGCATTGCTCCGGCGGTCAGGAGCCCTTCCTTCATCGGCTACGCCAAGCAGACATCGAACCTGTCGGGCTTGAGGACCTCGAACAAGTTCAGGGTGTCTGCCGCGGCGGTGCACAAGGTGAAGCTCATATGCCCGGAAGGGGAAGAGTACGAGTTCGAGGCCCCCGAGGACACCTACATCCTCGAGGCGGCTGAGAGCGCCGGGGTGGATCTGCCGTTCTCTTGCCGCGCCGGATCGTGCTCCACGTGCGCGGGCAAGATGGAAGCCGGGGAAGTCGACCAGTCGGAGGGCTCCTTCCTCGACGAGAACCAGATGGGCGAGGGGTATCTTCTGACCTGCATTTCGTACCCCAAGGCCGACTGCGTCATTCACACCAACAAGGAGGAAGAGCTCTACTGATTCATTGGCTCGCATATGCTTCTGTGACTGGCGCGTATATTATCATGGTGGACTCAATGTTGGGTTGCCTTCTGTTATCTAGAGAGAGATGGCTAGGTAGGTGTATCTTCCTGGCAATCAGTTTGGTCTTTTGATGCGATCGTGCTATATGGGTTGTGGTAATAATTCATGTAAAATGGTTTATCAGTTGAAACTGCATTTGTTCAGATTGCAGCAATTCCAACGACCGGACACAGTTGGAACACTTGAAAAAGTGCTTGTACTCGTGGGTCACTTCTAGTAGCAAGTATTTTGGCATTCCTCTGTTGCATGGGAGTACTGTTTTAATATCTTGAATGTGACGTCAGGAATTCAGAAGTTTGAACTTTTTAGTTCTTATACTACAAAGCTAGATCCTGCAGCATGAAACCGTGAAACAATGCATTTCTGACTTGGAACTTTTCAATTTGTTTGGCTGTCCTCTGCTCCATCTCATTGTTTAACTGTCCTCGCCAATTCTAGTCTAAATGTATGCTTACTGTTCACTTAACATAGGGATTCAGGTAAAATGGCTCTACTCATGGTCTATTTTCAGTTAAACTACAAACTGAAACTGTTATAATGAATTGCTCGTACCTTTTGTTCCCACATCAGTACGTGGGCCCTATATCATTACTCCTAGATGGGGTTTCGCTCTAGCCTCTAGCAATCTAGTCAACATAATTTATGCACGACCAAATATCACAAAACCGCAACCAATGAGTAATTTATACTACATGAGTAATAAGCGCAATATTTCACAAAGCCACAACACAAAGGAAATGTAATCATAAAACCACAATTTTCAGGGTAAGTTGGTTCCCTCTAGAAATCCAGCCCACATTATTTATACATGACAAAATATTACCACAAGGAAATGTAATCATAAAACCACAATTTTCAGGGTAAGTTGGTTCCCTCTAGAAATCCAGCCCAAATTATTTATACATGACAAAATATTACCACGAACGAGGCTAGGATTCCACAAAACCACAACCTAAGAAAATTTAACCAGAATACCACAATTTTTAGGGTCAAGTGTCTTGAATTATACTTCACACCCCTTCACTATTTTAGACTTTTGGTTGAATTGCAAGAGGTCTTCAAGACACGGTACATGACCAACACATTATTAAAAAAGAAAGCCACATCATTCCTCGATAGCACGTCTAATGTTCGGCAGAGCCTAGATGTGAGGGTTAGTGGTGAAATATATTGTCCGTTGTCCATCCTTCTATCAATTTGTAATTTTGGGTGAACTGGTCTATAGTTGGTGTGTTTCAAAGAATCAAAATATCACGATTTAGTTAATTGAATCCATTTTCTGAACTAGCCGTTAGGTGCCACATGCCAAAGGAGGTGGTTTTTCTCCATTTTATTCCGACGGGCTGGATCGGACTTGAACCAAATTTCACATTTTATAACATTTGGCCCAATTTGTGTTCAGAATTTTAAAAACTGAAACAATTCTAGTATGTCAAACTATACATAGTGAGTACTTGAACTTTTGCCATGTCATGTTTGGAAATAGTATTTTTCACTTTTGTGCCAAGATTTCCTAAAAAAAATTGAAACATTTTTTTCCAAATTCACTTGAGGGAAGAAGGAAGAACTAGTATGATTTTCCAGTTTTAGAACTTCATTTTTTTTCTCCAAGATTTACAGAAAAATGTAAAAATTCCAATGAGCTTGGCAAAATGCGCTCAGAACTACACAATTTACTTATTGCATGCATTTTAAATTACCGGGATTTTAAGATTATTTAGGAAGAGTGGATTTTTAACAAAGCTTGACTGAAAATTACAAAAGTAGGCGAAATGAGATTTTTGGCTAAAAGCTCCAAAAAAAATTAAAAATTCCAAACGAGTCGGTCTAGGTATTGTCAGTCTGTATCAAAGATGGTGGGGACCACCTCATTTGACACCTTACTGGTGGGCTCCGTTTGTCGGACACGAGTTCTTTAAATTGTGTTATTCCGATAAATTTTCTTTGGTTATGGTTTGTGAAACCCTAACCTCAATAGTTGTGGTATTGTGATGGTTTTGTGATATTTCCTCCTTATATTTGGCAATAGTGCAATTTACTTTCATTATTTTAGATCCAGCTATAAGTCGTTGGTTTGAATATTACCATGGAGAGAATTATCTTCGATGAGCCAAGTTTGCCTTGTTCAGTTGCTGCCGCGCATTAATTGGAATTGGAATGCTGAAGCAAAGTCAAAAGTTTAGTCTTATGCAGTAGCTGTAATCAAACGGTGCGCATCCTCGCACAAAAAAATTAAAAATCTACGTAGCTTAGTTACACAGCTGTTGGCTACTACTCCAGTATTACACACACCAAACGAAGCAACCCAGTTCACTTCCACCATGGCGACAGTGCATAGACAGCAGGAAATCGTGCCCTCGATCTGTTGGTTCTGAACGTAGGTCGGTTTGGTGCCTGAAACTGTCGATTCAGTGACGATCTCTCTGCTTTCTGTCTGGTTCTATCACGAAGCTCCCTAGCTAGCTATCTGGTGTGACGTGCCGAGCTGCCGACGTAGACGTCTTAATATTTGTTCAGCGACTCTCACCGGCCATCCGCTGTGTGCCGCGGCCGCCAGCTCCAGCAAGGCTACAGGACGTGGACGTACGTGGCGCACGCGGCTGACGGCGGCGGTCCGGCGCGCGCCCCGCCTCCCCTCCCCCCGCGGCGTTCCATCTCCGTTTTACATCCATCCGTGAGCCCTGGCTTTCGCATTCTGAAACAGAGCACGGCGCTCTGAAGTTTGAACCGTCAGGTTGGAAGCAAAACTCCATCCAAAAAAAAAGAAGGCTGGAAGCAAAACTCATCATATACTACTACTAGTATACTACTGCCCCGTTTAGCCGTATGCCATCCGTGTACGTATTCCTACCGCTGTGTTTATTGGTCGTCTGGGGCGTGCCGGCGAGGGTTGGCCGTCTCCAGAGGGTGATGTTTCAGTTGGCCTACAAGGACTTGGAACTTGGAAGCTAGCTTAGCTGCAGACCTCAGCAGATAGTATGCTGCGTAGCGTAGCGTAACCTGCCGCCTCAAGCCTGCAGAATGCTGCCGCTATATAATGCGGAAGCGAAAGGTAGGCGGCCGGTCGACGAAGAGAGGAACGTAACGGCCAGACAGGCAGGCAGGAAGGAAGGAAGAGAGAGGCGAGGCGCGCTAATGGCGAGGAGGAGGTTGTTCTTCTGCGCCCGTCTCCTCTTCTCCTCTTTCCCCTGGGCTCCCTCGCTCCGGCTCAGCTGCCTCCTCCTGCTCTCGCTCCTCTATCAAGGTAGGCATGCACACACACCGCGCCGATTCTTTTTTTTTTTGGGAACAAAACACCGCGCTGATTCTCGGTTTTACTCCCTCCGTTTCATAATTCGTGTCAACATTCTAACTCAATTTGAACTAAAACAGCGACAAGAATTATACAACGGAGGGAGTACTTAATTTCGCATATGTGCAATTGGGCATGAATGCATGCATGGTAGCTAGCCTTTCTCCTGCAGCCGAAGGGGAGAGTTGTTCCATCTCTTCTTGTCAGCAGCTCCATATAGCATATACACAAAGATTTTTTTTTTTAAAACGCTTCCTTTAACCCATTTGTGCTTGGTTAGTTTCTCTCTCGTTTCAATCTGGAGTCTCAGTATGCGGCCAACTTAGCGCAGATTGTTCCTCGCAGTAAATTCTTCAGTGTTCGAGCTCTGAACATTGTGCATGCACGCGTAAACAAAATTTGGCGTCGACAATCAGTGGGGTCCCACATACCGTATCGTGCAAAACAGCTGTCGTGGTATTTTTTTTTTCTTTTTCAAAAAAACGTAGAGTTGTAGTACCGATTAGTTGCTCTTCCGTATACTATACATATCAGGTCGTTTTCTACGGATTAGCTTAGATTACTTTCAGTCGGCAGTCCGACGTGTCCTTGACATGGAAGACAACGAGTTTTCCACATCATCCCGTGGAACACGATACATTTTCCACACCAGCCCGGCGATGCCCCTGTTGAAATCATGCGCATTTGATCTCGACACTTGATCGGGTGTTTTGTTTTTCTCTGCTTGTTGCGTGCATCAATAGCTAAATACTCCCAAGTACTATTCCTGTTCATATTGGGACGAGAACGACCTCCTAGCCGGAGCTATTTCTTAGACCATAGAAAAACAACAATTTCTAAGTCGACGATAGAGCCACTCGATCTAAACATTAAGATTTACAATGTAAGTACTGCCCTATGTATGGAGTAGAAAGGTAGGAGATGATCTTTATTGAACAAATGAATATATGTGAAAAGAGTTGGCTAAAAATTAGTCAAACCCCTACGTTTTCCCCGAAGAATTATGCACTCATTACTGGATATTTTGGGTTGTTAGCATAAAATCACCACTTCTTCTGTAGCAAATTTTATCAAAATGACCATTTCGTTTTCATGACAATTTTTTGTCCCAGAAAGTGGTATCATCCAGTGCCAAATCTGTTTGTTTTTTTTGTCATGAAAACGAAAAGTGGTACTCTCTCTGATCCAAATTAGTTGACTTAGATTTGTCTAGATTCGATTGTATCTAGATATGATGTCATATTAGATACATCCGTACAAATTTGAGTCAACTAATTTAAGTCGGAGGGAGTACCATACTACCATTTGATAAAATGTAGCTATAGAAAAGTTTTATGCTAACCACTCGGATATTTTCTTTGTAATAATCATTGACCTTGAAAGGAACTTCACAGCGTAGTTGTTTCTTGTACACCGATTTTTTTTAGAAACACAGAAGTAAAACGGCGCCACAAGTTCACACCTATTCACTTTTATTTTGCCATCGGAAAAATATGTTATTTTTGACGTCTCCGCCCTTCTGAATTTTGACTCTGACCTCAGCCAATGGCATTGTATCGGCGGCGACGGCGCCACTCAAGTTCGGCATCAACTACGGGCAGATAGCGAACAACCTCCCGCCCCCGACGCAGGTGTCCGGCATCCTCCAGTCGCTCAACGTCAACAGGGTCAAGCTCTACGACGCTGACCCGGCCGTCCTCACGGCCTTCGCCGGCACGGGCGTCGAGTTCATCGTCAGCGGCGGGGACCTCGTAACCATGTCGGATGCTAGCAACGCCCGCTCCTGGGTGGCGCAGAGCGTGCAGCCCTTCCTCCCGGCCACCCGCATCACCTGCGTCATCGTCGGCAACGAGGTGCTCTCCGGCGGGGACACGGGCGCCATGCAGAGCCTCCTCCCCGCCATGCAGGCCGTGCACCAGGCGCTGGTGGACCTCGGCCTCGACGGCCAAGTGAGCGTTTCGACGTCCCAGTCCGTGAACGTGCTCGCCAGCAGCTACCCGCCGTCGTCCGGCGTGTTCAGGGAGGAAGTCGCGCAGTACATGGAGCCGCTGCTCGACTTCCTCGCCCGGGTGGGGTCGCCGTTCCTGATCAACGCGTACCCGTTCTTCGCCTACAAGGCGAGCCCGGAGACCGTGTCGCTGCCGTACGTGCTGTTCGAGCCCAACCCCGGCGTGCATGACCCCGGCACCAACCTCACCTACGACAACATGCTCTACGCGCAGATCGACGCCGTGTACGCGGCCATGGAGGCCATGGGGCACACCGACGTCGGCGTGAGGATCTCCGAGACCGGGTGGCCGTCCGGCGGGGACGCCGACGAGGTGGGCGCCACCGTGCCGAACGCCGCCGCTTACAACCGGAACCTGATGAAGAGGGTCGCGGCGGGGCAGGGAACGCCGCGAAGGCCGGACGTGCCTGTGGACGTGCTCGTGTTCGCGCTGTTCAACGAGAACTTGAAGACCGGGCAGGCGTCCGAGAGGAACTACGGGCTGTTCTACCCCAACGGCACTTCGGTGTACGATCTCGGACTCGACGACGGCACGTCGTCCGGCACGTCGCCGACCACGTCGGGGTTTTACTCCTCTTCCAAGCCGATGGTAAGTGAGACATCTCTGAATCTTATGCCTGCTGTTTATGCAAATTTCACTTGTCTCTGAATCTTATAGCGTTTAAAATCAAGCTGACGGTTCAGAAACAAGGGATCTCTATTTTCCTATAACTTCTCGATGTAAACTTGGCAAAACCAACCAACAATATAAGAAGCAAAAGTGCAGCTACATTGAGATCTTAATACAGTCACCGTGACCATGGCTGATGGCTCTATAACTGTAAACTTACCATTGTTTCACCCTTGCAGATATCGTTCCCGGTGGGGGTGGTTGTCCTACTTGCAGCATTTTTCCTGTAATCACCGTCCCCAAGCATATATATATTGCACTAACGCCCACGCACGATTGAGATTGTTTACTGACTGATAGTTCAGTTCGTGCCTACATAGGCACATGAGATCAGCGTATACATTATTTTGACATTGACATTGGGTAAGCTAGATTATTTTTGATTTCTACTATAATACTAATTCATTCAGTTGTTCTTGATATTTCGGGATTTCTGTGGAGTTGTTTACTTTTTCCTTACCATGTAATTGATTTTTGGATAGTTAGAGCATTCTGAGAACGCTACCCGTTGGCGACCCAACTTCTCTACTTCTGACGACGACAACAAAGAAGAGGAAGCAACGAAGGAGGTCGGCGAGGGAGAGGAGGAGCTACTATCCGAATGAGACAACATTCCTCGCCTCCTTCAAAATTGCTCACCAGGAGAGGGACAAGGCCCTCAACTTCGAGAATATAAACATGGGCCCACAACCTCGAGAATATAAATGCGTCCATCGAGGCCCACGTCATAGAGATCTCCCGTGACAAGGCCGGAATGGAGAAGGTTGATCGCCCGCTCTTGGCCGCCAAGCAGAAGGCCATTATGTGCATTAAAATACAAACATGGGCAAACCGAAATTATCCACTAGGCACACGAAGTAGCATAGGTGGCGAGGGTGGACCGGCAGCGAGCAGCTATGCACATACCAACGGCAGAGGCGCACCGGTACGCGCTCGAATCCATGTCGGAGAGGCGGGCCAAGAAGAAGGCCGCATGGGAAGCGAAGGAAGGTGAAGTTGATCCCTCTCACCGGAACGACAACGGATTTGTAAAATTACTTCAAGTCATTCTTCTTAAAAAAGGGTATTGGGTTTGCGCTGGGAAGGGGCGCCCTTTGTATGAGGCTACTTCTGTCAGCCTTCTGATTGGCGCAGTTGCTAGACCGCTTATGCATGCCAGGACCGAACATACTCTTAACTACATATTTTTTCTTTCTCCGGACCCCAACCAACCGCTCGTCTCCTCCGCATATACACAATGCCAAAACTACCATCTAACGACTTCACCTACCACCAGCGGTCTTATCATCTCCCCGACCATCCCTCTAACCCCAGGAGGCCAGATTTTCTTCACCTATGCTGCTACCTACCTCCTGAGTCCAACCCACAAATCTTCACCCGAACACAACAAACAAAATAATGAAGAATGAATGAATCCAACACATGGGACACACGGTTTATAACATGGAAAACCCCTCCAATTAGAAGGGAAAAAACAGCGGGCGTCGGTCATCAAATCGTTACTATATCGAGAGTGTTTTCACAACATCGTGTTTAGTGACGCGATAAACCTTAACTAACAACTTACAAGAAGTATCCATAAACAGTGATGCCGATCCTGGGCCCAAGCCTCCCAGCGATGGTCCTTGCTTTGCTTCGTCAAAAGTTAGACTTCTTATAAATTTGGATCACAACTTTAACAGTAACCCCTAACTCTAGCGAGACATCCTTACCACCGTCATTGTGGTTGTGTTATCATCTTCTTTTCACTCGCTATTCTAACACTACAAAAATACCCCTACACACGACACTGTTTTAGGACATCGCAAGCGAAAAGTACCTACAAAAATTGGTTACCCAATAGATGAGCAATCATGGTGCCATTTTTTCGCCCCAGTCACTTATACACTGTGGCAAACACGATACGAACATATATATGTGCCATGGTAGGTGCTACAAAGGGTGGTGTTTTTTCTTGCCATGCTTAACCAACAGTGGCATTTCCCTTATCGCACCGGCATCGAAAACATCATTAATTTTCTAGATAACAGGTGCGTCCCACCACTGCCCACCCGAGCCTAGCCCTTTATGTGTGAGAAAAATGCATATAACACCAATTGTTGTACAAAACTACCACCACAATTCGCTTTTTACACATAACACACACTTTCATGGTAATTAATTTGCCAAAAATAATAAAGCATGGGCCAACTTGCAGGTAGCCACCATGGGTGCTGGAGATCGACATATGTGCCCTTTGTGCAATTTAGCCCACGTGACTGGTCGCACTTGTTCTACATCCCAAGTAACAAACTCTAGATCTCACCAACTACCCAACCTTGTTTCCTATATAATACAGGGAACCCTTAGTCCCTACCCCCAACCCTCTCTCTTTCCGTACGGTACCACGCTCCCACTCTCGGCAACCCTTATTCAATCCTAGATCTAAACATAGTCATTTTAAAAAATATCCTAAGATCTCACTAACTTCATCTCTGCTACTATCATCGCTCATAAATGTGGTGATGCCTAGAAAGCTAAATACTTGTAGGCTGGGTCTTACTACCAATCTGACGCAGCCTCCCTGCCGGAGTCCTCCCACCATAGGGTATCTTTATCTTCTTCATCTCATCTGCATAACGATCTGCTGTCTAATCGATCTTTCTCTTGTTCTTTCTCACCACACATCTTGTGCTTTCTCTAATCGATCTGTTGCCTCTTTCAGATCCAGGGTGCCGTCATCAGCGTTAGGCGCGTGGAGGATAGCGGCCATGCCGCTGCGGCTGTCGGATTTAGGCGCGCGAAGGATGAAGGACTCATCACAGTACTGGGCTCACGGGATGGCGGACGCGTGTCCGCCACAAGTATAGTGGCGTGCACAGAGGGCATGTTGAGAATATAAATATGTTGCCTATCATCTTTCCATCAGTTCAGACTTTTGAAACAAATTGGCTAGGGCAACAATTCAATATGGTATCAGAGCCAGAGGTCTTAAATTCAAATCCGGGCTAGCGCAGTACTAAAAATAAATGTATGCGGACACCTGAATCCACTACCTAGGCCGATCAATAAAAGAAAAGGCCACCGTCCTGGACGTGAGGGGGAGCGTTGAGAATATAAATATGTGCCTATCGTCTTTCCGTCAGTTCAGACTTTTGAAAATTGGTCACATCAATAATTCAATAGGGCATGTCACCGCGGACGGTTACCATAGTGCGAGTAGAATAGAGAGGCGCTCAATAATTAAAAATAGGATTAAGGATAAGTAGAGAAACATAACCTTATGCTTCTCCACTTATCCTTACTTGTTTTAATTTTTTCCTTTGGAATGAATTCCAAATTAATGTAATGAAAAGAGAGGGGTTCAAAACTTGTAACAAAAATGTAATTTTATCTCAATGTCATGAAAATTTTCGATTTCAATGGAACCAGTAAACCTTATTTGATTACTATTATTGCAATTAATTCTATGTATCACTAATCGGCTAATGGTGTACAAAGCACGACATGCGCAATAGGTGACACGACACTAAATTTGTGCCGTCTTCCGTTATGTAACGATGTGTCTCCTTTGTGGCGTCGCTGAAGCACTAGCTCGCCGGATAACAATGTGTCGAGCCAAAAAACATTGTCTGTCCATTTTCCCAGTGCAGATATCCTTGACGGGTTTTTTATCGCACCAGCATGAGCGCGACAATTAGACGTGTGCCTCGGCATCTATAAACGCCAGATCCGAGGTTGTGTTGTAGTGTAGACACTCCGATGTGATCTACTTTCATAGCTCAAGCGTTGTCTCGTTATTCACATGTGCTTGATTGTGGTCTAGTGCGTTTAAAAAAAACTAGTAATTGAGCACGTGCACTGCACATTTGTTGTAACATGTGCAAGACAACATATAAAATATCTTTTTCCACTTGCCTAGAAATTTCATCACAATTGTGTTATATGAGTTATGCTATGAAAAATTCAGGGTAACTCAGAGAACGTGTAAACAAGATAGAATCAATAGCATACATGAAACAATATTAGATATCAAGGTTTAGAAGAATAACACCAAACATAAAGATTACAATCATGAAGAGAAGCATCCATCGCTTGGCTTGGATTGAGCTCAATCACACTACTAGTTACGAAAGGTTTCCGTGATAAATAGATTAAATGGACTATAGGTGTAATGAATGATGGTAAAGTAGCAGTAGTGGTTAATGATCAAACTGTAACTTATTTTAAAACTAAGAGAGGAGTTAGACAAGGTGATCCTATTGTTTAATTTTGATGTAGATGTTTTAAATATTCTGGTTAGAATAGCTCAGGATCATGGTTTGATTAGGTTTGTTATTTCTAATCTTGTCTTTCCACAATATGTAGATGATACAATCTTCGTTTTTGAAGATAATTTGGAGAGTGCAAGAAATCTCAAATTTATCTTATGTATCTTTGAGCAAATCTCAGGTTAAAATTTTAATTTCAGTAAGAGTGAGGTCTCGTATTTTAGTAATGCTAAAGATAATGATAATGCAAATATCTTTACTTGTGCTATAGGATCTTTGACTTTTAAATATTTAGGTACGCCTGTTCATTATAAGATACTGAGGAATAATGACCGGAAGTGTGTTGAGGATAAAATGGAAAGTCAGTTATGGTGATAGATTGGTTTTATTAAATTATAGTCTTTGTAATGTCCCTTTGTATATGTGTTCTATGTTTGAGTTTACCTAAAGGACCCGAGAAAAGATGCAATATCTTTAGGAAAAGACTTCTTTGGTTGGAGAAAAAGGAGTGCATAAATATCATTTAGTAACTTCGATATTGTTTGCCTTCCGAGAGACCAAGGTGGTTCAGGAGTGGCAAATATTGAAGTAATGAAGTTCTCTTTACTTAGCAAATGGCTATGGAGACTTGAGAATTCTGATGGGCTTTGGCAAAGAATTATTAGAGCTAAGTATGTTATAAAAGGGACCATGTCTCAATGTATTGTAAAACCTAATGATTCTCACTTATGGTAAGGGTTATGAAAACTTCTAGCTCCTTTTATCATTATTGTACGAAAGTGGTAGGCAATGGTAAGAATACTCTGTTTTGGGAAGATCTTTGGTTAGGTGATAAACTACTTAAAGAACGTTTCCCTAGAATTTATTTATTGACTTTCAATGTTGCTAGAGTAATGGAAGAATGGTGGATTTGCATTAGATTTAGGAGGGTTTTGTTTGTGGAGACTGCTGGATTATGGGCTGATTTAAATACCTTATGTAGTGTGGTGTAAGTTTGAATGATGAAAGTGATAGGTACAGATGGCTTTTAACTAAAAGTGGCTAGTTCACTTTAATGTCCTTTTATTCTTTGCTTCGAACCCAGCAAATGCCATGTACTTTTAAAGGGACTGGGAATATTAGAATCCCTCTTAGGATGAAGGTATTTCTTCGACTCACTTTCAAGGGTATTGTTTGGTCTAAAGATGTGTTAATTCATAGAGGATGGAAAGGTGATGATAGATGTCGCTTTTGTCCTTGTAAAGAATCTATTGATCATTTATTTTTTATATGCTTTGTTGCTAAATTGTTTAGAGAGTTGTTTGCTGGTGTCTTAAATTATTCTAATGTTCCTAATGGTATGTAGGAGTTGTGTGAGTGGATTAATAATTTTAAAAAGAGCAGGGGTAAGGCGGGGTAGCTTCTAGGGCATCTGTTGCTTTGTGGGGCATTTGAAAATTTCCAAAATATTTATCATGCTGATCCTTTAGGCCTTGTTTACTTCTCTCGTATTCGCTAGTGTATTTGCGGGGAATAGAGGGGATTATTCCAATCCTCGTATTCCGTTTACTACTCCAGGTTTGACCGGGATAATCCCGGGATATCCCTGCAAATCCCCGCAAATCCTTCTTATTTTTGTCTACATTGAAAACTCTCCTACATGGTAGAGTATTTTCGGGGAAGAGTATTTGCGGGGATTGGAGATATTGGATGAACACCAAATCCCCGCATATCCCAAAACTCTAGTGGATAAAAATACGAGAGAAGTAAACAAGGCCTTAGGTTCATTTCCTATATATCTCAGTTGCTCTCTTCCTGGTTGATTGTGCCGAGGAGAAAGCTCCGAAAACTCTAATATTTAGGAGCCAACCTGTTGTAGATGGTGGCATTTGACTTCTATCATAGAAGTAGAGGCCGGACAACGATGACAAGAAGGATAGAGTAGGGGGAGGCGTTTCATCTCTCTGTCCCAGGCGGCGACTGTTGGGTGACATGATGGCGTCGACGACATAGGGGGAATTCTTCTCGGAGAGGTCGCTGGTCCGGTGAGCCCTCGGCTCTCCCGTGGATGGCGCTCGAGTGCCCTGGTGTGGTTCCAATGGAGACGGAAGTTTTGAAGGAGCGGGCCCGAAAAATCGTCTGAAGTTCGCGAGACCCGGCACGATTTCTGCTGCTGATGCGGGCTAAGGCGGCAACGTTTCTCGAGTCCGGTGGCCTGGGTGCTGCCTGCAAGTTGATTTCAGTGGAGAAGGGAAAAGTTTCCGCCTCTAGTCCGTTGCCCCCGCTCACAACGGATGCCCATGATCAAGACTTGACGCACCACCTGTCTGAGGTGCATCAGTCTGAATTCAAGGTAATCAGCAATGTTGCATGCAGGGGAACCCATGATCAGAAGCTGACGCATGATCAATATGAGTTGCCCAGGATGTAGTCAAGGTAATCACTGGTGATGTGTGCAGATTAGATACGGTGGAATCAAATCCTGGGTATGCTATTGTTGTTTGCATCAATTTTCACACATGGAGTGATATGCATACCACGGTAGCGTTTTTTGCAGCTTTGCAACACTCATGGCTGTCAAACTTTGTTGTGGATATGATATCAAAAATCTTTTGATGGCTCTGCTTGGTGATGATGTGCCCACCATTGGTACACCACTTTTAAGAGTTGATGACGAGCCATCGGATCCCGGGGAATCAAGGCTTCAGACGCAAGACTATGATATAAGTGTCCAATTTTGTCCATTAGCAGTAATACAAGATGCTTCTGATGGTGACATGAATAATGACCATGATGATACCGTCATTGTTGTTCCGTTTGGCCGTGATCAGACCGCGGTGGATGCGAGACCTACTGCCTTTCCAATCTGGGTGAGGCTCATGGAAGATCTAGGCAAGGTCATGGAAGTGACTACTGATGATGGGGAGCAGGCCAGTGGCTCTTTTCTTATTGTGTGTCTGAGATGGCCAATTCGGCAACCACTGGTGTACACTTTGCCGATTAGCCGGAAGCGAGGCATAATCTGCGATATGAAAAAGATCCACATTTCTGCTTTTTCTGCGGACGCATTGGGCATGCCCGGAAGGGGTGTCGGTTGGAGGTCACCCCTCACCCATGTGGTTTATGAAAAGAACACACATGCAATGAACTCTAGTGGATCCATGTGGTTTATGAAAAGAACACACATGCTGTGGTGGCATCACTGCATGTGGTCTTTTTCTAAAACCACAATGATGCGCACTGATACACTGACACACACATCCAATGAGGTGTAGTGATGCAGAATCTTTCAAGCTGGTGGTAGAATGTATGCCGCAGTTGAATCGCAGCATGCTGCCAGGGTTCCTAGACATGGTTGGACACCACATGCTGGAGTGGCATCACTGCATATGTTCTTTTCCAAAACCACAATGATGCACACTGATACACACACACATCCAATGAGGTGTGGTGATGTGTAACACCCCAAAAATACTAATCAAGATTATCAAGTTCTAATCATCCAAGTTTAGGGTTAACAAAAACTTTTTATTCTAAAAATCTATATGAATGCATGTGTGAACTACATTAGTGTATGATTGATTGAATTTACCATGTTTGATTGCTACAAATGATAAGAAATGGTTTAAAGGTGAATACTACATCATCTAGGCCAGTTACAAACAAAATCAAAAGAAAAAGAAATCAAATATGAATTAAATAAGCAAATGGTCATTTTGACCAAAGTTAACCACTAGGCCACTTTGAGTGTTCCTAGAAAATAATTTCTAACAGAAACAATTCTATTTCTTTTCACCCCTTGCTAGACCAAGTAAAAGTGAATACAAGCAAACTTTACAAATTTACAAAAACTATTTTCAAATCTATTTAAAGGATAGTTCAAATTTGAATCTAGTTCATATGGCAAGATCACCATTTTGCAAAAACCAACCAAATCAATTCCTCTTGAAAAATCCAAGCAACCATAGACTACACATCATAAGATCAAGACACTCACCAAAATTCATTGAAAAATTTCAAACTTAATTTCTTTTAGCCATTTAATCAAACACCTGGCAGACACTAATCAAACCCTAGCCTAACTTCACTGTTTGGGCATTGATCACTCGACCAGTTGCCCTCATTACACCCCCTGTCTCCCCAGTCTCTAGCAGCATCAGACACACTCCCCCTTGGCCGTTTTGCACTAGTGAAGCGCCACCCGCAGCCAGCCTTGCCGACCGACCATGGACAGAGCGCCACGGACCACGCCACCCTCTCCCACGGCACGCACCAGATAGGCGACCGTCCATCGCCACCCCTGTCCAGCCCACGACCACAGCCAGGCCATGGACCACCCAGCAGCGCCGCGCCCAGTGTCTCTACGCCGTGCCGATAGCGCGCCAGAGCGCCGCACTCGACCAGCTCACACGCACCGCGCGTCGCCCTCACCTCGCGTGCACTAACTTGCCATGATCACCGCTAGCTCCCAGACACCCTCGTTCGCCACCACGCAACCCGTAGCTCCCGTTCGCCATCACGAACACTGTCGCTCCCGCGCAGAGCATAGCACGCGCCCGACCGTTGATGGCTCAATGCACGGCACCCAGAAAAGTGCTGGTGCGTGGTTGATGCAGAGCTCGTTAGGAACCCCAAGAGGAAGGTATGATGAGCACAACAGCAAGTTTCCCTCAGGTTTAATCGAACTAGTAGGAGCAAGGAAACACCCCAAAGGTGTTACTAGCTGAGCTTTGGTAGGGCGCACTACCGGTGCTAGTAGCAACGTGGAGACCTGCACAACACAACCATAGAACTTTGTCCCCAACTTGCGATGAGGTTGTCAATCTCACCGTGTTTTGCGGAAAACAAAGGATTAAACGTATCGAATGGAAAGAAGTAAAAGTTTGCAGAAAGTAAACACAAAACAGTAAAAGATTGTAGATTGAATGTAAAAGACAAGGACCGGGATCCATAATTCACTAGAGGTGGCTCTCCTTAAGATAGATAACATGCTGGGTGAACAAATTACAGCGGGCCAATTGACAAACATCGAGTAAGAAATACATGCATATACTAATCATCTTGACTCCTTTGAGACTTGATTGGGCATTACAACATTATACATAGACCGCCATCCAACTGCATCTATGACTAATAATCCACCTTCAGGTTATCATCCGAACCCCCTCCAGTATTAAGTTGCAAGCAACAGATTATTGCTTTACAAACTGCGTGTAAAGTAAACAATATGATTGTTCTATGAACAAAGGATTGTTGTTTTCTCCCTAGTAGCAATAGCACATCTAGTACCTTAGAGATTTCTGTCACTTCCCCAGATTACCAGAGGCATGAACCCACTATCGAGCATAAATACTAACTCTTGGAGTTGCTAGCATCTACTTGGCCAAGATAGCTACTAACAACGGAAAGCATGCAAGATCACAGATAACAAAGACATGATAGAATCAATAATCAATCTGAAATAGCATCTCAATATCCATAGGATCCCTGCAAACACAACATGCAGAATTACAAATAGATGATCTTGATCATGAACAGAGCTCACAAGATCTAGACATGCAAGCACAAAGGAGGAGAACCAGCCATCTAGCTACTACATGGATCCGTAGTCTAAGGATGAACTACTCACGCATCACACCGGAGGCTTGCATGGTGATGAAGAAGGCCTGCAGGGTGAAATCCCCTCTCTGGCAGGGTGCCGGGAAGAGCTTCAGATCCCTCTAGATCTAGGGATGGAGATGACGGCGGCTACAGACTCTTTCGTGGATTTTTGATCGGGCACTTAGGGTTTACGTCCCGAGGGCAGCTTATAGTCGGAAGGGGAGGTCGAGGGGGTGCCTGGGCTGGCCACACCACCCCCTGGCACGGGCCAAGCCTGGCCGCGCGGCCAGGTGGTGTGGCCGGCCTCTGGCCCTTCTCCGTCTCGTATTCTGGCACTTGATGATTTCCGAAAAAATAGGCACTTTGGCTTTTGTCCCATCCAATTCTGAGAATATTCATTTCCTGACTTTCCTGGAACCAAAAACAACGGAAAACAGGCAGCTGGCACTGTGGCTCTTGTTAATAGGTTAGTCCAAGAAATCATAGGAAAAGTACTCCAAAGTTGGAACAAAACACAAGAAAGTGGATAAAACTAAGCATGGAACATCAAAAATTATAGATACATTTGCAATGTATCAACATCCCCAAGCTTAACTCCTGCTCGTCCTCGAGTAGGTAAGTGACAAAAAGAAAGAATAATTTTTGAGGTGACATGCACCATCAAAGACTTGATCAAAGTATTTGTAAAACATTCAAAGCTGGGATCATAGTACTTCAATCATAACATGAAAGAAAAATTTCTAGCAATAAGCAAAGAAACTATGTTGCAACGTGAAAAGGCACAAACAAAAGATTCATGAATAACAATGTTTTGCAAGACGTTTGTTTGTTTCACATAAAGAAAACATAGCATACTAGTATTCAGCTTGTCCCTCAATAGAGTAGCAAATATAATTGCATAGGACACATTTAAAGTTCATAAGAGTGAATAGATACAATAGTTTAAAACAAGCAATATCAAAGCATGCATCAATCAACTAGTCTTGGGACAATGCACATAGAACTAAGAATGGCCACTATGCTCTCAAAGTAGGTGCATAAGGATAGAAGGTGGAGACTCAATATAATGGTGGAAGAAAGGCCTTCATAAAAGGAAGTAGGGATTCAAGTCTCATAAAGAGCTTCCAAAAATTATGGTACTTATAGCTTTCAGCTCTCATTGCCCCTATCATAAGCATCTTGAAGTGATTAAGGTTAAAGTGAACAAACTATGGTGTACATGCTTGACGAAGTATAAGTCGGAAATCTCATGTCCCTTGTATACGAGGGTCGCTCCTCATGCTACTCAAGTTTAGTCACCCGTAAGTTCTTGTCATCGTAAGTACATGTGTATCATAGAGAACCGCCAACGGGGTACCCCTTGCCCGATGATACAGAAGAATCCCCATATCAAAATGACAAGGCAAGCAGACAACGAGCATCTCAACAATATTCTTATTTACCATGGGAATACGGTGCTTTTTCTCTCTTTCCTCTTTTCATAATCTCTTTTTTTCCCTTTTCTCTTTTTTCTCAATATAGGACTCTTTTTTATAAGAAGAATGCTTCATAGAAGGCTCATTATGGTTACGCTGCAGGTTTCCACCATGTCAGCATGGATTAGACCAGCGGCCCAGGCGTTTCTCTAACACATATACATAACTCCATGGACTTACAAGCTCCCCTTTCATTTCACACCGACGACATCCATATACAAAAGAGCATGATATCAACTAGGTACAAGTACCAAGTGCAATGTTGAAAGCGTTCCCCATGAAAGCATTGTTCTGCTAATTCCCAACAAATAAGTGCATGCATATACAACATAGAAGGCACAATGGTTCAAGTTTATTAAGGGCAAGAAAAGTAAAGTGTGCCATCAAGTTCGTGAGAGCTTTAATCACTAGTTTTCTCATAATAAGTTTAATTTGGAAGGTAAAGAAAAGCATGAATATACTTGGAATAGCATAATCTAATAGGTAGGTATGGTGGACTCTTTGGAATAACTTGGTTTAGGGAGTTGGATGCATGAGTGGAACTCATACTTGGTTGTGGAGGCTAGCAAAAGACTGGGAGCGATAAACTAAGAGAGCAATAATGGCCATAATCATGCAGAGCGACAAAACATCATTGATCAAAGCATAAAGTGATACTACAACTTGAAAACTAAAGGATCATAAAGGCTATGGTGACTTGAGATAGTCATAACATGCTGCGAGCATGTGCCAAGTCAACCCAAATAAAGCAACAAAGGAGAATACCACTATAATATGCTAAAACAACGCATGATTCATCCAAGGCACATTAAGCAATCTCAATTGTTTATAAAAGTTCATGCTACATCAAATAATACTAAGCATAAAGCCAAAACAATATCAAGCATGGCATGACAAAGCATAGCCACAGTCAAAAACGAGCTCTTTTTACCACATAAGTATGAACTTTCCTACTCTTTTCCAAACCAAACCAAACTATTTGCAAACAAATGTATGAAAGAGGGGGTCCAACCAATTTATTAAGAAAACTAAGCAAACCAAAGCAAACGAAAAACCAAAACGAAAACAAAAAAGAAGATGCTCCAAGAAAAACACAACTGTGCATGAAACAATAAAAATGAAGCGTTTGGAAGAAACCTGGGATTTTTATTGATAAAGAAGGGGATGCCTTGGGCATCCCCAAGCTTTGACGCTTTTACTTCTTTGATATTTCTTGGGGTGACACGCCTGGCATTCCCAAGCTTGAGCTTTAGTCCATTCTTCATCTCATTACTCATTCCTTCCATACACCTGAAATTTTTCCTTCATACAAAACTTCACACAATCTTTATTAGCAATATTAGTGCACTCGAGATAAATAAGTCTTAAGGTTCAGTTCTAACACCAAATAAACTTCCATTAGAACATTAGCTACTGTAGCACTTCCCTAAAAAAGCTCAATTCCCCAAAAAAACTCAAAAAGGAATCAACAAGAAGCAAATGCAGAAAATGGCAGAAAGCTGTCAAAACAGACCAGCAGGTAAAGACAAATTTTTTCGAAGACCTTCTGTTGCTCAAATAAAAAAGTGTTGAACTAAAGAAAGTTAGATAACAACCTGGGGCAGAAGCACAAATATTCACACCTCAAAAGGGCGTACAGAGATTTTACACGATTTTTTACGGTGAAGCACAAAAATCTGTTTCGGGACAGCAACTTTCCCAATCATTACTTCTCTCTAATTAGAGGTTACTCTTGGCACAAAAAGCAAATAAAAAGGATAAGGAGCGGTTATTACTAAAGTAATAACTTCCAAGACTCATCTAAAACTTTTGGGTTATCTCCCAATAAGTACTTTTCTTTAACGCCTTTAAGTTAGGCATAAGAAGCAAGAAAGAATCAAGTGTTCTCAAATGAAGAAGCATTAAGACCAAATTTTCTTTTCATAGGAGAGGCAAAAGAAATATTTTTTATCTTTTTAGAGAAGTGTTCTATACCTTTCTTGAGTGGGAGTTGATATTTAATGGTGCCTTCTTTCATATCAATGATGGCACCAACAGTTCTAAGAAAAGGTCTTCCCAAAGTAATAGGACAAGAAGCATTGCATTCGACATCCAAAACATAGAAATCAACGGGGACATAGGAATTTTTAACCATAATAAGAACATCATTAAGACTCCCCATGAGTTTATTTTTAGCATTATCATCAAGTGGGACATTCAAATAACAATCTTCAAGTGGAGGCAAATCAAGCATATCATAAATCCTTCTAGGCATAATAGAAACACTACTATCAAGATCACATAAAGCTTTGAAATCAAAGTCATTCACTTTCATATTAATGATGGGTTCCCAACCATCTTCTTGTTTTATAGGAATAGAAGCTTTATGTTTCATCTTTTCTTCTTTAATCTTTACTAGAGCATCAGTAATGTGTTTTGTAAAGGCCATGTTCATTGCACTAGCATTAGGACTTTTAGCAAGCTTTTGTAGGAACTTAATAACTTCAGAGATGTTGCAACCATCAAGATCAAAATCAAATTTATCATCTAAAGTAGTAGAACTATTACTAGCCTCAACACTAGTGGTGGTAATAGTGGAAACACTAATGTTTTTAGCAATTTCATCTTCTCTTTCCCACTTAGCATGTAATTCAGCTAATAGTCTAACATTTTCATCAATTCTTACTTGTATAGCATTAGTAGCTGCAAAGGGATTATCATTAGTTTCGGGTTTAGTAGCCATTTATTCAAAGAAGATTGAGCTTCAACCAAAGAAGCTATATTTCTTTCAACATTAGAGAGTTTTTCCTCAATAGTTTTATTGAAAGCAGTTTGTTTGCTAATAAACTCTTTAAGCATAACTTCAAGTTCAGAGGGAGCACTCTTATTATTGTTGTAAGAATTTCCATAAGCATTACCATTGTTGGCAGCAGAATCCAATAGGTTCCTTGAAGAATAGTTCAATCATGCATAAAAAGTTTGGATGATCATCCAAGTAGTCAGTCCATGAGTGGGACAATTCTTTACCAAAGATTTCATTCTTTCCCAAGCTTGAGCAACATGTTCATTATCAAGTTGTTTAAACTTCATTATTTCACTTCTCATAGATATAATCTTAGCAGGAGGATAGTATTTTCCAATGAAAGCATCTGTGCATTTAGTCCAAGAATCAATACTATTCCTAGTTAAGGAATTCAACCATTCTTTAGCTTTTCCTCTCAAAGAGAAAGGAAACAATTTCAGCTTAATAATATGACCATCTATATCCCTATGCTTTTGCATCTCACAAAGTTCAACAAAGTTATTTAGATGGGAAGCAACAACTTCATTACCAATACCAGAAAATTGTTCTCTCATAACAAGATTGAGTAAAGCAGGTTTTATCTCAAAGAAAGTATCTTCAGGCACAGGTGGAGCAATAGGTGTGCTCATAAAATCATTGTTGTTGGTGCTAGTGAAGTCACACAACTTAGTGTTTTCAAGAGTAGTCATTTTTTTGGGTTTTCAAATAAGAAAGCAAAAAAGTAAAACTATTTTTTTGTGTTTTTTTTGAAGAACAAAACAAGCAAACAAAACAAAAAGAAACTAAGAAAAACAAAAATAAAAAAGTAAAGAGATTGGTTATGAGGGACTCCCCTTGTGAAGATGTCCTTGACTCCCCGGCAACGGCGCCAGAAAAATGCTTGATGGCTGAATGCATGGCGCCCAGAAAAGTGCTGGTGTGTGGTTGATGTAGAGCTCGTTAGGAACCCCAAGAGGAAGGTATGATGAGCACAACAGCAAGTTTCCCTCAGTTATGAAACCAAGGTTTAATCGAACTAGTAGGAGCAAGGAAACACCCCAAAGGTGTTACTAGCTGAGCTTTGGCAGCGCGCACTACCGGTGCTAGTAGCAACGTGGAGACCTGCACAACACAACCACAGAACTTTGTCCCCAACTTGCGATGAGGTTGTCAATCTCACTGTGTTTTGCGGAAAACAAAGGATTAAATGTATCGAATGGAAAGAAGTAAAAGTTTGCAGAAAGTAATCACAAAACAATAAAATATTGTAGATTGAATGTAAAAGACAAGGACCGGGATCCATAGTTCACTAGAGGTGGCTCTCCTTAAGATAGATAGCATGCTGGGTGAACAAATTACAGCGGGGCAATTGACAAACATCGAGAAAGCAATACATGCATATACTAATCATCTTGACTCCTTTGAGACTTGATTGGGCATTACAACATTATACATAGACCGCCATCCAACTGCATCTATGACTAATAACCCACCTTTAGGTTATCATCCGAACCCCCTCCAGTATTAAGTTGCAAGCAACAAATTATTGCTTTACGAACTGCGTGTAAAGTAAACAATACGATTGTTCTATGAACAAAGGATTGTTGTTTTCTCCCTAGTAGCAACACCACATCTAGTACCTTAGAGATTTCTGTCACTTCCCCGGATTACCAGAGGCATGAACCCACTATCGAGCATAAATACTAACTCTTGGAGTTGCTAGCATCTACTTGGCCAAGATAGCTACTAACAACGGAAATCATGCAAGATCACAAATAACAAAGACATGATAGAATTAATAATCAATCTGAAATAGCATCTCAATATCCATCGGATCCCCACAAACACAACATGCAGAATTACAAATAGATGATCTTGATAATGAACAGAGCTCACAAGATCTAGACATGAAAGCACAAAGGAGGAGAACCAGCCATCTAGCTATTACATGGATCCGTAGTCCAAGGATGAACTACTCACGCATCACACCAGAGGCTTGCATGGTGATGAAGAAGGCCTCCAGGGTGAAATCCCCTCTCCGGCAGGGTGCCGGGAAGAGCTTCAGATCCCTCCCGATCTAGGGATGGAGATGACGGCGGATACAGACTCTTTCGTGGACTTTTGATCGGGCACTTAGGGTTTATGTCCCGTGGGCATCTTAGAGTTGGAAGGGGAGGCCGAGGGGGTGCCTGGGCTAGCCACACCACCCCCTGGCGCGGGCCAAGCCTGGCCGCGCGGCCAGGTGGTGTGGCCGGCCTCTGGCCCTTCTCCGTCTCGTATTCTGGCACTTGATGACTTCCGAAAAAATAGGCACTTTGGCTTTTGTCCCGTCCAATTCTGAGAATATTCATTTTCTGACTTTCTTGGAACCAAAAACAGCAGAAAATAGGCAACTGGCATTGTGGCTCTTGTTAATAGGTTAGTCCAAGAAATCATAAGAAAAGTACTCCAAAGTTGGAAGAAAACACAAGAAAGTTGATAAAACTTAGCATGGAACATCAAAAATTATAGATACATTTGCAATGTATCAACCATCCTCGACCGCCCCGTGCCTCGCCATTAAGCCAGTGATGACCTCCAGGGAACACCGCACTGCCCCCTACCCACAGCCACGCCGATAGCACGTTGTACCGCTGTCGCCGGAGACGCCAGCCCATCCCGCTTAGTCCCCTCGTCGTTGTATAAATAGAGGCCCTGTCCGCCTCATTTCTCCACACCACCTTACTCCCCACTCCTCACAGACACTCCCCCACCTTTCCTCGGAGCAAGGCGAGAACCTCTTCACCGGAATTTGGCCGGAGCGCACCGCTACAGAAGAAGAAAGGAGCCATCGATTGGAGCCGCCCCAGGAGCTGCCGCGACCACCGTTCAATCCGCCATCATTAACAACGCCATTCCCCCCATCACCGACCCTAGATGGAGCCCTGGTGAGCCTCACATGACCTCCACCACCGCGTTAGGGTTAGAACCTCGCCGTAGCCGTTCGTCGTCGACGATGAACCTCCGACGTTAGATCGTTTTCTAATCGTAGGGCATAGATTGCACGATACCATTTCGCGTAGATAGAGCCACTGACCAGTGGGTCGATGCTGTTAGTAGCCCGTTGCGCCATGCTGTGCAGATTGGGTCGGCCCAGTTAGTTTCCCGCGCAGGCCTGTAGATTCAAAAAATTATTTTCCAATTTAGTCAAAACCACATTCTATCAGTAGATTCAAAAATCAATTCAGAAAGTTTCACTAAACCAAATTGCATGATCCAATTTTGTTAGAAAGATATTTAAATTATCTATCCAAGCCCGTTTAATTCAAGTCATTTGGAGTTAGAGATCATCTATAGTAAAAATTAACAAGACATAGACTTTTCCACATTCAAACATTTTTCAAAAATCAACCATAAATTCTTTTGAGTTGATTCCAACTCTCAAAAATCACATTTGACAAGATCTATCTGAATATGTAAAAATATTTAGGTTTGCATGCAGTGACATTGGACTAGTACCAAAGGAATGCTATTTGGGCATTTCTAGTTACTTTAATTCTATTAAATGATAATCTTAAACTTTATAAAATATGACCAGCACTTTAATCACATTCTCGGGTATTAGAATATGTGGTGATGACATGTGTCAACATGATCCCATATTTTAATTGGAGAATGTTAAATCTTAAGTATTTTTCAATGAGTAGTAATTACTTTTCTAAAATAAGATAAACAAGATTAAGTCTTTATTTCATGTGATGATTGTGATGATGCTAGATCCTCAAGTGTGAGCCTTAGTGTGCTAAATAGAAATAGTTAAGTATTCTTTGGTGATTATGTACCCCGTATTCATTTATAAACGATAGTACCGACACGGGATACAAGGAGGAGTACTACCAAGAAGAAGAAGAAAACTTTAACCACTGCACTACTCAAGGCAAGCTACCATTTGCAAGTTGTCCTAACTATGCAAGCCATCACTATGCAAGATGCATTAGGCATGCTTGGTGATGCAACTTTGATTACACAAATCCCAAGTTTTACTTGCAAGCTTTATTCTTTACTTTACCAAAGTTCTTTACTTTTAGCTAGTGCTTTGTGAGAATTAGAAAAATAGTATAGATACCATAAAGAGTATAAAACTAGACCTAAGTAGTTATACTTAGATGTCCTTCCAAGGCATGAGATTGGAGATTAGCACCCCTCATTAGTGAACACCCTTAACTTTAGTGGCTAGTGCTAAGCATAAAAGTTGATCACTTTAGATGGGAATACTTGGTGAAAATGATTATGAAAACCTTGGAATGAGGATTCATTCTATTGAAATGTTTTGACATGTGTTGAGAAACAGAAAAGGATTTTATGATGAAAATGTTGAGGCATGAGCCTTAGCCCTTTATAAAAACTGATGGTTGGGTTCAGATACGATACCATTCCAATTTTACCGTACAACCACAATACCTGAATTGGGTAGGGCTTAACTGGAAGTTTATATGCCTTAGTATGGGTTCCCTCACGGAAGAGGTTGAGCTAAGGCTACCTCGTGAGTGTGAATTTCCACCAATGTAGTGCCCAGGATGGCAGATGGCCATGGCTGGGAGGCCAAGCTCATAGGGGAGGTGCCTATACTAGAGTGTGTAATTGAAAGGTTAGGATTGATTATCCGCATACTAAGTATGATGATTCAGGGTTATCCCTGACGGATGTATCAAATTTTGTGGTGAAAGTGTACCACCTCTGCAGAGTGTCAAACTATTCGAATAGCCACGTCCGTGATCATGGACAGTTAGAGTGGCCATACTGTTCCGTCGTCAGATGTTTTCAAAATGACTTGTGAAGTGAACTATGATTTGACTTGACCACAACAGGGTTGTGGATATGAAAACTAGGTTCCCACTTAAGTGATTTAGGACATTAACCTAGTTTTCTTTACTTCTAAACTCAGTTTTAGATAAACCTGGATTTTTGCAAATAAACCTAGAGCTTAAGATTTCTACTAGAACTACCTTACTTGTTAGTGATAGTTTGCGAGTACTTAAAGAGTACTCATGGCTTTGTCCTTGGCTATTCCCGTGGCCAGACTATGAGGAGGACTACCAAGATGATGGACAGCAGGAGGTCTACGACAACTAGGATCATCTCCCATCATCAGTATTGCCCGTGACCATGAAGATGGAGCCCCCACTATGTTTATTTTCCGCTGCTTTATTTGTATTAAGACTGGATCATGAGATCTTTTATTTGTAAGACCTTATTATGGTTTGTAATGGATGATGTACTGATAACCAATCTGTTATGTCTTGCAAAAATGGTAATCCTGAGATTGTGATGTATGGCATAAAAGGCATCTGGGATTAAAAATCTAGGTGTTGACAAGTTGGTATCAGAGCTATCCTGACCATAGGAAACCCTAGTTAGAATGGACGTCCGAACAAAAACTTAGTTTCAAAACAAAAGAAGTGAATATTTATGAAAGCATATTCCCACTCTTATCCTTGAGATTCTTTAAAAAAAATCATGTTCTTAAAAAATTCTTGCATTCCTATATAAAAATTGACACACTTGATCACCTCACTAACTTACTCACCCTAAATTCTTATAGATGGAGATCCAGTATTGCAAGTTCTACCAGCTGGGCAACGGAGGCCACCTGATCTTTGAGAGGGATCTAGATGCACTGTCAGAGTATCTTGAGCGCCCACACTCGGAACTCTTCGGGGCACAACTCAACGATCACATAGGAGGAGATATACAATGGATGATAGTTGCATATCTCAGATGCAAGATGGAAGCACCCACTTCGGAGAAGATCCAATTCACCTTGCGTGAAAATAACTGGCTAGATGGATTAGCCAGGGTTATGCATGAAGCTCTTGCCTCTCTGTGTGGGCAAATCATCAACCAGATCCAGGGAACTCGCTTTGCTCACTACGCAAGGCGTGATTCTATGGGAATGCCCTTGGAGATTCCAGGACACCTAGAGCTGAAGCACTAGGTGGACAATCTGGATTTCATGTTGTATGATAGACAGAAGGAGTTGGACAACGCTCGTGCCTATGCCAACCACAACCATGCCATTGCAGTCAAGAAGGACCAGACCCTCGCCATTCTTGCCAAGGAGCACCAATCACTTCGTCGCAGCATGACAAGAAGAATTGCACCATCGATCGTCTTCGCAAGAATGTGGCCGCTCTCGAGAAGACCATCCGTGAACAGGAAATCCAGCTTGAAGCAAAGGAGGAGGAGGAAGGTGAAGATATCTAGTGAGATCTTTACTCTTACCTCAGCGATGACAATGACTACCTGGAGGATGATGCCATGGAGTTCCACACTGATGATGATGATTCCGACTTCATTGATGATGATTGGATGTACTTGAGCACTACCGTAGGAATGAGTTGTACCGGTCTCATTGTATCGTAGTTGCACAGAATGGTTCTTAAAACCATCTGTTTTCTAATTGTATTGTGGTGTGTGTTTGTATGGTGTGCTTTGAATGAATGAGAGGAAGTTGTTAGTTTGAAAAACCTGAGTCAAACTCAAAGTTTAAAGCTTTTGAAACAAAACCATGAACCTTAGAGATTTCCCTCTTAACCCATTATCTATCTCAATCTTCAGATGACTCATGGAAATCCCGGAGGAAGCAGTTCATCTCTGGACCCGATGTTGCAGATTCTGCAAATGCTAGTTTCTAACTGTGAAGCTAGTAGAGCCAAACTTCAAGCCACCCTTCAACATATAGCTCATATGGCCCACAATAACCAAGGTCACGGAAACCAGGATCACCATGGATCCAAGCTCAGAAACTTTCAGAATACCAGCCCACCTATCTTTAATAAGTCTGAGGATCCCTTAGATGCTGATGACTGGCTGCAAACCATGGAGAACAATCTGGAGGTCGCAGGAGTTGAAGCCAATGAGAAAGTATTGTTTGCCACCCATTATCTAGCAGAAGATGCAAGAGCCTGGTGGAATATCACCCGTACCATGAAGGAAGGTCAGATGATGACTTGGGAAGCATTCAAGATCAAGTTCAGCTGGACCCATGTGCCCCAAGGTTTAGTCACCAGGATGAGAGATGAGTTCAGGGAACTGAAGCAAGGAAGAATGACTGTAGTTGAGTACCGTGACAAATTTCTATCCCTAGCTAGATATGCCCCTGATGAGATTAACACTGAAGCCAAGAAGAAAGAAAGGTTCCTAATTGGATTGCATGATGAGATGCAGACTATGTTAGTCAACATCCGTTTTGGAGATCTAGAAGAGCTAGTAGACTCTGCCATTTCGATGGAAGGGAAGATCAACCAAGCCAATGACAATCGCAAGCATTGTATGATGCACCAGCCTAGATCCCACCATACTCAGAAGTATCGCCCCAACCCATTTGCAGGATATGCCCCAAGAAACAATAGACCCCCTATGTCCCGTCCAAGCTATCCCAATCGTAGCGGAGGAAACCTGAAGTCTGGAGGAAACCATAACAATAACCCAGGCAAATCAAATAACTTCAACCGTGCACCGCCCAAGTCCAACAACAACACCAATACTGCCCCAAGGACTGGAAGCAATGATGTGCCTGTTGCAGGAAAAGACAAGTCCCAGATTACTTGCTTTGAATGCGGAGTCAAGGGTCACTACTCCAATGAGTGCCCCAAGAAGCTTGCAGCATCCCCAAATGTGAATGCACCCACTCAGCAGCAACGCTGTGTTCAGCCTGGAACGAGATTTACCCCAGGGAACTCGCTCAACCGCAACGGCCGTCTGTTCCACATGAATGCTAAAGAAGCCCAGGAAGTGCCCGATGTTGTGCTGGGTATGTTTTTTGTTAACTCAGTACTTGCAAGAGTGTTGTTTGATTCTGGAGCATCGCACTCGTTTGTTACAGAAGAATTTGCATGTGTTGGACATATGCCCAAGAGGCAATAATAAAAGTGCTTATTGTTATATCTTTGTGTTTATGATAAATGTTTACATCCCATGCTATAATTGTATTATTAGGAAACACTAATACTTGTGTGTTTTGTAAACATAAGAGAGTCCCTAGTAAGCCTCTTGTTGAACTAGCTTGTTGATTAATTGATGATCATGGTTTCCTGATCATGGACATTAGGATGTGATTAATAACAAGGTTATATCATTAGGAGAATGATGTGATGGACACACACCCATAGTAAGCGTAGCATAAGATCAAGTCATTAAGTTCGTATTGCTGTAAGCTTTTAAATGCATAGTAACCTAATCCTTCGACCATGAGGTTGTGTTAATCACCATCACCGGATGGGTACTTTGATGCCATCAAACACCGCTTCGTAACTGGGTGGTAATAAAGGTGTCATTGGGTATTCTGAAAGTATGTGTTGAAGCGCATGGACCAAGATTGGGATTTGTCCATCCATATGACGGATAGATATGCTCTGGGCCCTCTCGGTGGAATGTCATCTAGTTAGCTTGCAAGCATGTGACTGGGTCACAAGGGATGACATATCACGGAACGAGTAAAGAGTACTTATCAGCAACGAGGTAGAACTAGGTATGGAGATGCCGACGATCAAACCTCGGATAAGTATAGTATCGCGTGACAAAGGGAATTGGTTTCGTATGTAAATGGTTCAATCGATCACGAAGTCATCGTTGAGTATGTGGGAGCCATTATGGATCTCTAGGTCCCGCTGATGGTTATTGATAGGAGATGTGTCTCTGTCATGTCTACATATTCACGAACCGTAGGCTGACACACTTAAGGTTCGAAGTTGTTTTAAGTAGATATGGATTGTGCGTTGGAGACCGAATGTTGTTCGGAGTCTCGGAATGGATCTGGGACATCACGAGGAGATCCGGAATTGTCCGGAGAATAAGATTCATATATTGGGGATCATTTTCTGAGTTAGGAAATGTTCCGGAGTATTTGTATGAGGATTCTAGAAGGTTTCAGAATGTTCTGGAAGGTTTCTTGGAGTTTGCTTGAAAACCAAGGAAGGGATCAAAGAGTCCTGGTGGGTCAAGACAAGGAGTCGTGGGGGAGGAGGACTCCTTCCCCCCTCCCCAATCCGCCGGCCCAAGGAGGTGGGGAGTCCTACTAGGACTCCCCCTCCCCAGGCGCCCTCCCTCCTTTAAATAGAAGGGGGAGGCGCCACCCCTTGCCCCTCCTCGACAACACCCAATCTCTGCCGCCTCTCTCCTCCTCCTTTCTTCTTCATAGGCATAGGCGAAGCCCTGCAGAATTCTCTACTCCACCACCACCACCACGCCATCATGCTGCTGGGATTCCGTGGAGAAGATCTACTACCTCCGCTGCTCGCTGGAACGAGGAGAGGAAGGTCTGCTTCGACTCCGCACGTGTGACCGACTGCGGAAGCGCTGCCGAAACGCGGCGCCGGAAGGATCGTCCACTTGACCGACTGCGGAAGCGCTGCCGGAACGCGATGCCGGAAGGATCGTCCACACGATCTTGAGATCGGTAAGTGATCGACTACATCAACCACGAGATATAATCTCGTTAATGCTTTCGGATCTACGAGGGTTAGTTCCTATCTATCTCGTTGCACATGTCTAATAGATTAGATCTTGGCTTTTATCTAGATTAGATCTGGGTTTTGTTCGTTCTTGCGGTAGAATTTTTTTGTTTTCCATGCTACGAACCCATCAGTGGTATCAGAGCCGTATCTATGCGTAGATCTGTTGCACGAGTAGAACCCAATGTTTTTGTGGGCATTGATGCTTTTGTTGTCGGTGTCTTAGTGTGTACTTTGCATCTTGCGGCATGGTGGGATGAAGCGGCTCGGGCTAACATTACATGTCATCGCACATGAGACTTGCTCCACGCTTGACGTGCAACTTGCTTTGCACAAGTGGCTTTGCGGGTGTCTGTCTCTCCCACCATAGTTAAGATTCAATTTACAATGAGCATCTGACAACACTTGTATCAACGTTGTGGTTCTTGTTCGTAGGTAAGATCGGTCTTATGCGAAAGCCCCAAACCACGTAAAACATGCAAAGAAAATTAGAGGCGTCTAACTTGTTTTTGCAGGGGTTTTGTGATGTGATATGGCCATCATGTGATTGTGATTGTATTTGATGTATGCAATGATCCTTGTTGTAATATGGCAACCGGCAGGAGCCTAATGATTGTCTTTAATTCTGTTAAGACCTGCGTGTCTATTCATCTTGTAATAGCTTTATTCCAAGTAGTTGTAATAGTTGCTAGCGATGATGGACAACCATGAAGCGGCGCCACTGACCTTGACGCATTGCTGGTGATGATGGAGATCATGTTCGTGCTTTGGAGATGGAGATCAAAGGCGCAAGAAGAAAGGGCCATATCATATCACACTAATTATGAATTGCCTGTGATGTTAATCCTTTATGCATCTTGTATTGCTTAGATCGTGACGGTAGCATTATAAGATGATCCCTCTCACTAAATATCAAGTAATAAAGTGTTCACTCTTAGTTGGCACCGTTGCTAAGACTCGTCGTTTTGAAGCATCTCGTGATGATCAGATGTGATAGATTCTACGTGTGCATACAACGGGTGCAAGCCAGATTTGCACATGCGGAAACTAAGGTTAACTTGACGAGCCTAGCATGTACAGACATGGTCTCGGAACACGGAATACCGAAAGGTAGAGCATGAGTCATATAAATGATATGATGAACATGAAGATTGTTCGCCGATGAAACTACATCTTCTCTCGTGAAGATCGGACTTGGTGTAGTGGAGTTGGTTCGTGTAATCACTAAGACAATGTGAGGGATGTTGTTTTGAGTGGGAGTTCACCTAGTTAGTTTTAAAAATTAAATTTGAACTCAATTTTTCATAAACTTAGTCTAAACTACTTGCAAATTGTTGTAGATTATGGCGACCCCCTCCATCAATTTCAATGCGTTCCTAGAGAAAGAAAAGCTTAAGAACAATGGAAGCAATTTCACGGACTGGTTCCGTGGACTGAAGATCGTCCTCAGGGCTGGTCAGTTGACCTATGTTCTCGAAGCACCGCTAGGTGACCCACCTGCAGATGATGCCACCGATGACGTAAAAATGTTTACGCCACTCGGAAAAATCATTACTCCACAGTTCAGTGTGCCATCCTGTACGGTTTAGAAGCGGAGCTCCAAAAGAGTTTTGAGCACCACGACCCGTTCGAGATCATTAAGGAGCTCAGGCTAATTTTTGAGACTCGCGCGGCCATGGAGAGCTATGAGGCCTCCAAAAAGTTCTTTAACTGTAAGATGGAAGAGGGAAGCTCCGTTAGCGAGCACGTGCTCACCATGTTTGGGTACGCAAACAAGCTCCAAGAATTGGGGATATCAATTCCTAATGAATTGGGGATTCACCGTCTCCTTCAACCACTGCCACCAAGTTAAAAGAACTTTGTGATGAACTACAGCATGCACTGCATGAACAAGACGTTGCCTGAACTATCGTCCATGCTGAAAACTGCTGAAGTGGAGATCAAGAAGGAGCACCAAGTGTTGATGGTCAATAATACCACCAATTTCAAGAGAGAGGGCAAGCCTAGGAAGAAGGGCAACTTCAAGAAGGACGGCAAGAAAGCTGCCGCACCTGCTAAGAAGCCCAAGGCTGGTCCTAAGCCTGAAACTGAGTGCTTCTACTGCAAGGGTGCTGGTCACTGGAAGCGTAACTGTCCTAAGTACCTGGCGGATCTGAAGAACGGCAACATCAAGAAGAAAGGTATATTTGATATATGTGTTATAGATGTGTATCTTACTAGTAATCGTAGTAGTGCCTGGGTATTTGATACTGGTTCGGTTGCTCATATTTGTAACTCGAAACAGGAGTTGCGGAATTAACGAAGACTGGCAAGAGACGAGGTGACGATGCGCGTTGGAAATGGCTCCAAGGTTGATGTGATCGCCGTCGGCACGCTCCCTCTACATCTACCTTCGGGATTAGTTTTAAATTTGAATAATTGTTATTTGGTGCCTGCGTTAAGCATGAACATTATATCTGGATCCTGTTTATTGCGAGACGGTTACTCTTTTAAGTCCGAGAATAAAGGTTGTTCGATTTATATGAGTAATATCTTTTATGGTAATGCACCTGAGATGAATGGTTTATTCTTACTGAATCTCGATAGTAGTGATACACATGTTCACAACATAGATGCTAAACGAATAAAATTGAATGATAATTCTACATACATGTGGCACTGTTGTCTTGGTCACATTGGAGTGAAGCGTATGAAGAAACTCCATTCAGATGGACTTCTTGAATCACTTGAAAGATGCGAAGCATGTCTAATGGGAAAAATGACTAAGACTCCATTCTCTGGTACAATGGAGTGAGCTACAAACTTATTGGAAATAATACATACCGATGTGTGCGGACCAATGAGTGTAGCATCGCGTGGTGGATATCGTTATGTTCTCACTTTCACGGATGACTTGAGTAGATATGGGTATGTCTACTTTATGAAACATAAGTCCGAAACTTTCGAGAAGTTTAAGGAATTTCAAAGTGAAGTGGAAAATCATCGTAACAAGAAGATTAAGTTTCTGCGTTCTAACCGCGGAGGTGAATATTTGAGTTATGAGTTTGGCATGCATTTAAAGAAATGTGGAATACTTTCGCAGTTGACACCGCCAGGAACACCAAAGCGTAATGGTGTGTCCGAACATCATAATCGAACTCTCTTAGATATGGTTCGGTCTATGATGTCTCTTACAGATTTACCGCTATCGTTTTGGGGCTATGCATTAGAGACAGCCGCATTCACTTTAAATAGGGCACCATCTAAATCCGTTGAAACGACACCGTACGAATTGTGGTTTGGTAAGAAACCTAAGTTGTCGTTCCTTAAAGTTTGGGGTTGCGAAGCATATGTAAAGAAGTTACAACCTGATAAGCTAGAACCCAAAGCAGAGAAATGCGTCTTCATAGGATACCCTAAAGAAACAATTGGGTATACCTTCTATCATAGATCCGAAGGCAAAGTTTTCGTTGCCAAGAATGGATCCTTTCTTGAGAAGGAGTTTCTCTCGAAGGAGGTGACTGGAAGGAAAGTAGAACTCGATGAGGTTATTGAACCTTCTCTTGGATTTGAGAGTAGCGCGGCACCGGAAGATGTTTTTGTGCCGCCTGCACCAATTGGAGAGGAAGCTAATGATAATGATCATGAAACTTCAAACGTAGTTACTTCTGAACCTCGCAGGTCAACAAGGGTTCGTACCACTCCTAATTGGTATGACTCTGCCTTGAACGTCATGTTGGTGGACAACGCTGATGACCCTGCGACGTATGAAGAAGCTATGGTGAGCCCAGATTCCAACAAATGGCTAGAAGCCATGAAATCCGAAATGGGATCCATGTACGAAAACCAAGTGTGGACTTTGGTGGACTTACCGGATGGCCGTAAGGCTGTCGAGAACAAATGGATTTTCAAGAGAAAAACATATGCTGATGGTAATGTTACCGTCTATAAAGCTCGACTTGTCGCGAAAGGGTTTCGACAAATTCAAGGAGTTGACTATGATGAGACATTCTCACCAGTAGCGAAGCTAAAGTCTGTGAGGATTTTGTTAGCAATTGCTGCACATTTCGATTATGAGATTTGGCAGATGGATGTCAAAACGGCGTTCCTTAATGGTGACATTGAGGAAGAGTTGTATATGGTACAACCCAAGGGTTTTGTCGATCCTAAAGATGCTGACAAGGTATGCAAGCTTCAGCGCTCCATTTATGGACTGAAGCAAGCATCCCGGAGTTGGAATCAACATTTTGATAAAGTAATCAAAAAATTTGGGTTTATACAAACTTATGGAGAAGCTTGTATTTACAAGAAAGTGAGTGGGAGCTCTGTAGCATTCCTAGTACTATATGTAGATGACATATTGTTGATTGGGAATGATATAGAACTTCTTAATAGCGTCAAAACCTATTTGAATAATAGTTTTTCAATGAAGGATCTTGGCGAAGCGGCATACATTCTAGGCATCAAGATTTATAGAGATAGATCAAGACGCCTAATAGCGCTTTCACAGAGTACATACTTGGACAAAGTTCTAAAGAAGTTTAGAATGGAAGATAGCAAGAAAGGGTTCGTGCCCATGTTGTCAGGTAAGACCTTGAGTAAGACTCAAAGTCCAGCTACGGCAGAAGATAGAGTGAAAATGAATAATATTCCCTATGCCTCGGCCATAGGTTCTATCATGTATGCCATGCTGTGTACAAGACCGGATATAACACATGCTGTTAGTTTGACTAGCAGATATCAAAGTGATCCTGGAATGGAGCACTGGACAACGGTCAAGAATATCCTAAAGTACCTAAATAGGACTAAGGATATGGTTCTTTCTTATGGAAGTGATGAACAGCTTGTTGTAAACGGTTACACCGATGCTAGTTGGAACACCGATCCGGATGACTCGAAGTCACAGTCGGGATACGTATTTATTTTGAATGGTGCTGTAGTGAGCTGGAGGAGTGCGAAGCAAAGCGTTGTGGTGAAATCTTCAACTGAATCGGAATACATAGCTGCTTCGGAGGCTGCACAAGAAGCCATTTGGATGAAGGAATTCATTACTGAACTTGGCGTGGTTCCTAGTGCGTTGGACCCGATGGCCATCTACTGTGACAACACAGGTGCCATAGCTAATGCACAGGAGCCAAGGTCACATAGCAAGCTGAAGCACATCGAGCTACGTTTCCACGCTATTCGCGAGTATGTCCGAGATGGTGACATAAAGATTTGCAAACTACACAATGATCTGAATGTGGCAGATCCATTGACTAAACCTCTCCCTAGGGCAAAGCATGACCAACACCAGAACGCCATGGGTGTTCGGTATATTACCATGTAATCTAGATTATTGACTCTAGTGCAAGTGGGAGATTGTTGGAGATATGCCCAAGAGGCAATAATAAAAGTGGTTATTATTATATCTTTGTGTTTATGATAAATGTTTACATCCCATGCTATAATTGTATTATTAGGAAACACTAATACTTGTGTGTTTTGTAAACATAAGAGAGTCCCTAGTAAGCCTCTTGTTGAACTAGCTTGTTGATTAATTGATGATCATGGTTTCCTGATCATGGACATTAGGATGTGATTAATAACAAGGTTATATCATTAGGAGAATGATGTGATGGACACACACCCATAGTAAGCGTAGCATAAGATCAAGTCATTAAGTTCGTATTGCTGTAAGCTTTTAAATGCATAGTAACCTAATCCTTCGACCATGAGGTTGTGTTAATCACCATCACCGGATGGTACTTTGATGACATCAAACACCGCTTCGTAACTGGGTGGTCATAAAGGTGTCATTGGGTATTCTGAAAGTATGTGTTGAAGCGCATGGACCAAGATTGGGATTTGTCCATCCATATGATAGATAGATATGTTCTGGGCCCTCTCGGTGGAATGTCATCTAGTTAGCTTGCAAGCATGTGACTGGGTCACAAGGGATGACATATCACGGAACGAGTAAAGAGTACTTATCAGCAACGAGGTAGAACTAGGTATGGAGATGCCGACGATCAAACCTCGGATAAGTATAGTATCGCGTGACAAAGGGAATTGGTTTCGTATGTAAATGGTTCAATCGATCACGAAGTCATCGTTGAGTATGTGGGAGCCATTATGGATCTCCAGGTCCCGCTGATGGTTATTGATAGGAGATGTGTCTCTGTCATGTCTACATATTCACGAACCGTAGGGTGACACACTTAAGGTTCGAAGTTGTTTTAAGTAGATATGGAATGTGCGTTGGAGACCGAATGTTGTTCGGAGTCTCGGAATGGATCCGGGACATCACGAGGAGATCCAGAATTGTCCGGAGAATAAGATTCATATATTGGGGATAATTTTTTGAGTTAGGAAATGTTCTGAAGTATTTGTATGAGGATTCTAGAAGGTTTCGGAATGTTCCGAAAGGTTCTGGAAGGTTTCTTGGAGTTTGCTTGAAAACCAAGGAAGGGATCAAAGAGTCCTGGTGGGTCAAGACAAGGAGTCGTGGGGGAGGAGGACTCCTCCCCCCTCCCCAATCCGCCGGCCCAAGGAGGTGGGGAGTCCTACTAGGACTCCCCCTCCCTAGGCGCCCTCCCTCCTTTAAATAGAAGGGGGAGGCGCCACCCCTTGCCCCTCCTCGACAACACCCAATCTCTGCCGCCTCTCTCCTCCTCCTTTCTTCTGCACAGGCATAGGCGAAGCCCTGCAGAATTCTCTACTCCACCACCACCACCATGCCGTCGTGCTGCTGGGATTCCGTGGAGAAGATCTACTACCTCGGCTACTCGCTGGAACGAGGAGAGGAAGGTCTGCTTCGACTCCGCACGTGTGACCGACTGCGGAAGCGCTACCGAAACGCGGCGCCGGAAGGATCGTCCACTTGACCGACTACGGAAGCGCTACCGGAACGCGACGCCGGAAGGATCGTCCACACGATCTTGAGATCGGCAAGTGATCGACTACATCAACCACGAGATCTAATCTCGTTAACGCTTTCGGATCTACGAGGGTTAGTTCCTATCTATCTCGTTGCACATGTCTAATAGATTAGATCTTGGCTTTTATCTAGATTAGATCTGGGTTTTGTTCGTTCTTGCGGTAGAAATTTTTTGTTTTCCATGCTACGAACCCATCAGCATGCACTAGTAAGATTCAACCAACAAAATTGAAGCATGTTATGATAGTTCAAATACCTGGTTCAACCACCAAAGCTAGAAAAATTTGCAAGGCTATACCTATCAGAATCCATGGAATAGATTTTTATGATAATCTAATAGTTCTTGGAACCAAAGGTTTGGAAGTAGTACTAGGAATGGATTGGATGTCGAAACATAAATGATTGATCGATTATGACAAGAAAGCCATAACCATGACCAGTAGCTCTGGAGTATCAGTAGAGCATGTATCGGAGACCTTGCCCCGTCAATTCAAATGCAACAAGAGTCTAGCCCAACCAACCCTAGACCAAGTCAGAGTAGTATGTGAATACCCCAATGTATTCCCAGATGAATAGCTCGGTATGCCCCTAGATCAGGATATCGAGTTCATCATTGAACTAATTCCTGGAACTTGACCCATAGCTCAGAGACCTTATAGTATGAACCCATCTAAATTAGTGGAGCTGAAGAAACAACTGAATGTTATGTTGGAGAAAGGTCTGATTCAACCAAGCGCATCGCCATGGAGATCACCTGTTTTGTTTGTGGATAAGAAAGATGGAGGTAACCGTTTGTGCATAGATTACCGAAAGCTGAATGATGTCACCATCAAGAACAAGTACACACTGCCCAAGATAGAGGATCTGTTTGACCAGTTGACCGGTGCCAGAGTGTTTTCTAAGATTGATCTTAGAACTGGTTATCATCAACTCAAGATTCATGCAATGGAGATTCCAAAGACCGCCTTTACCACCAGATATGGATTGTATGAGTATACCGTCATGTCTTTTGGATTAACCAATGCCCCCGCTTATTTCATGAATCTCATGAATAAGATTTTTATGAACTTCTTGGATAAGTTTGTTGTTGTTTTTATTGACAATATTCTGATCTATTCCAAGTCAGAAGAAGACCATGAGCTACACCTGAGAACCATCCTTGAAACCCTTGGAGAACATCAGCTGTATGCCAAGTTTAGCAAATGTGAGTTCTGGTTGAAGGAAGTAGGATTCCTAGGACATATCGTATCGGCAGGAGGAGTCGCTGTCGATCCTGCCAAGATTAAAGATGTTGAAGAATGGAAAGCCCCAACCACTCAAACCCAAGTTCGTGCATTTCTCGGATTAGCGGGATATTACTGCAAGTTCGTTGAAGGATTTTCGAGCATCGCAAGACTAATGATCCAATTGTTGAAGAAAGATAAGAAGTTTGAATGGACTGATAAATGTGAAGCAACTTTTCAAGAGCTCAAGAAGAGATTGATTTCAGCCCCAATTCTGATTATGCCGGATATCAAGAAGCCTTTTGATGTGTATTGTGATGCATACAAGATTGGTCTCGGATGTGCGTTGATGCAAGAAGGCAAAGTCATAGCATATCTTTCCCGACAACTGAAGCAACATGAGCAAAACTACCCTACCCATGACCTTGAACTAGCAGTAGTAGTTTTAGCATTGAAGACATGGCATCATTACCTTATGGGTAACCGCTGTGAGATTTATTCGGATCACAAGAGTCTGAAGTATATTTTCACCCAGAAGGAGCTGAATATGAGGCAAAGGAGATGGATAGAGTTAATAAAGGATTATGACCTTGACATTCACTATCACCCCGGCAAAGCCAATGTGGTACGAATGCTCTTAGCAGATTATCGTGTAGATTAAACACCATGATTAAAGAAACCCAACCAAGTTTGCATGAAGAGTTGGAGCAATTTAGAACGGAGCTAGTTAGCAAAGGATTTTTAGCCAGTATTGAACTTCAACCCACTTTGATCAGTCAGATCAAGGAAGCCCAGAAGGGAAATGCAAGTATCGACAAAATCAAGCGTCGTATCGGTACATGAAAGGTACCCGGATTCACCAAAGATGAAGGAGTTTTGTGGTACAAAGGACGTATCTGTGTGCCAGCAGATTCGGAGTTGAAACAAGTTATCATGCAGGAAGCTCATGATACTCTTTATTCTATCCACCCCGGAGGAACGAAGATGTATCAAGATTTAAAGGAGCAATTTTGGTGAACAAGATGAAGAGAGGAATCGGAAGCTACATAGCTAAGTGTGATATTTGTCAGCGAGTCAAAGCGGAACATTAGTGACACGCAGGACTTTTGCAACCATTGCAGATTCCGGAATGGAAATGGGATTCTGTCGGAATGGACTTTATCACTGGTTTGCCTACATCTAGTAGGGGAAATGACTCTATTTGGGTCATAGTTGATAGACTGTCCAAGGTAGCCCATTTTATACCTATCAAGACCACCTACCAGAGCTCTAAGCTAGCAGAGTTGTACATTGCTGGGATTGTCAGTTTGCATGGAACCCTTAAGACCATAGTGTCGGATCGAGGAACCCAGTTTACCTCAAGATTTTGGTAGAAGTCCAAGAAGGATTAGGAACCAAGTTGAACTTCAGCACAACTTATCACTCGCAGACCGATGGATAAACTGAAAGAGTCAACCAAATCTTAGAATACATGTTGAGAGCTTGTCTGATAGAATATGGATCAAAATGGGAAGATTGTCTGCCTTTCATAGAATTCTCATACAACAACAGTTATCAAGCCAGTTTGCAAATGGCCCCATTTGAATTTTTGTATGGAAGAAAGTGCCGTACCCCCTTGAATTGGTCGCAAGTAGGAGAGAGTCAGATTTTTGGACCCGACATCCTACGAGAAGCCGAAGAGAAGGTTCACAAAGTCCGTGAACACCTCAAGACCGCCCAATCGAGACAGAAGAGTTATGCTGACAAGAGACATCGAGACCTGACCTTCAATGTCGGAGATTTTGTGTATCTCAAAGTATCACCCTTGAAAGGAATACAACGTTTTCAACTGAAAGGAAAGTTAGCCCCTAGATATATTGGACCCTTCAAGATTTTGAATCGCCGAGGAGAAGTATCTTATCAACAGGAACTGCCAGAGGAGATATCATCCATACATAATGTGTTCCATATCTTGTTACTTCGCAAATGCCTAGAATTTCCGGAGAAGACCGAAGTTTTCAAGAACATCAATCACGGAGCCATAGATATCAACAAGGATCTGACTTATCGTGAAGTGCCCATTCGTATTTTAGAAGAAGCCTTCAGAACCACCAGGACCCAGAGTATCAAGTTTCTCAAGATCTAGTGGAGCAACCATATTGAAGAAGAAGCTACTTGGGAGCGAGAGGATTACATTAGGACTGAGTTTCCAAATCTATTTAGTTCCTAGTTTTTCTTAAATCTCAGGACGAGATTTTGTTTAAGGAGGGAAGGTTTGTAACACCCAAAAAATACTAATCAAGATTATCAAGTTCTAATCACCCAAGTTTAGGGTTAACAAAAACTTTTTATTCCAAAAATCTATATGAATGCATGTGTGAATTGCATTAGTGTATGATTGATTGAATTTGCCATGTTTGATTGCTACAAATCATAAGAAATGGTTTAAAGGTGAATACTACATCATCTAGGCCAATTAGAAACAAAATAAAAAGAAAAAAAATCAAATATGAATTAAATAAGCAAATGGTCATTTTGACCAAAGTTAACCACTAGGCCACTTTGAGTGTTACTAGAAAAGAATTTCTAACAGAAACAATTCTATTTATTTTCACCCCTTGCTAGACCAAGTAAAAGTGAATACAAGCAAACTTTACAAATTCACAAAAACTATTTTGAAATGTATTTAAAGGACAGTTCAAATTTGAATCTAGTTCATATGGTAAGATCACCATTTTGCAAAAACCAACCAAATCAATTCCTCTTGACAAATCCAAGCAACCATAGACTACCAAGCATAAGATCAAGACACTCACCAAAATACATTCACAAATTTCAAACTTAATTTATTTCGGCCATTTAATCAAACACCTGGCAGACACTAATCAAACCTTGATCACTTGACTAATTGCCCTCATTACACTCCCCTTGTCTCCCCTAGTCTCTAGCAGCACCAGACACGCTCCCCCTTGGCCATTTTGCACCAGTGAAGCGCCGCCTGCAGCCAACCTCATTGGCTGACCATGGAAAGAGCACCACGGACCACGCCGCCCTCTCCCACGACGAGCACCAGACATGCGACCGTCCACCGCCACCCCCTGTCCAGCCCACGACCAAAGCCAGGCCATGGACCACCCCAGTGTCTCTATGCCGTGCCGAGAGCGCGCCAGAGCTCCGTACCCGACCAGCTCACATGAGCCACGCCTCACCCTCACCTCGCGTGCACTAACTCGCCATGATCACCGCTAGCTCCTAGACACCCCCGTTCGCCGCCGCATGACCCGTAGCTCTCTTGCGCCGTCTCGAACACTGTCGCTCCCGCGCAGAGCATCGCACGCACCCGACCGTCCTCGACCGCCCCGTGCCTCGCCATTAAGCTAGTGATGACCGCCAAGGAACATCGCACCGTCCCTACCCGCAGCCACGTCGATAGCACGCTGTACCACCGTCGCCGGAGACGCCATCCCATCCCGCTCAGTCCCCTCATCGTTGAGTAAATAGAGGACCTCTCCGCCTCATTTCTCCACACCACCTCACTCCCCACTCCTCACAGACACTCCCCCACCTTTCCCTAGAGAAAGGCAAGCACCGCTTCGCTAGAATTTGGCCAGAGCCCGCCGCTGTAGAAGAAGAAAGGAGCCGTCGATTGGAGCCGCCCCAGGAGCTACCGCGACCACCGTTCGAACCGCCGTCGTCGACAACACCATTTGCCCCCATCACCGACCCTAGCTAGAGCCCTGGTGAGCCTCACACGACCCCCACCGCCATGTTAGGGTTAAAACCTCGTCGGAGCCATTCGTCGTCGACGATGAACCTCCGTCATTAGATCGTCTTTTAATCGTAGGTCCTAGATTGCACGATACCATTTCACGTAGAAAGAGCCACCCATGCTATCAGTAGGCCGCTGCGCCACACTATGCAGATTGGGTCGGCCTAGTTAGTTTCCCGCGCAGGCTTGTAGATTCAAATAATTATTTTCCAATTTAGTTAAAACCACATTCTATCAGTAGATTTAAAAATTAATTCAGAGAGTTTCACTAAATCAAATTCCATGATTCCAATTTTGTTAGAAAGATATTTAAATTATCTATCCAAGCCCGTTGAATTCAAGTAATTTGGAGTTAGAGATCATCTATAGTAAAAATAACAAGACAGAGACTTTTCCACATTCAAACATTTTTCAAAAATCAACCATAAATGCTTTTGAGTTGATTCCAACTCTCAAAATTCACATTTGATAAGATATATCTGAATATGTAAAAATATTTAGGTCTGCATGCAGTGACATTGGACTATTACCAAAGGAATGCTATTTGGGCCTTTCGAGTCAATTTAATTATATTAAATGATAATCTTAGACTTTATAAAATATGACCAACACTTGAAATCACATTCCCAGGTATTAGAATATGTGGTGATGACATGTGTCAACATGATCCCATATTTTAATTGGAGAATATTAAATCTTAAGTATTTTTCAATGAGTACAAATTACTTTTCTTAAACAAGATAAACAAGATTAAGTCTTTATTTCATGTGATGATTGTGATGATGCTAGATCATCAAGTGTGAGCTTTAGTGTTCTAAATAGAAATAGTTAAGTATTGTTTGGTGATTGTGTACCCCGTATTCATTTATAGACGATAGTACCGACCCGGGATACAAGAAGGAGGAGTACTACCAAGAAGAAGAAGAAGAAAACTTCAACCACTTCACTACTCAAGGCAAGCTACCACTTGCAAGTTGTCCTAACTATGCAAGCCATCACTATGCAAGACGCATTAGGCATGCTTGGTGATGCAACTTTGATTACACCAATCCCAAGTTTTACTTGCAAGATTTATTCTTTACTTTACCAAAGTTCTTTACTTTTAGCTAGTGCTTTGTGAGAATTAGAAAAATAGTATAGATACCATAAAGAGTATAAAAATAGGCCTAAGTAGTTATACTTAGATGTCATTCCAAGGCATGAGATTGGAGATTAGCACCCCTCATTAGTGAACACTCTTAACATTAGTGGCTAGTGCTAAGCATAAAAGTTGATCACTTTAGATGGGAATACTTGGTGAAAATGATTATGAAAACCTTGGAATGAGGATTCATTCTATTGAAATGTTTTGACATGTGTTGATAAACACAAAAGGATTTTATGATGAAAATGTTGAGGCATGAGCCTTAGCCCTTTATAAAAACTGATGGTTGGGTTCGGATGCGATACCATTCCAATTTGACCGTACAACCACAATACCTGAATTGGGTAGGGCTTAACTGGAAGTTTATATGCCTTAGTATGGGTTCCCTCGCGGAAGAGGTTGAGTTGAGGCTACCTCGTGCGTGTGAATGTCCACCTATGTAGTGCCCAGGATGGTAGATGGCCATGGCTGGGAGGCCAAGCTCATAGGGGAGGTGCCTATACTAGAGTGTGTAATTGAAAGGTTAGGATTGATTATCCGCATACTAAGTATGATGATTCAGGGTTATCCCTGACGAATTATCGAATTTTGTGGTGAAAGAGTACCACCTCTACAGAGTGTCAAACTATTCGAATAGCCGCGTCCACGGTCATGGACATTTGGAGTGGCCATATTGTTCCCTCCTCAGATGTTTTCAAAATGACTTGTGAAGTGAACTATGATTTGACTTGACCACAACAGGGTTGTGGATATGAAAACTAGGTTCCCACTTAAGTGATTTTGAACATTAACCTAGTTTTCTTTACTTCTAAACTCAGTTTTAGATAAACCTGGCTTTTTGCAAATAAACCTAGAGCTTAAGATTCCTACTAGAACTACCTTACTTGTTAATGATAGTTTGCGAGTACTTAAAGAGTACTCATGGCTTTGTCCCTGGCTATTCCTGTGGCTATATGATGAGGAGGACTACCAGGATGATGGACTGCAGGAGGTCTACGACAACTAGGATGATCTCCCATTGTCAGCATTGCCCGTAACCATGAAGATGGAACCCCCACTATGTTTATTTTCCGCTGCTTGATTTGTATTAAGATTGGCTCATGCGATCCTTTATTTGTAATACCTTATTATGGTTTGTAATGGATGATGTACTATGATAACAAATCTGTTATGTCTCGCAAAAATGGTAATCCTGGGATTGGGATGTATGGCATAACAAGCATTTGGGATTAAAAATCCGGGTGTTGACATGATGGAGCATCTTTCAAGCTGGTGGTAGAATGCATGATGCAGTTGAATCCCAGCATGCTGCCAGGGTTCCCAGAAATGGTTGGACACCACATGCTCTGGTGGCATCATTGCATGTGTTCTTCTCCAAAAACCACAATGATGCACAGTAATACACACACATGTAATGAGGTGTGGTGATGCAGCATCTTTCAAGCTGGTGGTAGAATGCATGTTGCAGTTGAATCCTAGCATGCTTCCAGGGTTCCTAGACATGGTCGGACACCACATGTTGTGGTGGCATCACTACATGTGTTCTTTTCCTAAAACCACAATGATACACACTGATACACACACATGCAATGAACTCTAGTGGATCCATGTGGTTTATGAAAAGAACACAAATGCAATGACTCTAGTGAATCCATGTGGTTTATGAAACTAACACACATGCAATGACTCTAGTTGTGGTTTATGAAAAGAACACACATGCAATGACACTGGTGGATCAATGTGGTTTATGAAAAGAACACACATGCAATGACTCTAGTTGTCGTTTATGAAAAGAACACACATGCAATGACATGGTGGATCCATGTGGTTTATGAAAAGAACACACATGCAATGACTCTGGTGGATCCATATGTGGTTTAGAAAAAGAACACACATTCAATGACTCTAGTGGTGGTTTAGGAGAAGAACACACATGCAATGACTCTAGTGGATCCATATGTGGTTTACAGAAAGAACACACATTTAATGACATTGGTGGATCCATGTGGTTTATGAAAAGAACACACATGCAATGACTCTAGTGGATCCATGTGGTTTATGAAAATAACACACATGCAATGAACTCTAGTGGATCCATGTGGTTTATGAAAAGAACACGCATGCAATGAACTCTTGTTGTGGTTTATGAAAAGAACACACGTGTTGTGGTGGCATCACTGCATGTGTTCTTTTCCTAAAACCACAATGATGCACACCGATACACTCACACACACATCCAATGAGGTGTGGTGATGCAGCATCTTTCAAGCTAGTGGTAGAATGCATGATGTAGTTGAATCCCAGCTTGCTGCTAGGGTTCATGGACATGGTTGGAAACCACATGCTGGAGTGGCATCACTTCATATGTTATTTTCCAAAACCACAATGATGCACACTTGTACACACATACACACATCCAATGGGGTGTGGTGATGCAACATCTTTCAAGCTGGTGGTAGAAAGCATGTTGCAGTTCAATCCCAACATGCTGCCAGGGCTCCTAGACATGGTTGGACACCACATGCACCGGCGGCATCACTGCATGTGTTATTTTCCTAAAACCACAATGATCCACACTAATACACACATGCAATGAGGTGTGGTGATGTAGCATCTTTCAACCTAGTGGTAGAATGCATGCTGTAGTTGAATCCCATCATGCTGCCAGGGTTCCTGGACATGTTTGGACACCACATGTTGTGGTGGCATCACTGCATGTGTTCTTTTCCTAAAACCACAATGATGCACACTGATACACACACACACACATGCAATGAACTCTAGTGGGTCCATATGGTTTATGAAAAGAACACACATGCAATGACTCTAGTGGATCCATGTGGTTTATGAAAAGAACACACATGCAATGACTCTAGTTGTGGTTTATGAAAAGAACACGCATGCAATGACACTATTGGATCAATGTGGTTTATAAAAAGAACACACATGCAATGACTCTAGTTGTCATTTATGAAAAGAACACACATGCAATGACAGGGTGGATCCATGGGGTTTATGAAAAGAACACACATGCAATGACTCTAGTGGATACATATGTGGTTTAGGAAAAGAACACACATGCAATGACTCTAGTGGTGGTTTAGGAGAAGAACACACATGCAATGACTCTAGTGGATCCATATGTGGTTTAGAAAAAGAACACACATTTAATGACACTAGTGGATCCATGTGGTTTATGAAAAGAACACACATGCAATGACTCTAGTGGATCCAAGTGGTTTATGAAAAGAACACACATGCAATGAACTCTAGTGGATCCATGTGGTTTATGAAAAGAACACGAATGCAATGAACTCTTGTGGATCCATGTGGTTTATGAAAAGAACACACATGTTGTGGTGGCATCACTGCATGTGTTCTTTTCCTAAAACTACAATGATGCACACTGATACACTCACACACACATCCAATGAGGTGTGGTGATGCAGCATCTTTCAAGCTGGTGGTAGAATGCATGTTGTAGTTGAATCCCAGCTTGCTGCTAGGGTTCATTGACATGGTTGGAAACCACATGCTGGAGTGGCATCACTTCATATGTTATTTTCCAAAACCACAATGATGCACACTTGTACACTCATACACACGCATGCAATGAACTCTAGTGGATCCATGTGGTTTATGAAAAGAACACACATGCTATGGTGGCATCACCACGTGTGTTCTTTTCCTAAAACCACAATGATGCACACTTATACACTCACACACACATCCAATGAGGTGTGGTGATGCAGAATCTTTCAAGCTGGTCGCAGAATGCATGCTGTAGTTGAATCCCAATATGCTGCCAGGGTTCCTGGACATGGTTCGACACCACATGCTGGAGTGGCATCACTGCATATGTTCTTTTCCAAAACCACATTGACGCACATTGATACACACACATATCCAATGAGGTGTGGTGATGTAGCATATTTCAAGCTGGTGGTAGAATGCATGCTGCTAGGGTTCCTGGACATGGTTGGACACCACATGCTCTGGTGGCATCACTTCATGTGTTCTTTTCCTAAAACCACAATGATGCACACAAATACACACACATGCAATGAGGTATGGTGATGCAGCATCTTTCAAGATGGTGGTGGAATGCATCCTCCAGTTGAATCCCAACATGCTACCAGGGTTCCTGGACATGGTTGGAGACCACATGCTATTGTGGCATCACTACATGTGTTCTTTTCCTAAAACCACAATGATACACACCGATACACACAGACACATGCAATGAACTCTAGTGGATCCATGTGGTTTATGAAAAGAACACACATGCAATGACTCTAGTGGATCCATGTGGTTTATGAAAATAACACACATGCAATGACTCTAGTTGTGGTTTATTAAAAGAACACACATGCAATGACACTGGTGGATCAATGTGGTTTATGAAAAGAACACACATGCAATGACTCTAGTTGTGGTTTATGAAAAGAACGCACATGCAATGACACTGGTGGATCCATGTGGTTTATGAAAAAACACACATGCAATGACTCTGGTAGATCCATATGTGGTTTAGGAAAAGAACACACATGGAATGACTCTAGTGGTGGTTTAGGAGAAGAACACACATGCAATGACTGAAGGGAATATGCCCTGAGAGGCAATAATAAAGTTGTTATTATACATATTCCAGGTATATGGTAGATGTTTATTTTGCATGCTATAATTGTATTAATTTGGAAACGTTAATACATGTGTGTTTAATAAATAAAAGGAAAGTTCCTAGTCATGCCTCTCTTATAAACTAGCTCGTTGATTAACAAGATGATCAAGGTTTCCTAGTCATGGACATTGGATGTTATTAATAACAAGGTCACAACATTAGTGGAATGATGTGATGAACATTCATCCGAAGTATAGCATTACGATCAAAGTCATTGTGTTTATATTGCTATAACATCTAACAAAGTAATCCTAGTCCTTAGACCATGAGATCATGTTAATCACTAATACTAGAAGAGTATCTTGATAACATCAAACGTCACACCGTGAAAGGGTGATTATAAAGGTGGGTTCATTGCTACGAAAGAGTTATGTAGAAGCTCATGGATAAAGAGTGGGATTTGTCCATCCCGATGACGGATAGATTGAAGGAAATATGCCCTAGAGGCAATCATAGAGATGATTGTATTTCATGTGTATCCATGAGTTATTATAATGTTCCTTGAATATCCATATACCAGGCAACTTGTATTGATTGGCAATTATGTGAATTGTTTGTGAAACTCTTTACTTGTATGGTTATCTAATAATTGTCCCTAGTCGGAGTTCATGTGAGGACACACGTGAATATTAGACTAGCACATCGATTGGTTGATGACTATGTTTCGCAAGTCATAGACATGGAGATGTCAAACCAATGATGTGGACACATGTTATGAACATGGGGTTGGACTGACCCAACATGAGACTAGCAATAATACTTGCAGCTCTCTCTACACATCGTGTACGTTTTGTCCTTAGACCCGAGATTGTCGCATGTACTTGAGATGTGGATCGACCTACTTTGGGGCTATCAAACACTACTCCGTAACTGGGTAGTTATAAAGGTAGCTTTCGGGTTTGTCCTAATACATGCTGCAAGGCATCGATCAGTCAAGATGGGATTTGCCCCTCTCTACTTGAGAGAGATATCTCTGGGCCCCTCGAGTGATCGGATCCAGAAATGCATGGCCGTGCTACATATGGTTAAGAGTTAACCTAGTAAAGGGATTCCGAATCACAGTATCAAGAAAGAGAGGTCAGCTTGGAGCTAGACCAAATATTGTGAGGCAAAGGGAAAGACATCTACTCAACCTTGTGATAGTTCGTCTGAATGATCTTTATATGCGTTTAGGAGTTGTCACGTCTTGCTAGAGGCTGCTACCAACTATTGACGGAGTAAGTGTACTCACGTCATGTCTATACGTGTATGAACCTATAGGGTCACACACTTTAGGGGTTGGAAGCCTAATGAGGATTGGATCCGAATTAGACCAGGCTTAGGCTGCTAATGGGCTGCTAATGTAGAAGCCCACCAGGGATGCCTATATAAGAGAGGGTGAGGCGAGCTGAATAGGGTTGAGCATTCCACCCAGCCGCCACTCCTCTTCCGCCTGTGTTGCACGCGCAACCCTAGCAGTCTGGCGTGTGACGGCTTCCACTCCGGACGTGTGGATACCTAGGAGGTGCTGCATCTGTAGTACTTGGATGAGCCGCGCAAAGGGGAGCTGCTCGTGGGTCGAGGACGAGGAGGAGACGTAGAACATCTACACTACCGCAACGTGCTTCATCGAGTTCCGCACCTGCGCGTCTAGCGGTAATCCCGTGATCTATGACAATAGTATTCCTGGTTGACGCGGTTGAAAATTTTGATTTTACGCTAGTGTAGCCTACCCGTTTCCCTACATAGATATTCTCTAGGCCCTCTCGGTGATATCACATTGGTTAGCTTGCAAGCAAGTGATAAGATCACTAGAATGTTATATCACGGGAACGAGAAAAGAGTACATGTCGGTAACGAGATCAAGGTATGGAGATACCGATGATCGAATCTCGGACATGTAATATACTGGGAGAGAAAGGGATTTAGTTACTAATGTTAAAGGTTCTCACGATCACAAAAGTCATCGTAGAATGTGTAGGAGTCGGTATGGATCTCCAGGTCCCGCTTCTGATTATTGATCTGAGAGGGGTCTCGATCATGTCTGCATTATTCACGAACCGTAGGGTGACACACTTAAGGGACACCAACACCATTTGGAGCAAATGTGTTTCAGACGAATGAATTGCAAAGCGCTAGAACTATTTCAATAGACACCAAAACTGTTTCAGGTGAAATTGCAGAAATTGGTTCTGCATGTAATATTGAAATGTTGCAGGGGGTTTTATGTGAATGTTTGTTAATGAAAGTAATTAACAAAATTCTGAATAAATTTAATAAAAGAGTTTTATTAAATGAGAGAGCATTAAATTTGGAGAAATTTAATGCATTTAAAGTGGAGACTTTAAAAGATAATGTGAAGGAGCATTTTAATGTGGAGGGAGTTACCACCACATGAACGGGGGAGGTGAGGGGTCACCCCCATGGGGAGGGGAACCCCCTTCTCCTATAAAAGGCCACCCCTCTCACCCTTCTTCCTCACACCTCCTCGTGAAGGATCTCTCTCCCCCTCTAGAATTATTCCCCCATGGTCTCGGATTAGCGAGATACATGTTCCCGGTGGTATTTCGTCTGGAAGGAGTTGCTGCTTCCGCTACATCGCTGAAGCAAGGAGGCGGAGGTTGTTCGGTGGCCTGAACGTGTGTGCGAGTGCGGATGCGCTGCTGGTTTGCGGCGCTAGGACATCCACATCATCTTGAGATCGGCAAGCGTACGACTACATCATCCACGAGTTCCTACTTGTTAACAAAACTTTGTTGTCTTCGAGGGTAAGTTCTCCATGGATGTATATCCACCCGTTGCTTATATCTAGTAGATAGATCTTGGCGTATAGTTCATATCGTAGGAATTTTTTGTTTTCTATGCTACAAACCCTTCAATGACTCTATTGGATCCATATGTGTTTTATAAAAAGAACACCCATTCAATGACACGGATGGATCCATGTGGTTTATGAAAAGAACATACATGTAATGACTCTAGTGGATACATCTGGTTTATGAAAAGAACACACATGCAATGATATCTAGTGGATCCATGTGGTTCATGAAAAGAACACACATGCAATGAACTCTAGTGGGTCCATGTGGTTTATGAAAAGAACACACATGTTGTGGTGGCATCACTACATGTGTTCTTTTCCTAAAACAACAATGATGCACACTGATACACTCACACACACACATCCAATGAGGTGTGGTGATGCAGCATCTTTCAAGCTGGTGGTAGAATGCATGATGTAGTTGAATCCCAACATGCTGCCAGGGTTCCTAGGCATGGTTGGACACCACATGCTGGAGTGGCATCACTGCATATGTTCTTTTTCAAAACCACATTGATGCACACTAATACACACACGCGCCCAATGAGCTGTAGTGATGCAGTATCTTTCAAGCTGGTGGTAGAATGCATGTTGTAGTTGAATACCAACAGGCTGCCAGGATTCTTGCCCATGGTTGGAGACCACATGCTCTAGTGGCATCACTTCATGTGTTCTTTTCCTAAAACCAGAATGATGCACACTGGTACACAAACATGCAATGAGAGGTGTGGTGATGCAGCATCTTTCAAGCTGGTGGTAGAATGCATGCTTTAGTTGAATCCTAGCATGCTGCCAGGGTTCCTGGACATGGTTGGACACCACATGTTGTGGTGGCATCATTGCATGTGTTCTTTTCCTAAAACCACAATGATACACACTGATACACACATGCAATGAACTCTAGTGGATCCATGTGGTTTGTGAAAAGAACACACATGCAATGACTCTAGTTGTGGTTTATGAAAATAACACACATGCAATGACAATGGTGGATCAATGTGGTTTATGAAAAGAACACGCATGAAATGACTCTAGTTGTGGTTTATGAAAATAACACACATGCAATGACACTGGTGGATCCATATGTGATTTAGGAAAAGAACACACATGCAATGACTCTAGAGGCCGCTACCAACTATTGACGGAGTAAGTGTACTCGCGTCATGTCTATACGTGTATGAACCTATAGGGTCACACACTTTAGGGGCTGGAAGCCTAATGAGGATTGGATCCGAATTAGACTAGGCTTAGGCTGCTAATGTAGAAGCCCACCAGGGATGCCTATATAAGAGAGGGTGAGGCGAGCTGAATAGGGTTGATCATTCCACCCAGCCGCCACTCCTTTTCTTTCTGTGTTGCACGCACAGACCTAGCAGTCTGGTGTGTGACGGCTTCCACTCCGGACGTGTGGATACCTCGGAGGTGCTGCATCTGTAGCACTTGGATGAGCCGCACAAAGGGGAGCTGCTCGTGGGTCGAGGACAAGGAGGAGACGTAGAACATCTACACTGACGCAACGTGCTTCATCGAGTTCTGCACCTGCGCGTCTAGCGGTAATCCTGTGATCTATGACAATAGTATTCCTGGTTGACGCGGTAGAAATTTTTTTTTTACGCTAGTGTAGCCTACCCGTTACCCTACAGTGGTATCAGAGCCGATGCTATTCAGTCATAGGTTCGGGAAGTTTGCATATGGTGATATGTAGATTGATATGAATGATGTGATCGTTTGTATGTCGGTGTTTCTGGATTGATCTATGATCTTACTTTCCGTGATCGTGATTCGAAGGTCGTCGAACGACTTATCCGTACCGGTCGGTTTCCGCCATCGGGGTAGATAGTGACACATAAATCCTTTTGAATCACGCGAAGATCAATATGATTGATCGAATTGAGAATTAGATCTGAATCGACGTACCGTGATCAAAGGAGTTTGGTCGAAGCGGAACTATGGTCGGTTTATGGTAAATTTGATTTGCCGATCAAAATCCTTAAAGAAAATTGTATAGATTTGATCTCTCATTTTTCACAAATGTCGAGGGGCGCTGCCCCTTCGAACCCCGCATGGGGAGACCCCCTAAACCCCCCTTAGTCATATCCCCCTTTTGTATCTCGTTAAGGTTCATAGGTGCTACGATTTCACATGATCCGATAGAATGCGATTCTATGCACAACTTGTTTTTGCAGGATTTATGTGATCAGTATGGCCCAAAAATGTATGTGATGCATGTATGTATTTTTCATGACCTGCGTGTCATGAGTAGGGCAACACGGCTGGAGCCATATGTGTTGTCAATTATTGTAATGGCCTGCGTGCCAACTTGTGATGATCCCAATACCATGTAATTTTGATTACTAGCTGTTAGGAGTAATAGCTTGTATTAGTTCTTGGAGAACTCATCACTTGGAGGATGGCTCGCATAGAGCATGAAGATGGAGATCATCATGGTGGACAGGTTCTATGGCGATGGAGATCACCATGAGAAAATGGGCCATACTGTATCACATCTATGTGAATGCGATTCTTATACGTTTTACTACTATGCATGCTTAGATGATAGAAGTAGAACGATCCCTCACAAAGTTTAAGTTAAACCATGCCCTCCCAACCAAACCTTGCACCATCCTATGCCCTGTATAATCGTTGGTGGGTCTATGAAATTAGGGTGCCACGGTTTTCCTTGGCTGGATGGGTTTGTATCGGATACCTACACGCATAAGGGTTGGTGAGCTTAACAAGGTCATCTTAACAGTTAAGGACCTTGGGGCATAAAGGTTGCGCGCCTAGGTTTGACATAGAGATGTCACCCAACAACAAGAGTCATATGTGATATGATTAGCAAAGGTTGCTTACCGATTTACCTTGTCTTCTAGCAGTGATGCTAAAGCTCACTAGTCGACTTGTTAATTGTGGATCTTGAATCACTTAGTATCAATATAGGGATGTTGATTTAAGTGGGAGTATATGCTATTAAATTGTTTAATATGTTTTACTCTTTCATGGTTACATGGCTTAGTATTTTGCATATTTTTTGTTGTAGATCAATGGCACCGAACAATTCATCACCTTTTGCTTTGCATTCAATTCTTGAAAAGGATAAACTAAATGGAACAAACTATTCGGACTGGGTTCGTAACCTGAGAATTGTTCTCAGGGCTGAGAAAAAGGAAACTGTTCTGGATACCCCAATCCCGGATGAACCTGCTGACAATGCAACTGCTACCCTTAAGAATGCCTACAAGAAAGCATGTGATGAATCTCTTGAGGTTAGTTATCTTATGCTTGCATGCATGGAACCTGATCTTCAAAAACAGTTTGAGGATCAGGAAGCATACGATATGATCGTTGCGCTTACGGACATGTTCCAGACTCAGGCTAGGACTGAGAGGTACAATGTCGCTAAGTCCTTTGTGGAATGCAAGCTGGCAGAGGGAGCAGCTGTAGGCCCCCATGTGATCAAAATGGTTGGTTACAGTCAGACTTTGGAAAAGCTTGGTTTTCCATTAGGCCAAGAGTTGGCCACTGATTTCATTTTGGCATATCTTCCATCTAGCTATGGGCATTTCATTTTGAACTACCATATGCATGGGGTGGAGAGGGGCCTTAATGAATTATGTGGGATGCTGAAAACAGCAGAATGTGACATTAAGAAGTGTGCAGGGCATAGCCATGTGATGGTTGTGCAGAACAAGCCTAGCTTCAAGAAAAAGGGCACTTCTTGGCAGAAGAAGAAGGGCAAGGCTAAGGATACGATCCCTAAGCCAAACCCTGCACCCAAGCAAAAGTTTGGTCCTGCAGGAGACACTGAGTGTTTCTTTTGTCACGAATATGGCCACTAGAAGAGAAACTGCAGCAAGTACCAGGCTTCTTTGAAGAAGAGTGGAAGTAAGAGTACTTCCCACTCAGGTACGCTTGTTGTAAATGTTGTGGACATTTTTCTCGCAGATTCTTATGTTAACTCTTGGGTATTTGATACCAGATCGGTTGCTCATATTTTCAATTCGATGCAGGGGCTAATAAGGACTAGAGAAGTGCAGAAAGGCGAAGTGGATTTTCGCGTCGGAAATAAAGCAAGGGTTGCTGCATTGTTCGTCGGCGTCATGCAACTTCACCTTCCGTCAGGATTTATCACGGAGTTGAATAATTGTTATTACATTCCTAGTATGGGTCGAAACATTTTATCACCTTCATGTTTGATGAGGGATGGTTATTCATTCGCGAGTACAAGCAATGGTTGTGTAATCTCTAAGAATGCTATGTTTGTGGCTGATGCTCCCATTGTGAATGGGTTATTTATTTTAAATCCTGATAATGCATGTGTTTACAATGTTAGTGCTAAAAGGCTTCGGCCAAATGATTTGAGTCCTACCTATTTATGGCATTGTCGTTTGGGGCATATAAGTGAAAAGCGCATGAAGAAGCTCCATGGTGATGGTCTTCTAACTTCGTTTGATTTTGAATCATACGAGACATGTCAAGCTTGTTTACTTGGAAAGATGACCAAGACGCCTTTTACGGGGTTTCTCGAGAGAGCGACAGACTTGTTGGAACTCATACATACTGATGTATGTGGACCAATGAGTACGATAGCTAGAGGAGGATATCACTACTTCATTACTTTCACTGATGATTTCAGTAGATATGGCTATGTCTACTTGATGAAGCATAAGTCTGAAACTTTTGAAAAGTTCAAAGAGTTTCAAAATGAGGTAGATAATCAACGTGGCAAGAAAATAAAGGCCTTGCGATCTGATCGCGGAGGTGAATATTTGAGTCACGAGTTTAGCAATCATCTTAAGAGTTGCGGAATTGTTCCACAGCTCACGCCGCCCGGAACGCCTCAAAGAAACGGGGACTCTGAACGGCGTAATCAAACTTTGTTGGACATGGTTCGATCGATGATGAGCCAGTCGGATTTACCATTATCATTTTGGGGTTACGCGCTAGAAACAACAGCTTTCACACTAAACAGGGTACCATCTAAATCCGTAGTTAAGACACCATATGAGATGTGGACTGGAAAGAATCCCAGTTTGTCTTTTCTAAAGATTTGGGGTTGTGATGCATTTGTCAAGCGACTTCAGTCGGACAAGCTAACACCCAAATCGGATAAGTGCATTTTTGTGGGATACCCAAGGGAAACCTTAGGGTATTACTTCTACAACCGAGAAGAGGGCAAAGTGTTTGTCGCTCGTAGCAGTGTTTTCCTAGAGAAAGAGTTTCTCACAAAGGGAACGAGTGGAAGGTCGGTGCGACTTGAAGAAGTTGAAGATGAGCCAGTCGGGGATGCTTCTACGAGTGATGCTATTGTAGCAGAACAAGTTGAGGAACCCGTGGCAATAGAAGCACCACAGCCACGAAGGTCGGCGAGGCTTCGCGAAGCGCGAGAGTTATTATTGTTAGACAATGATGAGCCTGCAACCTATGCAGAAGCGATGGTGGACCCAGACTCCAAGAAATGGCTGATTGCCATGAGATCCGAGATAGAGTCCATGGGAGACAATCAAGTTTGGAACTTGGTTGACCTGCCTGATGGTTTTAAAGCCATCGGGTGCAAGTGGATCTATAAGAAGAAGATTGATATGGATGGAAATGTTCACATCCATAAATCTCGACTTGTTGCAAAATGTTTTCGACAAGTTCAAGGAGTTGACTACGACGAGACTTTCTCGCCTAGCGATGCTTAATTCTATACGGATCATTCTAGCCATTGCTGCACATTTCGATTATGAAATATGGTAGATGGATGTCAAGACGGCTTTCTTAAATGGAATCCTTTCTGAGGACGTGTATATGATGTAGCCCAAAGGTTTTGTCAATCCAAACAATGCTGGAAAGGTATGCAAACTTCAAAAGTCTATTTATGGGCTGAAGCAAGCATCTCGGAGTTGGAACATTCGATTTGATGAAGTTGTAAAGGAGTTTGGCTTCACCAAAAACAAACAAGAACCTTGTGTGTATAAGAAAGAAAATGGGAAATCACTTGTGTTTCTAATCTTATATGTGGATGACATATTGCTGATTGGAAATGCCATTCCTATGCTCGAGTCTGTTAAGACCTCATTGAAAAATAGTTTTTCTATGAAGGACTTGGGAGAAGCGGCATATATTCTGGGTATCAAGATCTATAGAGATAGATCAAGTAGGCTAATTGGATTAAGCCAGAGTACGTACATTGACAAAGTGTTGAAACGGTTCCGCATGGAAGAGGCTAAGAAGGGGTTCTTGCCCATGTCTCACGGCATTAAACTCAGCAAGACTCAGTGTCCTTCGACCACTGATGAGCGAGAACGCATGAGTAGGGTTCCATATGCTTCGCTATTGGATCCATCATGTATGCAATGACATGTACTCGCCCAGATGTTTCCTATGCTCTAAGTGTTACGAGCAGATACCAGGGTGATCTAGGTGAGATTCACTGGACAGCGGTAAATAATATCCTTAAATACTTGAGAAGGACTAAGGATATGTTCCTAGTTTATGGAGGTGAGGTTGAACTCAGTGTAAAGGGTTACACAGATGCGAGTTACCTTAACGACTCAGATGACTCGAAATCCAATCAGGTTATGTGTTTGTCATGAATGGTGGTGCTGTGAGCTGGAAAAGTTCCAAGCAAGATACAGTGGCCTCCTCTTCAACAGAAGCTGAATATATTGCTGCCTCGGAGGCTGCAAAGGAAGCTGTTTGGATTAGGAATTTCCTGATCGCTCTTGGTGTGGTTCAGGGCTCGTCCAATCCCTTGGACGTTTATTGTGACAACAATGGTGCTATTGCACAAGCCAAGGAACCTAGACAGCACCAGAAGAACAAACATATTCGCATGCGTTACCATCTGATTCGTGAGTTCATTGATGATGGTAGTGTCATGTTATGCAAAATACATACGGACTCAAATGTTGCTGATCCCTTGACTAAGCCACTCCCGTAGCCTGCGCATGAAGCGCACACAAGAGCAATAGGTATTAGATACTGTCTAGATTGACTCTAGTGCAAGTGGGAGACTGAAGGAAATATGCCCTAGAGGCAATCATAGAGATGATTGTATTTCATGTGTATCCATGAGTTATTATAATGTTCCTTGAATATCCATATACCAGGCAACTTGTATTGATTGCCAATTATGTGAATTGTTTGTGAAACTCTTTACTTGTATGGTTATCTAATAATTGTCCCTAGTCGGAGTTCATGTGAGGACACACGTGAATATTAGACTAGCACATCGATTGGTTGATGACTATGTTTCGCAAGTCATAGACATGGAGATGTCAAACCAATGATGTGGACACATGTTATGAACATGGGGTTGGACTGACCCAACATGAGACTAGCAATAATACTTGCAGCTCTCTCTACACATCGTGTACGTTTTGTCCTTAGACCTGAGATTGTCGCATCTACTTGAGATGTGGATCGACCTACTTTGGGGCTATCAAACACTACTCCGTAACTGGGTAGTTATAAAGGTAGCTTTCAGGTTTGTCCTGATACATGCTGCAAGGCATCGGTCATTCAAGATGGGATTTGCCCCTCTCTACTTGAGAGAGATATCTCTGGGCCCCTCGAGTGATCAGATCTAGAAATGCAAGGCCGTGCTACATATGGTTAAGAGTTAACCTAGTAAAGGGATTCCGAATCACAGTATCGAGAAAGAGAGGTCAGCTTGGAGCTAGACCAAATATCGTGAGGCAAAGGGAAAGACATGTACTCAACCTTGTGATGGTTCGTCCGAATGATCTTTATATGCGTTTAGGAGTTGGCACGTCTTGCTAGAGGCCGCTACCAACTATTAACGGAGTAAGTGTACTCGCGTCATGTCTATACGTGTATGAACCTATAGGGTCACACACTTTAGGGGCTAGAAGCCTAATGAGGATTGGATCCGAATTAGACCAGGCTTAGGCTGCTAATGGGCTGCTAATGTAGAAGCCCACCAGGGATGCCTATATAAGAGGGTGAGGCGAGCTGAATAGGGTTGAGCATTGCACCCAGCCGCCACTCCTCTTCCGCCCATGTTGCACGCGCAGACCTAGCAGTCTGGCGTGTAACGGCTTCCACTCCAGACATGTGGATACCTCAAGAGGTGTTGCATCTGTAGTACTTGGACGAGCCGCGCAAAGGGGAGCTGCTCGTGGGTCGAGGATGAGGAGGAGACGTAGAACATCTACACTGCCGCAACGTGCTTCATCGAGTTCTGCACCTGCGCGTCTAGAGGTAATCCCGTGATCTATGACAATAGTATTCCTGGTTGATGCGGTAGAAAATTTTGATTTTACACTAGTGCAGCCTACCCGTTTCCCTACATAGATATTCTCTAGGCCCTCTCGGTGATATCACATTGGTTAGCTTGCAAGCAAGTGATAAGATCACTAGAATGTTATATCACGGGAACGAGAAAAAAGTACATGTCGGTAATGAGATCAAACTAGGTATGGAGATACCGATGATCGAATCTCGGACATGTAATATATTAGGAGAGAAAGGGATTTAGTTACTAATGTTAAAGGTTCTCACGATCACAAAAGTCATCGTAGAATGTGTACGAGTCGGTATGGATCTCCAGGTCCTGCTTCTGATTGTTGATTTGAGAGGGGTCTCGATCATGTCTGCATTATTCACGAACCGTAGGGTGACACACTTAAGGGACACCAACACCATTTGGAGCAAATGTGTTTCAGACGAATGAATTGCAAAGCGCTAGAACTATTTCAATAGACACCAAAACTATTTCAGGTGAAATTGCAGAAATTGGTTCTGCATGTAATATTGAAATGTTGCAGGGGGTTTTATGTGAATGTTTGTTAATGAAAGTAATTAACAAAATTCTGAATAAATTTAATAAAAGAGTTTTATTAAATGAGAGAGCATTAAATTTGGAGAAATTTAATGCATTTAAAGTGGAGACTTTAAAAGATAATGTGAAGGAGCATTTTAATGTGGAGGGAGTTACCACCACATGAACGGGGGAGGTGAGGGGTCACCCCCCATGGGGAGGGGAACCCCCTTCTCCTATAAAAGGCCACCCCTCTCACCCTTCTTCCTCACACCTCCTCGTGAAGGATCTCTCTCCCCCTCTAGAATTATTCCCCCATGGTCTCGGATTAGCGAGATACATGTTCCTGGTGGCATTTCGTCTAGAAGGAGTTGCTGCTTCCGCTACATCGCTGAAGCGAGGAGGCGGAGGTTGTTCGGTGGCCTGAACGTGTGTGCGAGTGCGGATGCGCTGCTGGTTTGCGGCGCTAGGACATCCACATGATCTTGAGATCGGCAAGCGTACAACTACATCATCCACGAGTTCCTACTTGTTAACAAAACTTTGTTGTCTTCGTGGGTAAGTTCTCCTTGGATGTATATCCACCCGTTGCTTGTATCTAGTAGATAGATCTTGGCGTATAGTTCATATCGTAGGAATTTTTTATTTTCTATGCTACAAACCCTTCAATGACTCTAGTGGATCCATATGTGGTTTATAAAAAGAACACCCATTCAATGACACGGATGGATCCATGTGGTTTATGAAAAGAACATACATGTAATCACTCTAGTGGATCCATCTGGTTTATGAAAAGAACACACATACAATGATATCTAGTGGATCCATGTGGTTCATGAAAAGAACACACATGCAATGAACTCTAGTGGGTCCATGTGGTTTATGAAAAGAACACACATGTTGTGGTGGCATCACTACATGTGTTCTTTTCCTAAAACAACAATGATGCACACTGATACACTCACACACACACATCCAATGAGGTGTGGTGATGCAGCATCTTTCAAGCTGGTGGTAGAATGCATGATGTAGTTGAATCCCAACATGCTGCCAGGGTTCCTAGGCATGGTTGGACACCACATGCTGGAGTGGCATCACTGCATATGTTCTTTTTCAAAACCACATTGATGCACACTGATACACACACACGCGTCCAATGAGCCGTAGTGATGCAGTATCTTTCAAGCTGGTGGTAGAATGCATGTTGTAGTTGAATACCAACAGGCTGCCAGGATTCCTGCCCATGGTTGGAGACCACATGCTCTAGTGGCATCACTTCATGTGTTATTTTCCTAAAACCAGAATGATGCACACTGGTACACACACATGCAATGAGAGGTGTGGTGATGCAGCATCTTTCAAGCTGGTGGTAGAATGCATGCTTTAGTTGAATCCTAGCATGCTGCCAGGGTTCCTGGACATGGTTGGACACCACATGCTGTGGTGGCATCACTGCATGTGTTCTTTTCCTAAAACCACAATGATACACACTGATACACACATGCAATGAACTCTAGTGGATCCATGTGGTTTATGAAAAGAACACACATGCAATGACTCTAGTTGTGGTTTATGAAAATAACACACATGCAATGACAATGGTGGATCAATGTGGTTTATGAAAAGAACACGCATGCAATGACTCTAGTTGTGGTTTATGAAAATAACACACATGCAATGACACTGGTGGATCCATATGTGATTTAGGAAAAGAACACACATGCAATGACTCTAGTGGTGGTTTAGGAGAAGAACACACATGCATTGACACTAGTTGATCCATATGTGGTTTATAAAAAGAACACACACATTCAATGACATTGGTGGATCCATGTGGTGTATGAAAAGAATACACATGCAATGACTCTAGTGGATCCATGTGGCTTATGAAAAGTACATATGCAATGAACTCTAGTGGATCCATGTGGTTTATGAAAAGAACACACATGCAATGAACTCTAGTGGATCTGTGTGGTTTATGAAAAGAACACGCATGCTATGGTGGCATCACTTCATGTGTTCTTTTCCTAAAACCACAATGATGCACACTGATACACTCACACACACATCCAATGAGGTGTGGTGATGCAAAATCTTTCAAGGTGGTGGTAGAATGCATGCAGCAGTTGAATCCGAGTATGCTGCCTGGGTTCCTGGACATGGTTGGACACCACATGCTCTAGTGGCATCACTAAATGTGTTCTTTTCCGAAAACCACAATGATGCACACTAATACACACACGTGCAATGAGGTGTGGTGATGCAACATCTTTCAAGCTGGTGGTAGAATGCATGTTGTAGTTGAATCCCAGCATGCTGCCAGGGATCCTGGACATGGTTGGACACCACATGCTGTGGTGGCATCACTGCATGTGTTGTTTTCCTAAAACCACAATGATGCACACTAATACACACACACATGCAATGAACTCTAGTGGATCCATGTGGTTTATGAAAAGAACACACATGCGATGACTATAGTGGATCCATGTGGTTTATGAAAAGAACACACATGCAATGACTCTAGTTGTGGTTTATGAAAAGAACACACATGCAATGACACAGGTGGATCAATGTGGTTTATGAAAAGATCACACATGCAATGACTCTAGTTGTGGTTTATGAAAAGAACACACATGCAATAACACTGGTGGATCCATGTGGTTTATGAAAATAACACATAAGGAATGACTCTGGTAGATCCATATGTGGTTTAAGAAAAGAAAACACATGCAATGACTCTAGTGGTGGTTTAGGAGAACAACGCACATGCATTGACTCTAGTGGATCCATATGTGGCTTATAAAAAGAACACACATTCAATGACACTGGTGGATCCATGTGATTTATGATAAGAACACACATGCAATGACTCTAGTGGATCCATGTGGTTTATGAAAAGAACCCACATGCAATGAACTCAAGTGGATCCCTGTGGTTTATGAAAAGAACACACATGTAATGAACTCTAGCGTATCCATGTGGTTTATGAAAAGAACACACATGTTGTGGTGGCATCATTGCATGTGTTATTTTCCTAAAACCACAATGATCCACACTGATATACTCACACACATATCCAATGAGGTGTGGTGATGCAACATCTTTCAAGTTGGTGGTAGAATGCATGTTGCAGCTGAATCCCAGCATGCTTCTAGGGTTCCTATACATGGTTGGATATCACATGCTGGAGTGGCATCACTACATATGTTCTTTTCCAAAACCACAATGATTTACACTGATACACAGACACATCCAATGAGGTGTGGTGATGCAGCATCTTTCAAGCTAGTGGTAGAATGCATGCTGGTGTTGAATCCCAACATGCATCCAAGGTTCCTAGACATGGTTAGACACCGCATGCGGTGGTGGCATCAGTGCATGTGTTCTTTTCCTAAAACCACAATGATGCACACTGATGTCTACACACTTCTATTATTGTAGATAGTTGTTGGGCCTCCAAGTGCAGAGGTTTTTAGAACAACAACAAGTTTTCTCTTAAGTGGATCACCCAAGGTTTATAGAACTCAGGAAGGAAGTGGTCAAAGGTATCCCCTCTCAAGCAATCCTGCAATCAAGATACAAGAAGTCTCTTGTGCCCCCAAAACACCAAATACACTTGTCAGGTGTATATGTGCACTAGTTTGGCGAAGAGATAGTGAAATACAAGTGGTATAGATAATTATAAGTGGTAGCTTAATGGCATGTGGTTGATGTGGGAAAAGACTAAAGGAAAACTGAAATAAAGATAGTAGCAAGCAAACATGTAACAGATCTAATTGCAAACGGTGTTTTAATGCTTAGAAACAAGGCCTAGGGATCATACTTTCACTAGTGAACACTCTCATATAAATATATTCTTCTTTATGGTACTATGTTGAACTACTCTCCGGTTGGACTCTCTAATTGTTGGTAGGGCTATAACAGCACACCTCAAAGTTCATCTTTCCCATCTAGATAACCCCACACTGTCACCTTGAGTACTAGATGAGTCCAACAAACACCACAATTTCAGAAAGACATCCAACTCCAAATATAACTCATAACAAGTATTTGTAATCTCTAGCCTAAGTGCCACCATGGTGTGCACACTGTCAACTTCACACACATGGGGAGAGTAGAGATCTATTAAAGCACTTGACTAGCAAGGTAGATCTACTTTATTACAAAGCTCATGATCATAATATGATCATGCATAGATAGAGAGATGAACACATAGCTACCGTTAGAACCCTTAGCCTCGAGAGAGAACTACTCCCTCCTCATGATGGGAATCAGCAATGGTGATGGATATGGTGGTGGAGATCAATGGAGATGGCTCCGGGGGCACTTCCCCATCCCGGTAGGGTGCCGGAATAGAGACTTTCTGTCCCCTGAATCTCCCCTTTGGTGGGGGCGGCGCTACAGAACTTTTCATGGCTAGAGGCTTGATTATCTAGGGTTTATGCATCGGGAGGCTCTTATAGGCAAGAGGAGAGACCGAGGGGGTGCCAGAGGGGCCCACACCACCCCCCTGGCGCGGCCTGGCCTGACCAGCGCCACTAGGTGGTGTGGCCACCCTCTGGCCCTTCTCTATCTCGTATTCTGGCTCTAAGTGTCCCCCGGTAAAATAATAAATTTGGCTTTTCTCCAGTCCAATTCCGAGAATATTCATTTTCGGACTTCCTGGAACCAAAAATAGCAGAAAACAGGCAGCTAGCACTATGGCTCTTGTTAATAGGTTAGTCCAAGAAATCATATGAAAAGTACTCCAAAGTGTGGACAAAACACAAGAAAGTAGATAAAACCAAGCATGGAACATCAAAAATTATAGATACATTTGCAATGTATCAATATCCCCAAGCTTAACTCCTGCTCGTCCTCGAGTAGGTAAGTGATAAAAAGAAAGAATAATTTTCAAGGTGACATGCACCATCATAAACTTGATCAAAGTATTTGTAAAACATGGATAGCTGGGATCATAGTACTTAAATCATAACATGAAAGACAAAGTTCTAGCAATAAGACTAAGAAACTATGTTGTAACATGAAAAGACACAAACAAAAGATTCATGAATAACAATGCTTTGCAAGACGTTTGTTTGTTTCACATAAAGAAAACATAGCATAGTAGTATTCAGCTTGTGCCTCATAGAGTAGCAAACATAAATGCATATGACACCTTCAAAGTTCATAAGAGTGACTAGATACAAGTAGTTTAAAACAAGCAATATCAATGTATGCATCAATCAACAAGTCTTGGGACAATGCACATAGAACTAAGAATGGCCACTATGCTCTCAAAGTAGGTGCATAAATATAGAAGGTGGAGACTCAACATAAAAGTAAAAGAAAGGCCTTCGTAGAAGGAAGTACAGATTCAAGTTTCATAAAGAGCTTCCAAAAATTATGGTACTTTTTAGCTTTTAGTTCTCATTGCCCCTATCATAAGCATCTTGAAGTGATTAAGGTTAAAGTGAACAAACTATGGTGTATATGCTTGACGAAGTATAAGTTAGAAATCTCATGTCCCTTGAATATGAGGGCCGCTCCTCATGCTACTCAAGTTTAGTCAACGGTAAGTTCTTGTCATTGTAAGTACATGTGTATCATAGAGAACCGCCAACGGGGTACCCCTTGCACATGATACAGGAGCTATCCCATAATCAAAATGACAAGCCAAGCAGACAATGAGCATCTCAGCGATCTTTTTATTTGCTATTTGCATAGGTTTTTATTGAGGATGCTTCATAGAGTGCTCATTATGGTGATGTTGCAAGTTTCCACCATGATTAGACATGGCTTAGGCTAGCGGCCCAGGCATTTCTTAACACACATACAAACTCCATGATCTTACAAGTTCCACTTTTATTTCACACCGTCGGGATCCATAAGCAAAAGAACATGTTATCAACGGGGTACAAAGTACAAGTGCAATGTTGAAAGTGTTCCCCATGATACATGGTTCTACTAATTTCAACTTATAAAGCGTATGCATATACGCAACAAAGATGGACCCAATGGTTCAAGTTTATTAAATGCAAGAAAAGTAAAGTGTGCCATCAAGTTTGTGAGAGCTTTAATCACTAATTTTCACATAACAAGTTTAATTTGGAAGGTAGATAAAAACAAGAATATACTTGGAATAGCATATGCTAGTAGGTAGGTATGGTGGACTCTTTGGAATAACTTGGTTTAAGAAGTTGGATGCATGAGTGGGACTCATACTTGATTGTGGAGGCTAGCAAAAGACTGGGAGCGACAAACTAAGAGAGCAATAATGGCCATAATCATGCAGAGCGACAAAACATCATTGATCAAAGCATAAAGTGATATTACAAGTTGAAAACTAAAGGATCATCAAGGCTTCAGTGACTTGGTATAGTCATAACATGGTGTGAGCATGTGCCAAGTCAACCCAAATAAAGCATCACAGGAGAATACCACAATACTATGCTTTAATATGTTAAAACAACGCATGATTCATCCACGGCACATTAAGCAATCTCAATTGTTTATAACATGTCATGCTACAACAAACAATACTAAGAATAAGGCCAATATCAAGCATTGCATGACAAAGCATAGGCCACAGTCAAAAACAAACTTTCTTTACCACTTAAGCATGAACTTTCCTACTCTTTTCCAATCCAAACCAAACTATTTGAAAACCAATGAATGAAACAGGGGGTTCAACCAATTTATTCAGCAAACTAAGAAAACCAAGCAAATGAAAAACCAAAACGAAAATGAAAAAGAACACGCTCCAAGAACAACACAACTATGCATGAAACAATAAAAATGAAGCGTTTCGAAAAACCTGAGATTTTTATTGATGAAGAGGGGGATGCCTTAGGCATCCCCAAGCTTTGACGCTTGTACTTCTTGGATATTTCTTGGGGTGACACGCGTGGCATCGCCAAGCTTGAGCTTTAGTCTATCCTTCATCTCATTACTCATTCCTTCCATACACCTGGATTTTTTTCCTTCATACAAAACTTCACACAATCTTTATTAGCAACATTAGTGCACTCAAGATAATAAGTCTTTACGTTCAGTTCTAATACCAATAAAACTTCTATTAAAACACAAGCTACTGTAGCACTTCCCTCAAAAAGCTCAATTCCCCAAAGAACTCAAAAAGGAACGAATAAGAAGCAAATGCAGAAAATGGCAGAAATCTGTCAAAACAGACCAGCAGGTAAAAACCAATTTTTGTCAAAGACCTTCTGTTTCTCAAATCGAAAAGTGTTGAACTAACAAAAGTTAGATAACAACCTGGGTCAGAAGCACAAAAATTATCGCCTCAAAAGGACGTAAAGAGATTTTACACGAATTTTTACGGTGAAGCACAGAAATCTGTTTCGGGACAGCAACTTTCCCAATCATTACTTCTCTCTCATCAGAGGTTACTCTTGGCACAAAAAGCAAATAAAAAGGATAAGGAGCGGTTATTACTGAGGTAATAACTTCCAAGACTCATCTAAAACTTTTGGGTTATCTCCCAATAAGTACTTTCCTTTAAGACCTTTAAGTTAGGCATGATAGTTTGAGAAGATGCTCACATAAGAAATATAAATTGAAGTAAAAGAGAGCATTCCAGAAGCAAATTTAAAGCACATTTAAGTCTAACCCACTTCCTATGCATAGGAATCTTGTAAAGAATCAAGTCATGAAAGCACAAAGCAACAAGCATAGTAAAGCAAAATAAGTGCAACTTCAAGACTTTCAACATAAAGAGGGGAAACCTAATATTATTGAGATGCATAAAACCATGTTTCCCTCTCTCATAATAACTTTCAGTAGCATCATGAATAAAATTAACTATATAACTATCACATGAAACATTCTTATCATGAGCCACATGCATAAAAGAATTAATACTCTCCACATAAGCATAGTCATTCTTATTAATTGTAGTGGGAGCAAATTTAACAAAATATCTATCATTATTATTCTCATCACCATAATCATCAAATATAGGAGGCATATTGTAATCATTAATTTTCTCCTCAATAGTAGGTGGACTCAAAATATCATATTCATCATTGTAATCATCATATACTGGAGGTTTGGTATCATCATAAGCAATAGAATAGCTATCTTCCAAAGTGTGTTCATTTGTAAACATATAATCATTGGAAGGATCATGGATATCACTAATAGTATAGCAATTATGAATATCATCATTTTCAGAATTGGTACCGAAGAGATTTTCAATATCAAAGGTAGTGTGCTTTTCCCAATCATGATCACTACTATAGGTAATAGGCATAGGAACATCATCGAGTTCAGACTCATCAAAAACTATAATAGGAGCAACATGCTTAGGGGAAAATACTGTTTCTTCTCTTCTTTTACTCCTCCTCTTCTTCTTTTTCTTCCTATCTTTAGGAGGGAGAGGCTTGAAAGGAAGCTTATCCATATACCCTGGTTCATTGTTAGAGACAATAGAAGAAACTTTGGAGGATTCCTCCTTTTCATTAATAAGAACAAAACACATATTAGTCCTATCATATTTTGGTAAAACCTCATCTTTTACAATATTTTGTATGTAAGTATTTGTGTGCCAATCAACACAATAAAGATGACAACCATGCAGGACACTATTCATATCAAAAGCAGCCATATCTACCAAAGAGGTTTTTCTTGATAACTCTTCACATCCCAAAAATAATGTAAGTTCATCATGCTGATTAGGAGTGATCATGTCATCACAATACAAACTTGCAGTACTCATTGGATTAGAAGGGCTATTATTATGGCCCGAGCATTGAAAATTGAAATTACCCACTTCAAAGCAAAGTTCACAAATAAAAGGATAAAGGGCACAAACTTTTTTACCAAGATCATTTAAAGCCCTATACCACATTCTAGTTTTTTCATTCCTATGGGTGATACAATATTGTTCTTCAATTTGATTATTCTCACAAGGTCTATGTATTCCACAAAAATTAACATGCTTAAAAGAAATAGTACTTTCAGAGGTTTGAGCATGTTTATTGTTATCATTAATAACAATTTCATTTTCCATGCAAGTGTCTTTATAAGGCTCATGATACATTTCCCATTTTTCTTTAGGAGCATTAATATGAGAAGCAAAGGTTCTATAACAATCAACAAGAATTTGAGGATCAAGACCATATTTAGCACTAAGCTCTTGAAAATCAGCAGTTTCAGCAAAAGACTTAATGCAATCATATTCATAGTTTATACCTAGTTCTTTACCTTTGTTGTTATCCCAATCTTCGGTATTGCCTTGAATTGTTTCAAGAAGATCCCACTTAGCTTTGACCTCCTTACTTGTGAAGGATCCCTCTAAACAAGTATCTAAATAGTCCTTGTAATGCCTGAATGCCTTGCATAGAAATTGTTAATAACAATATTATTGGGGAGCGCATGAATGGGACATTTGAGCATTAGTGACTTCAATCTCCCCCATGCTTGGGCAATACTTTCTCCATCATGTGGATGAAAATTATAAATGTAATTCCTATCTTTATGAATTTCATGAGGAGGATAAAATTTAGAGTAAAAGAGAGATTCAAGTTCCTTCCACTCCAAATGATGACGATCATCTAGTAGCTCATACCACTCCCTTGCTTTGCCCTTAAGCGACAAAGGGAATAGCTTCCTCTTTACTTGGTTCATTGAAATACCTGCACACTTGAACAACTCGCATAATTCGTGTATAAAGAGTAAATGATCACCAGGATGGACAGTTCCATCTCCCAAATAACGGTTGTTCATAACACATTCAACAATTTTTATAGGTATTTTAAAAGAGATGCTTTCAGTATGTGGATTAAAAATATCAGAAGTATCATTAGAATTACCACATATGGGAGATAAAGTATCATCAGAGCAAATTTTTCTTCTTTAAAGCCGGGGAACTAAAAAGGTCATTTTCATAAAAACTAACTTCCCCAAGCTTAGACGTTTCCATAGCATTAGTAACAAAGGTTTTTAAAAGATTCATACTAATAACATTTCTATTAGCATGCAAAGAAAGTTCTATGGGTTTTTTAATTTTCTTTTCAGACAATTCATGTTCTACATTAGGAAAAATACTAAAAAGCTCTCTAATTTTGTTGTTGTTTCCAATTAAGCCTAACTAGTGAAAACAAGAAACAAAAAGACAAAATTGTAGAATCTAAAGGAAATAACTTTGAGCACTCACACCGGAGGATGTGAGTACCTTTTAGCTTACCTCCTCGGCAACGGCGCCAGAAAATAGCTTGATGTCTACACACTTCTATTCTTGTAGACAGTTATTGGGCCTCCAAGTGCAGAGGTTTGTAGACCAGCAGCAAGATTTCCCTTAAGTTGATCACCCAAGGTTTATCGAACTCAGGGGGGAAGTGGTCAAAGGTATCCCCTCTCAAGCAACCCTGCAATCAAGATACAAGAAGTCTCTTGTGTCCCCAACACACCAAATACACTTGTCAGGTGTATAGGTGCACTAGTTCGGCGAAGAGATAGTGAAATACAAGTGGTATAGATAATTATAAGTGGTAAAGGTGCTAGAAAATATCTTAATGCCGTGTGGTTGATGTGGGAAAAGACTAAAGGAAAACTGAAATAAAGATAGCAGCAAGCAAACATGTAACAGATCTAATTGCAAACGTTGTTTCAATGCTTAGAAACAAGGCCTAGGGATTATACTTTCACTAGTGAACACCCTCATATAAATATATTTTTCTTTATGATACTACGCTGAACTACTCTCTGGTGGGACACTCTAATCGTTGGTAGGGCTATAACAGCACACCTCAAAGTTCATCTTTCCCATCTAGATAACCCCACACTGTCACCTTGAGTACTAGATGAGTCCAACAAACACCACAATTTCATAAAGACATCCAACTCCAAATATAACTCATAACAAGTATTTGTAATCTCTAGCCTAAGTGCCACCACGATGTGCACACTGTCAACTTCACACACATGGGGAGAGAAGAGATCTATTAAAGCACTTGAGTAGCAAGGTAGATCTACTTGATTACAAAGCTCATGATCACAATATGATCATGCATAGATAGAGCGGTGAACACATAGCTACCGGTAGAACCCTTAGCCTCGAGAGAGAACTACTCCCTCCTCATCATGGGAATCAGCAATGGTGATGGAGATGGTGGTGGAGATCGATGGAGATGGCTCCGGGGGCATTCCCCATCCCAGCAGGGTGCCGGAACAGAGACTTTTTGTCGCCCGAATCTCCCCTTCGGTGGCGGCGGTGCTGTGGAATTTTTCGTGGCTGGAGGCTTGATTATCTAGGGTTTCTGCATCGGGAGGCTCTTATAGGCAAGAGGGGAGACCGAGGGGGTGCTGGAGGGGCCCACACCAGCCCCTAGCACGGCCTGGCCTAACTCGCGCCACCAGGTGGTGTGGCCACCCTCTGGCCCTTCTCCGTCTCGTTTTCTGGCACCAAGTGTCCCTCGGTAAAATAATAACTTTGGCTTTTGTCCCGTCCAATTCCGAGAATATTCATTTTCTGACTTCCTGGAACCAAAAACAGCAGAAAACAGGCAACTAGCACTGTGGCTTTTGTTAATAGGTTAGTTCAAGAAATCATATGAAAAGTACTCCAAAGTGTGGACAAAACACAAGAAAGTAGATAAAACCAAGCATGTAACATCAAAAATTATAGATACATTTGCAATGTATCACACACTGATACAAACAAACATGCAATGAGGTGTGGTGATGCAGCATCTTTCAAGCTGGTGGTAGAATGCATGCTGCAGTTAAATCCCAGCATGCTGCCAGGGTTCCTGGGCATGGTTGGACACCACATGCTGTGGTGGCATCACTACATGTGTTCTTTTCCTAAAACCACAATGATGCACACTAATACACACACATGTAATGAGGTGTGGTGATGCAGCATCTTTCAAGCTGGTGGTAGAATGCATGCTGCTGTTGAATCCCAACATGCTGCCAAGGTTCCTGGACATGGTTGGACACCACATGCTGTGGTGGCATCAGTGCACACTTATACACACACACATGCAATGAACTCTAGTGGATCCATGTGCTTTACGAAAATAACGCGCATGCAATGACTCTAGTGGATCCATGTGGTTTATGAAAAGAACACACATGCATTGACTCTAGTGGATCCATTGACTCTTCGAGATGATAAAGACACTCATGAGATGCCTGAAGATGAAAAATTATCCATAATACTTGGAAGACCTTTCCTTGGTACTGCAGGGGCATCAGTTGATTGTGCTGAAGGAAAGAAAATCTTCAATGTTTATGATGCTGAAATCATCCGGTATTTTCCAAAGAAGCTAGAAGGAGGAGAAAGATATATTCCTCCGGCAAAACGAGTTCATGTGGTAAGTGCCTTTGATAAGGGGCAACCCAAGGTAAGAATTCGAGAACAGAGAAGAGGTTGAGGTACTCAGCCATTTTTAATAAAATGCTTAATGGGAGTCAACCCATCTCATAAATAAAATAAACTGAGAATAAAAAGTTTATTGCATTCCTACCACTTTTTCACAAACATTCTTGCGGAAGCACGCCCGTGAAGATGTAGCTATCAAAAAGTAGTAGAAACATTGATTGAATGAGTATAGAATAAGAATAAAAATAAAAGTTTGAGCTTTTCATCTATAGAAGCTAAAATTTTGCTCTTAATATGCTAATGTTGGTCGACAGTTTCTACTATCAATTTCTGTCAAAAATAAGGTATCTTGCTAAGTTTTGGGATAAGAAGGTATTCTCGAAGAAATATAATTTTTTTGATGACTATTGATGGTTTAACGACCAACTATATGGCGGGAATAAAAATTCTGGCCATATAGCTCTGGTCGTATAGATATCTTTGCCATCAACAAATTTTTCTCGAAGACACAGAGAATTTAACGACCAACTATAAGGCGGGAATAATAATTCCAGCCATATAGCTCCGGTCGTATAGATATCGGTGCCTCCGTACAAAATCTTCTAAAAAGTGCTGAGAGTTTAACGACCAACTATATGGCGGGAATAAAAATTCCGGCCATATAGCTCCGGTCGTATAGATATCGATGCCTCTCTTATAAATTTATCCCGAAGGTACTAAGAGTTTAACGACCAACTATATGGCGGGAATAAAAATTCCAGCCATATAGCTCTGGTCGTATAGATATCGATGCCTCTCTTAGAAATTTATCCCAAAGGTACTGAGAGTTTAACGACCAACTATACGGCGAGAATAAAAATTCTGGCCGTATAGTTCCGGTCGTATAGATATCGATGCTTGTTTTAGAAATTTATCTCGAGGGTACAGACGGTGATCCCACCGTATAGTTGTGTCCATATAGCTATTTTCTGCGTAAAGAAACCTTTAGTTGGCTGCGCCGCCGGAACTATACAGGCGGAACAACATCACCCGCTTGTAGTTTCGGCCGTATAGTTTGGTGCGACCACAAAAACGGACCGGGGCGGCTAGGTCTCTCACCCCTCCTCATTATTTATCTCAAATTGTCACTCCAAACCTCTCAGAATCCACCTAGAACTCTTGATTCTTCGCGGATTTCGTTCGTTTGAGTAGGGGAATCAACATATCAGTATGTTTCTCTCCCTATCCATGCTTTATTTTCAGATTTCCATGGTTGAAACTCTCACATTGATCTAGTGGATGAACTCAAGCTTATTTTGTTTTTCCTATTGATTTCTCACGTTAGGATTGAATTTTTCCACGTAGGATCGTCCATATATCATGTAGAAATTAAATGCCTAAGGTTTTATGGTGAAATTTTTTAGTGCATCACAATGAACAAAATCGGTAACCTCTTTCGTTCGAGCAAGCGCCAACGAGGTGAGGGCTCGGGCTCGGGGTCCCGAGCCAAGCGCAACCCCAAGTTGGCCATGGTTTCATGGAGGAGGGTGCTGCCCACACATTGGGCCGACCACAGCTTTCTCACCATGGCGGGGTTGAAGGCGGACTTCGTCCTCATGTGTAACAAGACAGGGTTGACAATACTTGGCTTCACAAGCCACAACACCTACACCGAGCTTACCCATGAGTTCCTTGCCTCCTTCTACGACGACCACATGCAGAAAGGTAATATGTGCACGGTAAGCTTCACCATGAATCGACAACACTATGAATAAATTTTGAACAATTTTGCAATGCTTTCGGCTTCCCCCATGTTGGGGAGCCAACTATTACTAATATCTATAGCGTCACAAGCGGAGAAACTTGGGAGACTATTTCTGTTAATGGTGGCACTAACTTCTACCAGAAGAAGATATCCACCATTCAGAACCCAACCATCTGCTACTACGCCTTATTCCTCGCTAACACACTACTATGGAGAGGTGATACGGTTCCATGGCTAATGCGGACATGGCAATGATCACCAAGGCTCTCTTTCCCACTACACCGTAAAGCCCCAATCCCGCAGCTCTTTCCCACTGCTCTCTTTCCCACTAATACACTCACAGACACATCCAATGAGGTGTGGTGATGCAGCATATTTCAAGCTGGTGGTACAATGCATGCTGAAGTTGAATCCTAGAATGTTGCCAGGGTTCCTGGACATGTTTGGACACCACATGCTGGAGTGGCATCACTGCATATGTTCTTTTCCAAAACCACAATGATGCACACTGATACACACACACATCCAATGAGGTGTGGTGATGCAGCATCTTTCAAGCTGTTGATAGAATGCATATAGTTGAATCCCAGCATGCTGCCAGGGTTCCTAGACATGGTTGGACACAACATGCTAAAGTGGCATCACTGCTTGTGTTTTGTCCTAAAACCATAGTGATGCACATTGATACATAGACACACATCCAATGAACTCTAGTGGATCCATGTGGTTTATGAAAACAATACACATACAATGAACTCTAGTGGATCCATGTGGTTTATGAAAAGAACACACATGATGTGGTGGAATCACCGCATGTGTTCTTTTTCTAAAACCACAATGATTCACATTGATACACTCACACACACATCCAATGATGTGTGGTGATGCAGCATCTTTTGAAGCTGGTGGTAGAATGTATGTTGCAATTGAATCCCAGCATGTTGCCAGGGTTCTTGGACATGGTTGGACACCACATTCTCGAGTGGCATCACTATATATATTCTTTTCCAAAACCACAATTATGCACACTCATACACTCTCACACACATCCAATGGGGTGTGGTGATGCAACATCTTTAAAGCTGGTGGTAGAATGCATGCGGAAATTGAATCCCAACATGCTGCCATGGTTCCTGGACACCACATGCTATGGTGGCATCACTCCATGTGTTCTTTTTCCTCAAACCACAATGATGCACACGGATACACACACATGCAATGAGGTGTGCTGATGCAGCATCTTTCAAGCTGGTGGTAGAATGCATGCTGCAGTTGAATCCCAGCATGCTGCTAGGGTTCCTAGACATGGTTGGACACCACATGCCGTGGTGGCATCACTGCATGTGTTCTTTTCCTAAAACCACAATGATGCACACTAATACACACACACATGAAATGAGGTGTGGTGATGCATCATCTTTCAAGTTGGTGGTAAAATGCAAGCTGCAGTTGAATCCCAGCATGCTGTTAGGGTTCCTAGACATGGTTCGACCCCACATGTTGTGGTGGCATCACTGCATGTGTTCTTTTCCTAAAACCACAATGATGCACACTGATACACACACACATGCAATGAACTCTAGTGGATCCATGTGGTTTATGAAAAGAAGACACATGCAATGACTCTAGTGGATCCATGTGGTTTATGAAAAGAACACATATGTAATGACTCTAGTTGTGGTTTATGAAAAGAACACATATGCAATGACACTGGTGGATCAATGTGGTTTATTAAAAGAACACACATGCAATGACTCTAGTTGTGGTTTATGAAAAGAACACACGTGCAATGACACTGGTGGATCCATGTGGTTTATGAAAAGAACACACATGCAATGACTCTAATAGATCCATATGTTGTTTAGGAAATGAACACACATGCAATGACTCTAGTGGTGGTTTAGGAGAAGAAAACACATGCAATGACTCTAGTGGATACATATGTGGTTTAGAAAAAGAACACACATTCAATGACACTGGTGGATCCATGTGGTTTATGAAAAGAACACACATGCAATGACTCTAGTGGATCCATGTGGTTTATGAAAATAACACACATGCAATGAACTCTAGTGGATCCATGTGGTTTATGAAAAGAACACACATCCAATGAACTATAGTGGATCCATGTGGTTTATGAAAAGAACACACATGTTGTGGTGGCATCATTGCATGTGTTCTTTTCCTCGAACCACAATGATGCACACTAATACACTCGCACACAAATCCAATGAGGTGTGGTGATGCAGCATCTTTCAAGTTGGTGGTAGAATGCATCCTGAAGTTGAATCCTAGCATGTTGCCAGGGTTCCTGGACATGGTTGGACACCACATGCTAGAGTGGCATCACTGCATATGTTCTTTTCAAAAACCACAATGATGCACACTGATACACACACATCCAATGAGGTGTGGTGATGCAGTACCTTTCAAGATGGTGGTAGAATGCATGCTATAGTTGAATCCCAGCATGCTGCCAGGGTTCTTGGACATGGTTGGACACCACATGCTGGATTGGCATCACTTCTTGTGTTTTTTCCTAAAACCACAATGATGCACACTGATACACACAAACACACATCCAATGAACTCTAGTGGATCTATGTGGTTTATAAAAAGAACATACATGCAATGACTCTAGTTGATTCATGTGGTTTATGAAAAGAACACACATGCAATGAACTCTAGTGGATCCATGTGGTTTATGAAAAGAACACACATGCAATGACTCTAGTGGATCCATGTGGTTTATGTAAAGAACACATATGCAATGAAATCTACTGGATCCATGTGGTTTATGAAAAGAACACACATGCAATGAACTCTAGTGGATCCATGTGGTTTATGAAAAGGACACACGTGCAATGACTCTAGTGGATCCATGTGGTTTATGAAAAGAACACACATGCAATGATCTCTAGTGGATCCATGTGGTTTATGAAAAGAACACACATGTTGTGGTGGCATAACTGCATAGGTTCTTTTCCAAAACCATAATGATGCACACTTATACATACACACATCCAATGAGGTGTGGTGATGCAACATCTTTCAAGCTGGTGGTAGAATGCATGCTGTAGTTGAATTCCAGCATGCTGCCAGGGTTCCTAGACATGGTTGGACACCACATGTTGGAGTGGCATCACTGCATGTGTTCTTTTCCTAAAACCATAATGATGCACACTGATACACACACATGCAATGAACTCTAGTGGATCCATGTGGTTTATAAAAAGAACACACATGCAATGAACTCTAGTGGATCCATGTGGTTTATGAAAAGAACACACATGCAATGACTCTAGTGGATCCATGTGGTTTATGAAAATAACACACATGCAATGAACTCTAGTAGATCCATGTGGTTTATGAAAATAACACACATGCAATGACTTAGTGGATCCATCTGGTTTATGAAAATAACACACAGGTAATTAACTCTAGTGGACCCATGTGGTTTATGAAAATAACACACATGCAATGAACTCTAGTGGATCCATGTGTTAAACCTTCATGACAGAGATGAAAAACACATAGGAAAGCACCTTCCACATTGCATGTTGCACCCGTGTTGCAGAAGTTGCATCACATAATCCATGTGGTTTATGCCAAGATGTATTTGATTGTATAAGACACTTACTTTCCATTTTTATGCTACTCTGTTTTGCCCTTGGTTTTTTGATACTACTTAGTTTTGCCCCCCTCTCTCTCTCGTAGAAGCCCAAACCTGTGCTCACTCTGGCTGCTACGCCCTGATTGGTTGTCACAGTTGTCACACGGATCGTGCGCACCAACCGTTGATCCTATGTGATCTACCGCGGATCATTCCACACGTCGTGCACTTCATAGTACATCGTGAGACAGCACGGACATCTCTCTCAGCGAGACTTCTACAAGAAGGAACATGAAGTCATCCATGGAAAAAGTTGTCGAGTGGTCATGTAATGTTTAATCATGTCTGAAAAGCCTACTACTACTACTACCACAACACATGCACAGGGCAACCGGGTCATCGAGTGCACGGTTGTTGATGGGACGCTGCAATTTATTGCCACTTGATTTTAATAAGACATATCCCATTTTTACGCAGTGTGCTCTCAATCTCACTTCCAACTAGGACCTACCACAAGTAACTTCCACGCATCAGGGGGCCCCTCGAGGAGACCTAACATTGCTAGAAATTGGTTCTGCGCCACTTGCATGCAGTGGAATCGAGGTCTGCATGCACGTGTTTTCAATGCAGTTATAAAGTGGAGATCATGGTTGTTTCAAAAAATAAGTGGAGATCATGGTAGCCCCATCCCCCCGCCCACCACACATGTCCACTCGAGCACTACCAATGGTCCAGTGTTTATAAACCCGCCTGGCCTTCTTCTTCCATGAGCTCGTGTCATTTTCCCCAATCTGTCTAGTCCCAAAACCCCAATCTGCACCTACCACACGTGCCGAAGCTCCTTAGCTTGCACCACCGCCTTCCCTAGGTGCGCCATGAAGCGTACGCGTGCAGACGAGCCGGAGGTGAATCCAGTTGGAGGCGCAGCACCATATGGCTTGGTTGTCGCCAAGAAGGCGGAGGCATCTTCTTTGGGCACGCACGTCGCTCGTCGCCACGCCGTTGAGGCTTCAAGCTCATCTGTCTAGCCAGTAGCCGTCACCGTCGAGCATCAGGTGGCCGACAACATCGTGGTGCCAGCGGAAAATCTAGATGAGGGGCAGGCCGTAGGCGGAGGCAATCTGGTGCTTGATACATTGCAAATGTATCTATAATTTTTGATGTTCCATGCTTGGTTTTATCTACTTTCTTGTGTTTTGTCCACACTTTGGAGTACTTTTCATATGATTTCTTGGACTAACCTATTAACAAGTGCCACAGTGCCAGTTGCCTGTTTTCTACTGTTTTTGGTTCCAAGAAAGTCAGAAAATGAATATTCTCGGAATTTGACGGGACAAAAGCCAAAGTTCCTATTTTACCAGAAGACTCACGGAGCCAGAATACGAGACGGAGGAGGTCCAGGGCCTGGCCACACCATATGGTGGCGCGGGCTAGCCCTGGCCACGCCACCAGGTGGTGTGGGCCCCCTGGTCGCCCACCGACCTTGCCTCTTTGCCTATAAGAAGCCTCCCGATGCATAAACCCTAAATCATCAAGCCTCCAGCCACAAAAAGTTCCAAAGCGCCGCCGCCACCGAAGGGGAGATTTGGGGGACAAAAAGTCTTTGTTCTGGCACCCTGCCGGGATGTGGAAGTGCCCCCGGAGCCATCTCCATCGATCTCCACCACCATCTCCATCACCATTGTTGATTCCCATGATGAGGAGGGAGTAGTTCTTCCTCGAGGCTAAGGGTTCTACCGGTAGCTATGTGTTCATCTCTCTCTATGCATGATCATATTATGATCATGAGCTTTGTAATCTAGTAGATCTACCTTGCTACTCAAGTGCTTTATTAGATCTCTGCTCTCCCCATGTGTGTGAAAGTGACAGCGTGCACACCATGGTGACACTTAGGCTAGAGATTACAAATACTTGTTATGAGTTATATTTGGAGTTGGATGTTTCTATGAAATTGTGGTGTTTGTTGGACCTATCTAGTGCTCAAGGTGACAGTGTGGGGTTTTCTAGATGGGAAAGGCTTACTTTGAGGTGTGCTGTTATAGCCCTACCATCGATTAGAGTGTCCAATTGGAGAGTAGTTAAGAGTAGTATCATAAAGAGAAGATATTTATATGAGAGTGTTCACTAGTGAAAGTATGATCCCTAGGCCTTGTTTCTAAGCATTGATACACCGTTTGCTATTATATCTGTTACATGTTTGCTTGCTTCCTTCTTTATTTCAGTTTGCCTTTAGTCTCTTCCACGCCATCAAGTTATTTTCTATCACCATTACCACTTATAATTATCTATCCCACTTGTATTTCACTATCTCTTCGCCGAACTAGTGCACCTATACACCTGACAAGTGTATTGGGTGTGTTGGGGACACAAGAGACTTCTTGTATCTTGATTGCAGAGTTGCTTCAGAGGGAATACCTTTGACCACTTCCTCCCTGAGTTCGATAAACCTTGGGTTATCCACTTAAGGGAAAACTTGCTGTTGTTCTACAAACCTCTGCACTTGGAGGCCCAACAATTGTCTACAAGAATAGAAGTGCGTAGACATCAAGCTATTTTCTGGCGCCGTTGCCGAGAAGGTAAGGTAAAAGGTACTCACATCCCTCCAGTGTGAGTGCTCGAAGTTATTTCCTTTAGATTCTGCAATTTTGTCTTTTTTTTTCTTGTTTTCACTAGTTAGGCTTAATGGAAAACAACAACAAAATTAGAGAGCTTTTTAGTATTTTTCCTAAGTTAGAACTTGAATTGTCTAAAAAGAAAATTAAAAAACCCATGGAACTTTCTTTGCATGCTAATAGCAATGTTATTAGTTTGAATCTTTTGAACACCATTGTTACTAATGCTATGGAAACGTCTAATCTTGGGGAAGTTGGGTCTTATGAAAATGATCTCTTTAGTTCCCCAGTTTTAAGGAAGAAAATTTGCTCTGATGATACTTTATCTCCCATATGTGGTAATTCTAATGATACTTGTGATATTTTAAATCCACATACTGAAACCATCCCTTTTAAAATACCTATAAAAATTATTGATCGTGTTATGGATAACTACTATTTTGGAGATGGAACTGTCCATCCCAGTGATCATTTGCTCTTTATACACGAATTATGCGGGTTGTTCAAGTGTGCAGGTATTACAACAGATCACGTCAAGAAGAAGTTATTCTCTCTATCACTTAAGGGAAAAGCAAGGGAGTGGTATGAGCTACTAGATGATCCTCATCATTTGGAGTGAAAGGAACTTGAATCTCTCTTTTACTCTAAATTTTATCCTCCTCATGAAATTCATAAAGATAGGAATTATATTTATAATTTTCATCCTCATGGTGGAGAAGGTATTGCCCAAGCATGGGGGAGATTGAAGTCACTAATGCTCAAATGTCCCATTCATGAGCTCCCCAGGAATATTGTTATTAATAATTTCTATGCAAGGCTTTCAGGACATTACAAGAAATATCTAGATACTTGTTTAGAGGGATCCTTCACGAGTAAGGTGGTCCAAGCTAAGTGGGATCTTCTTGAAACAATTCAAAGCAATACCGAAGATTGGGATAACAACAAAGGTAGAGAACCAGGTATAAACTATGAGTATGATTGCATTAAGTCTTTCGCTGAAACTGCTAATTTTCAAGAGCTTAGTGCTAAATATGGTCTTGATCCTCAAATTCTTATTGATTGTTTTAAAACCTTTGCTTCTCATATTAATGCTCCTAAAGAAAATTGGGACATGTATCATGAGCCTTTTAAAGACACTTGCATGGAAAATGAAATTGTTGTTAGTGATAGCAATAAACATGCTCAAACCTCTGAAAGTACTATTTCCTATAAGCATGTTAATTTTTGTGGAATACATAGACCTTGTGAGAATAATCAAATTGAAGAATAATATTGTATCACCCACAGGAATGAAAAAACTATAATGTGGTATAGGGCTTTAAATGATCTTGGTAAAAAAGTTTGTGCCCTTTATCCTTTTATTTGTGAACTTTGCTTCGAAGTGGGTCATTTCAATTTTCAATGCTCAGGCCATAATAATAGCCCTTATAATCCAATGAGTACTGCAAGTTTGTATTGTGATGACATGATCACTCCTAATCAGCATGATGAACTTACATTATTTTTGGGGTGTGAAGAGTTATCAAGAAAAACTCTTTGGTAGATATGGGTGCTTTTGATATGAATAGTGTCCTGCATGGTTGTCATCTTTATTGTGTTGATAATTGTCACACAAATACTTACATACAAATATTATAGAATATGACATTTTACCAAAATATGACAAGACTAATATGAGTTTTAATCTTATTAATGAAAAGAAGGAATCCTCCAAAGTTTCTTCTATTGTCTCTAACAATGAACCAGGGTATATGGAGAAGCTTCCTTTCAAGCCTCTCCCTCCTAAAGAGAAGAAGAAAATGAAGAAAAGGAGGAGTAAAATAAGAGAGGAAACAGTATTTTCCCCTAAGCATGTTGCTCCTATTATAGTTTTTGATGAGTCTGAACTCGATGATGTTCCTATGCCTATTACCTATAGTAGTGATCATGATTGGGAAAAGCACACTACCTTTGATATTGAAAATCTCTTCGGTACCAATTCCGAAAATGATGATATTAATAATTGCTATACTATTAGTGCTATCCATGATCCTTCCAATGATGATATCTTTACAAATGAACACACTTTGGAAGATAACTATTCTATTGCTTATGATGATACTATACCTCCAATATATGATGATTGCAATGATGATTATGATATTTTCAGTCCACCTACTATTGAGGAGGAAATTAATTATGATTACAATATGCCTCCTATATTTGATGATTATGGTGATGAAAATAATAATGATAGCTATTTTGTTGAATTTGCTCCCACTACAATCAATAAGAATGACTATGTTTATATGGGGAGTATTAATTCTTTTATGCATATGGCTCATGATAAGAATGTTTCTTGCGATAGTTATATTGTTAATTTTATTCATGATGCTACTGAAAGTTATTATGAGAGAGGGAAACATGGTTTTATGTATATCAACAATATTAAGTTTCCCCTCTTTATGTTGAAAATTTTGAAGTTGCACTTGTTTTGCTTTCCTATGCTTGTTGTTTTGTGCTTTCATGACTTGTTTCATTACAAGATTCCTATGCATAGGAAGTGGGTTAGACTTAAATGTGTTTTGAATTTGCTTCTTGATGCTCTCTTTTACTTCAATTCATATTTCTTATGTGAGCATCTTCTCAAACTATCATGCCAAACTTAAAGGCGTTAAAGAAAAGTACTTATTGGGAGATAACCCAAAAGTTTTAGATGAGTCTTGGAAGTTATTACCTCTATAATAACCGCTCCTTATCCTTTTTATTTTCTTTTTGTGCCAAGAGTAACCTCTAATGAGAGAGAAGTAATGATTGGGAAAGTTACTGTCCCGAAACAGATTTATGTGCTTCACCGTACAAATTCGTGTAAAATCTCTGAATGTCCTTTTGAGGCGTGAATATTTTTGCTTCTGCCCCAGGTTGTTATCTAACTTTCGTTAGTTCAACACTTTTTGATTTGAGCAACAGAAGGTCTTCGAAAAAATTCGTCTTTACCTGCTGGTCTGTTTTGACAGATTTCTGCCATTTTCTGCATTTGCTTCTTGTTGGTTCCTTTTTGAGTTCTTTTGGGGAATTGAGCTTTTTGAGGGAAGTGATACAGTAGCTAGTGTTTTAATGCAAGTTTATTTGGTGTTATAACTGAACCTTAAGACTTATTTATCTTGAGTGCACTAATGTTGGTAATAAAGATTGTGTGAAGTTTTGTATGAAGGAAAAATTTCAGGTGTATGGAAGGAATGAGTAATGAGATGAAGAATGGACTAAAGCTCAAGCTTGGGGATGCCACGCATGTCACCCCAAGAAATATCCAAGAAGTACAAGCGTAAAAGCTTGGGGATACCCAAGGCATCCCCCTCTTCATCAATAAAAATCTCAGGTTTCTTCCAAACACTTCATTTTTATTGTTTCATGCACAGTTGTGTTGTTCTTGGAGCGTCTTCTTTTTCGTTTTCGTTTTGGTTTTTAGTTTGCTTGGTTTTCTTAGTTTACTGAATAAATTGGTTGGACCCCCTCTTTCATGCATTGGTATTCAAATAGTTTGGTTTGGATTGGAAAATAGTAGGAAAGCTCATGCTTATGTGGTAAAAAGAGCTTGTTTTTTACTGTGGCCTATGCTTTGTCATGCCATGCTTGATATTGTTTTGGCTTTATGCTTAGTATTCTTTGCTGTAGAATGACTTGTTATAAACAATTGATATTGCTTAATGTGCCTTGGATGAATCATGCGTTGTTTTAGCATATTAAAGCATAGTATAGTTGTATTCTCCTTTGATGCTTTATTTGGGTTGACTTGGCACATGCTCACACCATGTTATGACTATCTCAAGTCACCATAGCCTTTATGATCCTTTAGTTTTCAACTTGTAGTATCACTTTATGCTTTGATCAATGATGTTTTGTCGCTCTGCATGATTATGGCCATTATTGCTCTCTTAGTTTGTCGCTCCCAGTATTTTGCTAGCCTCCACAACCAAGTATGAGTTCCACTCATGCATCCAACTCCTTAAACCTAGTTATTCCAAAGAGTACACCATACCTACCAACTAGCTTATGCTATTTCAAGTATATTCCTGCTTTTGTTTACCTTCCAAATTAAACTTGTTATGAGAAAATTAATGATTAAAGCTCTCATGAACTTGATGGCACACTTTATTTTTTGCATCTAATAAACTTAAACCATTGGGTCCTTCTTTGTTGCGTATATGCTTGCGCTTTATAAGTTGAAGTTAGCAGAACCATGTATCATGGGGAACGCTTTCAACATTGCACTTGTACTTTGTACCCCGTTGATATCATGTTCTTTTGCTTATGGATCCCGGCGGTGTGAAATAAAAGTTGAACTTGTAAGATCATGGAGTTTGTATGTGTGTTAGAGAAACGCATGGGCCGCTAGCCTAAGCCATGCCTAATCATGGTGGAAACTTGTAGCATCACCATAATGAGCACTCTATGAAGCATCCTCAATAAAAACCTATGCAAATAGCAAATAAAAAGATCGCTGAGATGCTCATTGTCTGCTTGCCTTGTCATTTTGATTATGGGATAGCTCATGTATCATGTGAAAGGGGTACCCCATTGGCGGTTCTTTATGATACATATGTACTTATAATGACAAGAGCTTACTTGTGACTAAAGTTGAGTAGCGTGAGGTTCGGTCTTCGTAAGTAAGGGGCATGAGATTTTGGCTTATAACTTGTCAAGCATATCCTCTTAGTTGTGTCACTTTAACCTTAATCACTTCAAGATGCGTATGATAGGGGCAGTGAGAGCTGAAAGCTAATAACTACCATAATTTTTGGAAGCTCTTTATGAAACTTGAATCCCTACTTCCTTCTATGAAGGCCTTTCTTCCACTTATATATTGAGTCTCCACCTTCTATCTTTATGCACCTACTTTGAGAGCATAGTGGCCATTCTTAGTTCTATGTGCATTGTCCCAAGACTTCTTGATTGATGCATACCTTGATATTGCTTGTTTTAAACTATTTGTATCTAGTCACTCTTATGAACTTTGAAGGTGTCCTATGCATTTATGTTTGCTACTCTATGAGGGACAAGCTGAATGCCATTATGCTATGTTTTCTTTATGTGAAACAAACAAACGTCTTACAAAGCATTGTTATTCATGGTCTTTTGTTTGTGCCTTTTCATGTTGCGACATAGTTTCTTTGTCTTATTGCTAAAACTTTGTCTTTCATGTTATGATTGAAGTACTATGATCCTAGCTTTGAATGTTTTACAAATACTTTGATCAAGTTTATGATGGTGCATGTCACCTCAAAAATTATTCTTTCTTTTATCACTTACCTACTCGAGGACGAGCAGGAGTTAAGCTTGGGGATGTTGATACATTGCAAATGTATCTATAATTTTTGATGTTCCATGCTTGGTTTTATCTACTTTCTTGTGTTTTGTCCACACTTTGGAGTACTTTTCATATGATTTCTTGGACTAACCTATTAACAAGTGCCACAGTGCCAGTTGCCTGTTTTCTACTGTTTTTGGTTCCAGGAAAGTCAGAAAATGAATATTCTCGGAATTGGATGGGACAAAAGCCAAAGTTCCTATTTTACCGGAAGACTCACGGAGCCAGAATATGAGACGCAGGAGGGCCAGGGCCTGGCCACACCACCTGGTGGCGCGAGCCAAGCCAGGCCGCGCCAGGGGGTGGTGTGGGCCCCCTGGTCGCCCACCGACCTTGCCTCTTCGCCTATAAGAAGCCTCCCGATGCATAAACCCTAAATCATCTAGCCTCCAGCCACAAAAAGTTCCGCAGCGCCGCCGCCACCGAAGGGGAGATTCGGGGGACATAAAGTCTTTGTTCTGGCACCCTGCCGGGACGTGGAAGTGCCCCCGGAGCCATCTCCATCGATCTCCACCACCATCTCCATCACCATTGCTGATTCCCATGATGAGGAGGGAGTAGTTCTTCCTCGAGGCTAAGGGTTCTACCGGTAGCTATGTGTTAATCTCTCTCTCTATGCATGATCATATTATGATCATGAGCTTTGTAATCTAGTAGATCAACCTTGCTACTCAAGTGCTTTATTAGATCTCTGCTCTCCCCATGTGTGTGAAAGTGACAGCATGCACACACCATGGTGGCACTTAGGCTAGAGATTACAAATACTTGTTATGAGTTATATTTGGAGTTGGATGTTTCTATGAAATTGTGGTGTTTGTTGGACCTATCTAGTGCTCAAGGTGACAGTGTGGGGTTTTCTAGATGGGAAAGGCTTACTTTGAGGTGTGCTGTTATAGCCCTACCATCGATTAGAGTGTCCAACCAGAGAGTAGTTAAGAGTAGTATCATAAAGAGAAGATATTTATATGAGAGTGTTCACTAGTGAAAGTATGATCCCTAGGCCTTGTTTCTAAGCAATGATACACCGTTTGCTATTAGATCTGTTACATGTTTGCTTGCTTCCTTCTTTATTTCACTTTTCCTTTAGTCTCTTTCATGCCATCAAGTTATTTTCTATCACCATTACCACTTATAATTATCTATCCCACTTGTATTTCACTATCTCTTCGCCGAACTAGTGCACCTATACACCTGACAAGTGTATTGGGTGTGTTGGGTGAAGGGTAACGGGTAGGCTACACTAGCGTAAAATCAAAAATTTCTACCGCGTCAACCAGGAATACTATTGTCATAGATCACGGGATTACCGCTAGACGCGCAGGTGCGGAACTCGATGAAGCACGTTGCGGCAGTGTAGATGTTCTACGTCTCCTCCTCGTCCTCGTCCCACGAGCAGCTCCCCTTTGCGCGGCTCGTCCAAGTGCTACAGATGCAGCACCTCCGAGGTATCCACACGTCCGGAGTGGAAGTCGTCACACGCCAGACTGCTAGGTCTGCGCGTGCAACACAGGCGGAAGAGGAGTGGCGGCTGGGTGGAATGCTCTCTCCTTTTCAGCTCGCCTCACTCCCTCTTATATAGGCATCCCTGGTGGGCTTCTACATTAGCAGCCCATTAGCAGCCTAAGCCTGGTCTAATTCGGATCCAATCCTCATTAGGCTTCCAGCCCCTAAAGTGTGTGACCCTATAGGTTCATACACGTATAGACATGACGCGAGTACACTTACTCCGTCAATAGTTGGTAGCGGCCTCTAGCAAGACGTGCCAACTCCTAAACGCATATAAAGATCATTCGGACGAACCATCACAAGGTTGAGTACATGTCTTTCCCTTTGCCTCACGATATTTGGTCTAGCTCTAAGCTGACCTCTCTTTCTCGATACTGTGATTCAGAATCCCTTTACTAGGTTAACTCTTAACCATATGTAGCACGGCCATGCATTTCTGGATCCGATCACTCGAGGGGCCCAGAGATATCTCTCTCAAGTAGAGAGGGGCAAATCCCATCTTGATTGACCGATGCCTTGCAGCATGTATCAGGACAAACCCGAAAGCTACCTTTATAACTACCCAGTTACGGAGTAGTGTTTGATAGCCCCAAAGTAGGTTGATCCACATCTCAAGTACATGCGACAATCTCAGGTCTAAGGACAAAACGTACACGATGTGTAGAGAGAGCTGCAAGTATTATTGCTAGTCTCATGTTGGGTCAGTCCAACCCCATGTTCATAACATGTGTCCACATCATTGGTTTGACATCTCCATGTCAATGACTTGCGAAACATAGTCATTAACCAATCGATGTGCTAGTCTAATATTCACGTGTGTCCTCGCATGAACTCCGACTAGGGACAATTATTAGATAACCATACAAGTAAAGAGTTTCACAAACAATTCACATAATTGCCAATCAATACAAGTTGCCTGGTATATGGATATTCAAGGAACATTATAATAACTCATGGATACACATGAAATACAATCATCTCTATGATTGCCTCTAGGGCATATTTCCTTCAGTCTCCCACTTGCACTAGAGTCAATCTAGAGAGTATCTAATACCTATTGCTCTTGTGTGCGCTTCATGCGCAGGCTGCGGGAGTGGCTTAGTCAAGGGATCAGCAACATTTGAGTCCGTATGTATTTTGCATAACATGACACTACCTTCATCAATGAACTCACGAATCAGATGGTAGCGCATGCGAATATGTTTGTTCTTCTGGTGCTGTCTAGGTTCTTTGGCTTGTGCAATAGCACCATTGTTGTCACAATAAACGTCCAAGGGATTGGACGAGCCATGAACCACACCAAGAGCGATCAGGAAATTCCTAATCCAAACAGCTTCCTTTGCAGCCTCCGAGGCAGCAATATATTCAGCTTCTGTTGAAGAGGAGGCCACTGTATCTTGCTTGGAACTTTTCCAGCTCACAGCACCACCATTCATGACAAACACATAACCTGATTGCGATTTCGAGTCGTCTGAGTCATTAAGGTAACTCGCATCTGTGTAACCCTTTACACTGAGTTCAACCTCACCTCCATAAACTAGGAACATATCCTTAGTCCTTCTCAAGTACTTAAGGATATTCTTTACCGCTGTCCAGTGAATCTCACCTGGATCAGCCTGGTATCTGCTCGTAACACTTAGAGCATAGGAAACATCTGGGCGAGTACATGTCATTGCATACATGATGGATCCAATAGCCGAAGCATATGGAACCCTACTCATGCGTTCTCGCTCATCAGTGGTCGAAGGACACTGAGTCTTGCTGAGTTTAATGCCGTGAGACATGGGCAAGAACCCCTTCTTAGCCTCTTCCATGCTGAACCGTTTCAACACTTTGTCAATGTACGTACTCTGGCTTAATCCAATTAGCCTCCTTGATCTATCTCTATAGATCTTGATACCCAGAATATATGCCGCTTCTCCCAAGTCCTTCATAGAAAAACTATTTTTCAATGAGGTCTTAACAGACTCGAGCATAGGAATGTCATTTCCAATCAATAATATGTCATCCACATATAAGATTAGAAACACAAGTGATTTCCCATTTTCTTTCTTATACACACAAGGTTCTTGTTCGTTTTTGGTGAAGCCAAACTCCTTTACAACTTCATCAAATCGAATGTTCCAACTCCGAGATGCTTGCTTCAGCCCATAAATAGACTTTTGAAGTTTGCATACCTTTCCAGCATTGTTTGGATCGACAAAACCTTCGGGCTGCATCATATACACGTCCTCAGAAAGGATTCCATTTAAGAAAGCCGTCTTGACGTCCATCTGCCATATCTCATAATCGAAATGTGCAGCAATGGCTAGAATGATCCGTATAGATTTAAGCATCACTACGGGCGAGAAAGTCTCGTCGTAGTCAACTCCTTGAACTTGTCGAAAACCTTTTGCAACAAGTCGAGCTTTATGGATGTGAACATTTCCATCCATATCAATCTTCTTCTTATAGATCCACTTGCACTCGATGGCTTTAAAACCATCAGGCAGGTCAACCAAGTTCCAAACTTGATTGTCTCCCATGGACTCTATCTCGGATCTCATGGCAATCAGCCATTTCTCAGAGTCTGGGTCCACCATCGCTTCTGCATAGGTCGCAGGCTCATCATTGTCTAACAATAATAACTCTCGCGCTTCGCGGAGCCTCGCCGACCTTCGTGGTTGTGGTGCTTCTATTGCCACGGGTTCCTCAACTTGTTCTGCTACAATAGCATCACTCGTAGAAGCATCCCCGACTGGCTCATCTTGAACTTCTTCAAGTCGCACCGACCTTCCACTCGTTCCCTTTGTGAGAAACTCTTTCTCTAGGAAAACACCGCTACGAGCGACAAACACTTTGCCCTCTTCTCGGTTGTAGAAGTAATACCCTAAGGTTTCCCTTGGGTATCCCACAAAAATGCACTTATCCGATTTGGGTGTTAGCTTGTCCGACTGAAGTCGCTTGACAAATGCATCACAACCCCAAATCTTTAGAAAAGACAAACTGGGATTCTTTCCAGTCCACATCTCATATGGTGTCTTAACTACGGATTTAGATGGTACCCTATTTAGTGTGAAAGCTGCTGTTTCTAGCGCGTAACCCCAAAATGATAATGGTAAATCCGACTGGCTCATCATCGATCGAACCATGTCCAACAAAGTTCGATTACGCCGTTCAGAGACCCCGTTTCTTTGAGGCGTTCCGGGTGGCGTGAGCTGTGGAACAATCCCGCAACTCTTAAGATGATTGCTAAACTCGTGACTCAAATATTCGCCTCCGCGATCAGATCGCAAGGCCTTTATTTTCTTGCCACGTTGATTCTCTACCTCATTTTGAAACTCTTTGAACTTTTCAAAAGTTTCAGACTTATGCTTCATCAAGTAGACATAGCCATATCTACTGAAATCATCAGTGAAAGTAATGAAGTAGTGATATCCTCCTCTAGCTGTCGTGCTCATTGGTCCACATACATCAGTATGTATGAGTTCCAACAAGTCTGTCGCTCTCTCGGGAAACCCCGTAAAAGGCGTCTTGGTCATCTTTCCAAGTAAACAAGCTTGACATGTCTCGTATGATTCAAAATCAAACGAAGTTAGAAGACCATCACCATGGAGCTTCTTCATGTGCTTTTCACTTATATGCCCCAAACGACAATGCCATAGATAGGTAGGACTCAAATCATTTGGCCGAAGCCTTTTAGCACTAACATTGTAAACACATGCATTATCAAGATTTAAAATAAATAACCCATTCACAATGGGAGCATCAGCCACAAACATAGCATTCTTAGAGATTACACAACCATTGTTTGTACTCGCGAATGAATAACCATCCCTCATCAAACATGAAGGTGATAAAATGTTTCGACCCATACTAGGAATGTAATAACAATTATTCAACTCCATGATAAATCCCGACGGAAGGTGAAGTTGCATGACGCCGACGAACAATGCAGCAACCCTTGCTTTATTTCCGACGTGAAAATCCACTTCGCCTTTTTGCACTTCTCTAGTCCTTATTAGCCCCTGCATCGAATTGCAAATATGAGCAACCGATCCGGTATCAAATACCCAAGAGTTAACATAAGAATCTGCGAGAAAAATGTCCACAACATTTACAACAAGTGTACCTGAGTGGGAAGTACTCTTACTTCCACTTTTCTTCAAAGAAGCCTGGTACTTGCTGCAGTTTCTCTTCCAGTGGCCATATTCATGACAAAAGAAACACTCAGTGTCTCCTGCAGGACCAGCCTTTTGCTTGGGTGCAGGGTTTGGCTTAGGGATCGTATCCTTAGCCTTTCCCTTCTTCTTCTGCCAAGAAGTGCCCTTTTTCTTGAAGCTAGGCTTGTTCTGCACAGCCATCACATGGCTATGCCCTGCACACTTCTTAATGTCACATTCTGCTATTTTCAGCATCCCACATAATTCATTAAGGCCCCTCTCCACCCCATGCATATGGTAGTTCGAAATGAAATGCCCATAGCTAGATGGAAGAGATGCCAAAATGAAGTCAGTGGCCAACTCTTGGCCTAATGGAAAACCAAGCTTTTCCAAAGTCTGACTGTAACCAACCATTTTGATCACATGGGGGCCTACAGCTGCTCCCTCTGCCAGCTTGCATTCCACAAAGGACTTAGCGACATTGTACCTCTCAGTCCTAGCCTGAGTCTGGAACATGTCCTTAAGCGCAACGATCATATCGTACGCTTCCTGATCCTCAAACTGTTTTTGAAGATCAGGTTCCATGCGTGCAAGCATAAGACAACTGACCTCAAGAGATTCATCACATGCTTTCTTGTAGGCATTCTTAAGGGTAGCAGTTGCATTATCAGCAGGTTCATCCGGGATTGGGGTATCCAGAACAGTTTCCTTTTTCTCAGCCCTGAGAACAATTCTCAGGTTACGGACCCAGTCCGAATAGTTTGTTCCATTTAGTTTATCCTTTTCAAGAATCGAACGCAAAGCAAAAGGTGATGAATTGTTCGGTGCCATTGATCTACAACAAAAAAAATATGCAAAATACTAAGCCATGTAACCATGAAAGAGTAAAACATATTAAACAATTTAATAGCATATACTCCCACTTAAATCAACATCCCTCTATTGATACTAAGTGATTCAAGATCCACAATTAACAAGTCGACTAGTGAGCTTTAGCATCACTGCTAGAAGACAAGGTAAATCGGTAAGCAACCTTTGCTAATCATATCACATATGACTCTTGTTGTTGGGTGACATCTCTATGTCAAACCTAGGCGCCCAACCTTTATGCCCCAAGGTCCTTAACTGTTAAGATGACCTTGTTAAGCTCACCAACCCTTATGCGTGTAGGTATCCGATACAAACCCATCCAGCCAAGGAAAACCGTGGCACCCTAATTTTATAGACCCACCAACGATTGTACAGGGCATAGGATGGTGCAAGGTTTGGTTGGGAGGGCATGGTTTAACTTAAACTTTGTGAGGGATCGTTCTACTTCTATCATCTAAGCATGCATAGTAGTAAAACGTATAAGAATAGCATTCACATAGATGTGATACAGTATGGCCCATTTTCTCATGGTGATCTCCATCGCCATAGAACCTGTCCACCATGATGATCTCCATCTTCATGCTCTATGCGATCCATCCTCCAAGTGATGAGTTCTCCAAGAACTAATACAAGATATTACTCCTAACATCTAGTAATCAAAATTACATGGTATTGGGATCATCACAAGTTGGCACGCAGGCCATTACAATAATTGACAACACATATGGCTCCAGCCGTGTTGCCCAACTCACGACACGCAGGTCATGAAAAAATACATACATGCATCACATACATTTTTGGGCCATACTGATCACATAAATCCTGCAAAAACAAGTTGTGCATAGAATCGCATTCTACCGGATCATGTGAAATCGTACCACCTATGAACCTTAACGAGATACAAAAAGGGGGCTACGACTAAGGGGGGTCTAGGGGGTCTCCCCCTGCGGGGTTCGAAGGGGCAGCGCCCCTCGCGGTACCTTTTCGTGAAAAATGAGAGATCAAATCTATACAATTTTCTTTAAGGATTTTGATCGGCAAATCCAATTTACCATAAACCGACCATAGTTCCGATTTGACCAAACTCCTTTGATCACGGTACGTCGATTCAGATCTAATTCCCGATTCGATCAATCATATTGATCTTCGCGTGATTCAGAAGGATTTATGTGTCACTGTCTACCCCGATGGCGGAAACCGACCGGTAGGGGTAAGTCATTCGACGACCTTAGAATCACGATCACGGAAATTAAGATCATAGATCAATCCAGAAACACCGCCATACAAACGATCATGTCATTCATATCAATCTACATATCACCATATGCAAACTTCCCGAACCTATGACTGAATAGCATCGGCTCTGATACCACTGAAGGGTGACGGGTAGGCTACACTAGCGTAAAATCAAAAATTTCTACCGCGTCAACCAGGAATACTATTGTCATAGATCACGGGATTACCGCTAGACGCGCAGGTGCGGAACTCGATGAAGCACGTTGCGGCAGTGTAGATGTTCTACGTCTCCTCCTCGTCCTCGTCCCACGAGCAGCTCCCCTTTGCGCGGCTCGTCCAAGTGCTACAGATGCAGCACCTCCGAGGTATCCACACGTCCGGAGTGGAAGTCGTCACACGCCAGACTGCTAGGTCTGCGCGTGCAACACAGGCGGAAGAGGAGTGGCGGCTGGGTGGAATGCTCTCTCCTTTTCAGCTCGCCTCACTCCCTCTTATATAGGCATCCCTGGTGGGCTTCTACATTAGCAGCCCATTAGCAGCCTAAGCCTGGTCTAATTCGGATCCAATCCTCATTAGGCTTCCAGCCCCTAAAGTGTGTGACCCTATAGGTTCATACACGTATAGACATGACGCGAGTACACTTACTCCGTCAATAGTTGGTAGCGGCCTCTAGCAAGACGTGCCAACTCCTAAACGCATATAAAGATCATTCGGACGAACCATCACAAGGTTGAGTACATGTCTTTCCCTTTGCCTCACGATATTTGGTCTAGCTCTAAGCTGACCTCTCTTTCTCGATACTGTGATTCAGAATCCCTTTACTAGGTTAACTCTTAACCATATGTAGCACGGCCATGCATTTCTGGATCCGATCACTCGAGGGGCCCAGAGATATCTCTCTCAAGTAGAGAGGGGCAAATCCCATCTTGATTGACCGATGCCTTGCAGCATGTATCAGGACAAACCCGAAAGCTACCTTTATAACTACCCAGTTACGGAGTAGTGTTTGATAGCCCCAAAGTAGGTCGATCCACATCTCAAGTACATGCGACAATCTCAGGTCTAAGGACAAAACGTACACGATGTGTAGAGAGAGCTGCAAGTATTATTGCTAGTCTCATGTTGGGTCAGTCCAACCCCATGTTCATAACATGTGTCCACATCATTGGTTTGACATCTCCATGTCAATGACTTGCGAAACATAGTCATTAACCAATCGATGTGCTAGTCTAATATTCACGTGTGTCCTCGCATGAACTCCGACTAGGGACAATTATTAGATAACCATACAAGTAAAGAGTTTCACAAACAATTCACATAATTGCCAATCAATACAAGTTGCCTGGTATATGGATATTCAAGGAACATTATAATAACTCATGGATACACATGAAATACAATCATCTCTATGATTGCCTCTAGGGCATATTTCCTTCATTGGGGACACAAGAGACTTCTTGTATCTTGATTGTAGAGTTGCTTCAAAGGGAATACCTTTGACCACTTCCTCCCTGAGTTCGATAAACCTTGGGTGATCCACTTAAGGGAAAACTTGCTGCTGTTCTACAAACTCTACACTTGGAGGCCCAACAATTGTCTACAAGAATAGAAGTGCGTAGACATCAGTGCTCTACATCAACGACCCCATCGCTATCCAAGAAATCATCGATGGAATCGCAGAGAATGAAGAGTTCAAGGAGGAGGTCTGCAATGAGGAGTCTGAGGTACTACATTGCAAGTTTCTCTAGTCGTAGCTACGGATTTCACTGTTCATACATAGAATTTTCCCAATCATGTATAGATTATTTTGCTCTTGAAGTAGGGTGGTATATATATGGTTCGAACGGTCGATTGATACATCTGCCATCTAGTCACAAAACCCCAATCCTTCTAGTCACAAAACCCTAATCTACTCATCTTCCATCTAGTAAATTTACATTTGCTTAACTCGTTGTTGTTCATACGGTTCTTCTTGTGCTGTAAATTTTATCGATATGTAACATTTGATTTAGGGGTTTTAGGGTTTGCTAGTTGAGTGTTGATTTCGATACACAACATGCATATAACATTACATTTCTATTCCTTACTGAGCCCAATGATTCAATTTTTCCCCAAAAGAGTGCAAGGGAGACACATCTGATGGTGTCGTTTTCTTAGGGATGGTTAGTGAACCTGAGGCAGCAATGTACATAAACAATATAGGTTATGTTGTTGGTATTTTGGTTCTCCAACTCCATCTCTGAAAAAATAATGAGGCCCTTGATTTATTCTCATATGGAACCTATATATATAATCTTTGAATTATTTCTGATCTTTGAATGAGTCGTATGATGCATATGTATATCCCTGAATATTGTTTCGTAGGATTCAATTTCAATTTCTTATTATAGCCAATGATTCAAATTTGCCCCAAAAGGGAGGTACACATTGGTGTCAGATTTTTTCAAGGACGAGTTAGCGAACCTGGGGCGATGTACAAGAACAATATAGGTTGTGCAATTGTTACTTGGTTTGCTTACGCTATCCCTGGAGAAACTTATGAGGCTGTAATCTTTATTCCACATTTATAGAACTATGATATTTGAATTTTGTATTGCATGCATTCATAGTGTATAAGAATTACATTTCAGTTTGTCACCGAGGCCGATGATTGAAATTTGCCCCAAAAGAGTGCAAGGGGAGACACATATGATGGTGTCATTTTTTAGGGATGGATTGGTGAACCTGAGGCAACAATGCACACAAACAATATAGGTTATGTTGTTGGTATTTTGGTTCACCGCCTCCTCTCTGAAAAATTATGAGGTCCTTGACTTATTCTCATATGGAACTACATATATGATCCTTGAATTGTTTCTGATCTTTGATTGATTCATATGATGCATATGTATATGCATGGTTTTGATCATAAATATTTTTAACATGTACCTGAAGATTAATTGTTTGGTTTTTTATTTATAATTACAATATTTAGGATTGTTTTTATACCTGAATATGTATATCCCTGAATATTGTTTCATAGGATTACATTTCAATTTCTTATTGTGGCCATTGATTCAAATTTCCCCCGAAAGAGAGGCAGACACATTGGTGTCAGATTTTTTCAGGGATGAGTTAGCGAACCTGGAGAGATGTACAACAACAATATAGGTTGTACAATTGTTATTTGGTTCACTAACGCCATTCCTGAAGAAACTTATGAGGCCCCTAGATTTATGCTACATTCATAGAACTATGATCTTTGAATTGTTATTGCATGCATGCATTCATAGTGTATTTGAATTACATTTCATTTTCTCACCGAGGCCGATGATTGAAATTTGCCCCAAATGAGTGTAAGGGGAGACACATATGATGGTGTCGTTTTTTTAGGGATGGGTTGGTGAACCTAAGGCAGCAATGTACATAAAGAATATAGGTTGTGTTGTTGGTACTTTGGTTCGCCAACTACATCTGTGAAAGAATTATGAGGCCCTTGATTTATTCTCATATGGAACTACATATATGATCCTTGAATTGTTTCTGATCTTTGAATGATTCGTATGATGCATGGGTATATGCATGGTTTTGATCATAAGTATTTTCAACATGTACCTGAAGATTAATTGTTTGGTTTTTTATTTATAATTACAATATTTAGGATTGTTTTGTACCTGAATATGTATATCCCTGAATATTGTTTTGTAGGATTACATTTCAATTTCTTATTGTGGCCAATGATTCAAATTTTCCCCAAAAGAGAGACACATACATTGGTGTGAGATTTTTTCAGGGATGAGTTAGCGAACCTGGGGCGATGTACAAGAACAATATAGGTGAAGGAGATATGCCCTAGAGGCAAATAATAAATAGGTTTTTATTGTCATATCTCAATTAGTTTATAACAGTTTCATATTGTGCTATAATTGTACCAAGTAGAAACATTGGTACAAGTGTGGTATGAAACAACCAAGTCCCTAGTAGCCTCTATTCATACTAGTTTGTTGGTCATGAGGATGATCTGGGTTTCAAGATCATGGACATTTATGCCAACTGACAACGGGGTCTGATGTCTACGCACTTCTTTTCTTGTAGACAGTTGTTGGGCCTCCAAGTGCAGAGGTTTGTAGAACAGTAGCAAGTTTTCCCTTAAGTGGATCACCCAAGGTTTATCGAACTCGGGGAGGAAGTGGTCAAAGGTATTCCCTCTCAAGCAACCCTGCAATCAAGATACAAGAAGTCTCTTGTGTCCCCAACACACCCAATACACTTGTCAGGTGTATAGGTGCACTAGTTCGGCGAAGAGATAGTGAAATACAAGTGGTATGGATAAAAGATAACGGTGCTAGAAAATAGCTTGATGGCATGGAAGAGACTAAAGACAAACTGAAATAAAGATGGAAACAAGCAAACATGTAACAGATCTAATTGCAAACGGTGTTTCAATGCTTAGAAACAAGGCCTAGGGATAATACTGTCACTAGTGAACACTCTCATATAAATATCTTCTCTTTATGATACTACTCTTAACTACTCTCCGGTTGGACACTCTAATCGGTGGTAGGGCTATAACAGCACACCTCAAAGTAAGCCTTTTCCATCTAGAAAACCCCACACTGTCACCTTGAGCACTAGATGGTTCCAACAAACACCACAATTTCATAGAGACATCCAACTCCAAATATAACTCATAACAAGTATTTGTAATCTCTAGCCTAAGTGCCACCATGGTGTGCACGCTGTCACTTTCACACACATGGGGAGAGCAGAGATCTATTAAAGCACTTGAGTAGCAAGGTAGATCTACTTGATTACAAATCTCATGATCACAATATGATCATGCATAGAGAGAGGTGAACACATATCTACCGGTAGAACCCTTAGCCTCGAGAGAGATTTACTCCCTCCTCATCATGGGAATCAGCAATGGCGATGGAGATGGTGGTGGAGATTGATGGAGATGGCTCCAGGGGCACTTCCCTGTCCCAGAAGGGTGCCATAACAGAGACTTTCTATCCCCCGAATCTCCCCTTCGGTGGCGGTGGCGCTGCGGAACTTTTCGTGGCTGGAGGCTTGATGATTTAGGGTTTCTGATCGGTAGGCTCTTATAGGCGAGAGGGGAGACCGAGGGGGTGCCGGAGGGGCCCACACCACCCCCTGGCGCGGCCTGGCTTGGCCCGCGCCACCAGGTCGTGTGGCCACCCTCTGGCCCTTCTTCGTCTTGTATTCTGGTTCCAAGTGTCCCCCGGTAAAATAACAATTTTGGCTTTTCTGCCGTCCAATTCCGAGAATATTCCTTTTCTGACTTCCTAGAACCAAAAACAGCAGAAAACATGTAGTTGGCACTGTGGCTCTTATTAATAGGTTAGTCCAAGAAATCCTATGAAAAGTACTCCAAAGTGTGGACAAAACATAAGAAAGTAGATAAAACCAAGCATGGAACATCAAAAATTATAGATACATTTGCAATGTATCAACATCCCCAAGCTTAACTCCTGCTCATCCTCGAGTAGGTAAGTGATAAAAATAAAGAATAATTTTTGAGGTGACATGCACCATCATAAACTTGATCAAAGTATTTGTAAAGCATTGAAAGCTGGGATCATAGTACTTCAATCATAACATGAAAGACAAAGTTCTAGCAATAAGACAAAGAAACTATGTTGCAACATGAAAAGACACAAACAAAAGATTCATGAATAACAATGCTTTGCAAGACGTTTGTTTGTTTCACATAAAGAAAACATAGCATAGTAGTATTCAGCTTGTCCCTCATAGAGTAGCAAACATAAATGCATAGGACACCTTTAAAGTTCATAAGAGTGACTAGATACAAATAGTTTAAAACAAGCAATATCAAAGCTATGCATCAATCAACAAGTCTTGGGACAATGCACATAGAACTAAGAATGGCCACTATGCTCTCAAAGTAGGTACATAAAGATAGAAGGTGGAGACTCAACATAAAAGTAAAAGAAAAGCCTTCATAGAAGGAAGCAGGGATTCAAGTCTCATAAAGAGCTTCCAAAAATTATGGTACTTAATAGCTTTCAGCTCTCATTGCCCCTATCATAAGCATCTTGAAGTGATTAAGGTTAAAGTGAACAAACTATGGTGTACATGCTTGACGAAGTATAAGTTAGAAATCTCATGTCCCTTGTATACGAGGGCCGCTCCTCATGCTACTCAAGGTTAGTCACCGGTAAGTTCTTGTCATCGTAAGTACATGTGTATCATAGAGAACCGCCAACGGGGTACCCCTTGCCCAATGATACGGAAGAATCCCCATATCCAAATGACAAGGCAAGCAGAAAACGAGCATCTCAACAATCTTCTTATTTACCATGGGAATATGGTGCTTTTTTCTCTCTTTCCTCTTTTCATAATATCTCTTTTTTTCTTTTTCTCTTTTTTCTCAATATAGGACTCTTTTTTATAAGAAGAATGCTTCATAGACAGCTTATTATGGTTACGCTACAGGTTTCTACCATGTCAGCATGGATTAGACCAACGGCCCAGGTGTTTCTCTAACACATACACATAACTCCATGGACTTACAAGCTCCCCTTTCATTTCACACTGACGACATCCATATACAAAAGAGCATGATATCAACTTGGTACAAGTACCAAGTGCAATGTTGAAAGCGTTCCCCATGACATCATGGTTCTGCTAATTCCCAACAAATACGTGCAAGCATATACAACATAGACGACACAATGGTTCAAGTTTATTAAGGGCAACAAAAGTAAAGTGTGCCATCAAGTTCATGAGAGCTTTAATCACTAGTTTTCTCATAACAAGTTTAATTCGGAAGGTAAAGAAAAGCATGAATATACTTGGAATAGAATATGCTAGTAGGTAGGTATGGTGGACTCTTTGGAATAACTTGGTTTAGGGAGTTGGATGCATAAGTGGAACTCATACTTGGTTGTGGAGGCTAGCAAAAGACTGGGAGCGACAAACTAAGAGAGCAATAATGGCCATAATCATGCAGAGCAACAAAACATCATTGATCAAAGCATAAAGTGATACTACAAGTTGAAAACTAAAGGATCGTAAAGGCTTATGGTGACCTGAGATAGTCATAACATGGTGTGAGCATGCGCCAAGTCAACCCAAATAAAGCATCAAAGGAGAATACCATTATACTATGCTTTAATATGCTAAAACAACGCATGATTCATCCAAGGCACATTAAGCAATCTCAATTGTTTATAACAAGTCATGCTACATCAAAGAATACTAAGCATAAAGCCAAAACAATATCAAGCATGGCATGACAAAGCATAGGCCACAGTCAAAAACAAACTCTCTTTACCACATAAGCATGAACTTTCCTACTCTTTTCCAAACCAAACCAAACTATTTGCAAACCAATGTATGAAAGAGGGGGTCCAACCAATTTATTCATAAAACTAAGAAAACAAAGCAAACAAAAAACCAAAACGAAAACGAAGAAGAAGACGCTCCAAGAACAACACAACTGTGCATGCAACAATAAAAATGAAGCGTTTGGAAGAAACCTGAGATTTTTATTGGTGAAGGAGGGGATGCCTTGGGCATCCCCAAGCTTTGACGCTTGTACTTCTTAGATATTTCTTGGGGTGACCCGGGTGACATCCCCAAGCTTGAGCTTTAGTCCATCCTTCATCTCATAACTCATTCCTTCCATACACCTGAAATGTTTCCTTCATACAAAACTTCACACAATCTTTATTAGCAACATTAGTGCACCCAAGATAAATAAGTCTTAAGGTTCAGTTCTACCACCAAATAAACTTCCATTATAACACTAGCTACTGTAGCACTTCCCTCAAAAAGCTCAATTCCCCAAAAGAACTCAAAAAGGAACCAACAAGAAGCAAATGCAGAAAATGGCAGAAATCTATCAAAACAGACCAGCATGCAAAGACGTATTTTTTCGAAGACCTTCTGTTGCTCAAATCGAAAAGTGTTGAACTAACGAAAGTTAGATAACAACCTGGGTCATAAGCACAAAAATTCACGCCTCAAAAGGACGTACAAAGATTTTACACGAAGTTTTATGGTGAAGCACAAAAATCTATTTCGGGACAGCAACTTTCCCAATCATTACTTCTCTCTCATTAGAGGTTACTCTTGGCAAAAAAGAAAATAAAAAGGATAAGGAGCGGTTATTACAGAAGTAATAACTTTCAAGACTTATCTAAAACTTTTGGGTTATCTCCCAATAAGTACTTTTCTTTAACGCCTTTAAGTTAGGCATGATAGTTTGAGAAGATGCTCACATAGGAAATATGAATTGAAGTAAAAGAGAGCATCAAAAAGCAAATTCAACACACATTTAAGTCTAACCCACTTCCCATGCATAGGAATCTTGTAAAGAAACAAGTCATGAAAGCACAAAGCAACAAGCATAGTAAAGCAAAACAAGTGCAACTTCAAGGCTTTCAACATAAAGAGGGGAAACTTAATATTATTGAGATACATAAAACCATGTTTCCCTCTCTCATAATAACTTTTAGTAGCATCATGAACAAAATTAACAATATAACTATCACATAAAACATTCTTATCATGAGCCACATGCATAAAAGAATTAATACTCTCCACATGAACATAGTCATTCTTATTAATTGTAGCGGGAGCAAATTCGACAAAATAGCTATCATTATTATTCCCATCACCATAATCATCAAATATAGGAGGCATATTGTAATCATAATTAATTTCCTCCTCAATAGTAGGTGGACTAAAAAATATCATATTCATCATTGTAATTATCATATATTGGAGGTTTGGTATCATCATAAGCAATAGAATAGCTATCTTCCAAAGCTGGGGAACTAAAAAGATTATTTTCATAAAAACTAGCTTCCCCAAGCTTAGACTTTTCCATAGCATTAGCAATAATGGTGTCCAAAGAATTCATACTAACAACATTGCTATTAGCATGCAAATAATGTTCCATAGGTTTTTTATTTTTCTCTTCAAACACTTCATGTCCTAACTCAAGATAAATACTATAAAGTTATCTAATTTTTTTGTTGTTTTCCATTAATCCTAACTAGTCAAAACAAGAAACAAAAAGACAAAATTACAGAATCTAAAGGAAATAACTTCGAGCACTCACACTGGAGGATGTGAGTACCTTTTACCTTACCTCCCCGGCAACGGCGCCAGAAAATAGGCGTTTGCCATGGGAGGTTCTTCTTCTTTAATCCTCCAGTGTGGATACATTTTACCTTACCTCTACGCATTTCTATTCTTGTAGACAGTTGTTGGGCCTCCAAGTGCAGAGGTTTGTAGAACAGCAGCAAGTTTTCCCTTAAGTGGATCACCCAAGGTTTATCGAACTCAGGGAGGAAGTGGTCAAAGGTATTCCCTCTCAAGCAACCCTGCAATCAAGATACAAGAAGTCTCTTGTGTCCCCAACACACCCAATACACTTGTCAGGTGTATAGGTGCACTAGTTCGGCGAAGAGATAGTGAAATACAAGTGGTATGGATAAAAGACAATGGTGCTAGAAAATAGCTTGATGGCATGGAAGAGACTAAAGACAAACTGAAATAAAGATGGAAACAAGCAAACATGTAACAGATCTAATTGCAAACGGTGTTTCAATGCTTACAAACAAGGCCTAGGGATCATACTTTCACTAGTGAACACTCTCATATAAATATCTTCTCTTTATGATACTACTCTTAACTACTCTCCGGTTGGACACTCTAATCGATGGTAGGGCTATAACATCACACCTCAAAGTAAGCCTTTCCCATCTAGAAGACCCCACACTGTCACCTTCAGCACTAGATGGTTCCAACAAACACCACAATTTCATAGAGACACCCAACTCCAAATATAACTCATAACAAGTATTTGTAATATCTAGCCTAAGTGCCACCATGGTGTGCACGCTGTCACTTTCACACACATGGGGAGAGTAGAGATCTATTAAAGCACTTGAGTAGCAAGCTAGATCTACTTGATTACAAAGCTCATGATAATATGATCATGCATAGAGAGAGAGAGATGAACACATAGCTACCGGTAGAACCCTTAGCCTCGAGAGAGAACTACTCCCTCCTCATCATGGGAATCAGCAATGTCGATGGAGATGGTGGTGGAGATTGATGGAGATGGCTCCGGGGGCACTTCCCCATCCCGGCAGGGTGTCGGAACAGAGACTTTCTGTCCCCCGAATCTCCCCTTTGGTGGCGGCGGCGCTGCGGAACTTTTCGTGGCTGGAGGCTTGATGATTTAGGGTTTATGCATCGGGAGGCTCTTATAGGCGAGAGGGGAGACCGAGGGGGTGCCGGAGGGGCCCACACCACCCCCTGGCGCGGCCTGGCTTGGCCCGCGCCACCAGGTGGTGTGGCCACCCTCTGGCCCTTCTCTGTCTCGTATTATGGCTCCAAGTGTCCCCCGGTAAAATAATAACTTTGGCTTTTGTCCCGTCCAATTCCGAGAATATTCATTTTCTGACTTCCTGGAACAAAAAACAACAGAAAACAGGCAGCTGGCACTGTGGCTCTTGTTAATAGGTTAGTTCAAGAAATCATATGAAAAGTACTCCAAAGTGTGGACAAAACATAAGAAAGTAGATAAAACCAAGCATGGAACATCAAAAATTATAGATACATTTGCAATGTATCAGGGTCATATCATTGGAGAATGATGTGATGGAAATTCCTCGAAGGATTGCAACACGATCAAGTCATATAAGTTCATTGTTGCAACAACTAAATCTAGACTCCAATTCCTTAGACTGTGAGGCTATATCAATCACTGTCTCTCAAGAGTGCTTAGATAGCATCAAGCGTCACTTGGTAACATAGTGATTATAAAGGTGTGTTCAGGTACTCGGAGGAACCGTAGAGGCAATTATGTCAAGGGCGAGATTTATTCACCCACATGATGGGTAAAGATACATACGACTGGCTTGGTGAGATTACATCCATAAATGTTGCAACATGTGACTCGGTCACGGGGATGTAATATCACGATAACAAGAAAACATAACTTGTTGTTAACAAGATTGAACAAGGTATGGAATACCAATGATTGGATCTCGGACAAGTCGTATCAAGAAACAAAAGGAAATTGGATGCTACAATTACCGGTTCAAACGACATTATCATCAAGAATGCATAGGGGTCACATGGACATCCCTGGTCCCTCTGTTGATCACTGATATAGATCATGTCTAGAGCATTCCCGAGTTGTGAGGGGATACACTTAAGGGTATGATGAGAGTGATCATTCATAAGACGGAATCACAGTAGAGAAAGAGAAAGCCGAAATTGTTCCGTGGAGAGATCCGAAGTTGTTCGGAGAAGGAATAAAGGAAAACCATAGAAAAGTGTTTTCGGATAAAGGGGAATTTAAATATACCTTTATTATATGTTAATTATGAATTAATATATTCTAAATAATATTTAAATTAAGATTTATAAAAGCAACTTTTCTATTAGGCCAAATCCCTAAAGGGAAAAAGCCCAAGAGAAAAGCTGCAGAAAAAGAAAAGGAAAAACAGTTGCAGGCCAACATGGGCAGCGGATATTAATCACCGTGCACACGCAGCAGGAAGACAAGGCCGCCCAGGCAGCCACGGGCCGCAGCCGCCCGCCAGCCCGCCCGAGCAGGCCAGCATCAGGCCCACCTGGGGCGGAGAGTTGGGGCGTTGCACGCGGTGGGCCGGCGCGCGCCAGACCGGCCTAGCCGGGTCGCCACCTCCGCGGGCTAGCTCGGGGGTGTGGGGTGGGCCGCGACCAAAGGCCCACCCGGCCAGCTCAGCAAGCTATTTCTTACTACTGCTGCATGTTGTTAGGCTGTGGGGGTTTTGTCCCATTCGGCTGGTCTAAATTTTCCTGAGATTTTTCCTTTACTAATAGTCCCACATGGCTAATCTATTGGGGAGGGCACACCCGCTCCACGTATATAAAGGGGTGCCCATGGTTGGAATTAAACCACACCAATATTTGGAGAACTCCTTTGGTTGACTTCCTCCTTCCCTCTCTCTCTAGCCCTTGTGACCATGGCCCCAAGTTTGGGCTGTGCGAACGAGGAACACATGTAGTACGTCGTTGCGTTGTAGGGATTCCTAGCCGGATATCAACTTCCGCAATCCTGGCAAGATCGGGGAGACGGAGGTCTCATCGTACACCGGATGTGTACAAAGACACGAGGCGCAACACTTGGGGCACTTAAATGTCGTGAGCCGGAGCTGCTGCATGATGAAGGTGGAGCAAGGGGTGACCTGCGAGGAGCTTCGCAACCTTGAGGTCGTCTAAGAGTACGACTACATCAACTATGTTCCTCTTGGAACGTTAACCGCGTATGTTCTACAAGGGTATGTATTCTATACGCATCGACCGTTACCGCATTACTACATAGATAGATCCTAGGCAGTTTTTGGGGTTCCAACGTAGGAAATTTTTGTTTTCTGCTACGGATCCCCTTTAGTGGTATCAGAGCCAATCTATGCATAGGAGTGATGTATGGCCAGTACACACAAGTATTATACGGGCATTGATCCCTCAGTTGTTACCCTCTAACATGTATTTGTTTATATCGTGGTATTGTTTGATGAAGCGGCCCGGACCGACCTTACGCATATTCATATGCGAGACTGGTTCCATGCTCAACACACGACTTGTACCGTATAAGTGGCTAGTGGGTGTCTATCTCTCATTCAATAGTTGATATAACATTTACAATGGAGGGCCCCGAAAGGGGTGTAGTATAAACAACTGTTGGATCCTTGTTGTGGTTGGAAAGTTCGTAGATTAGAAACGGTTCTATTGCGAAAGCCCTAACAACCACGTAAAACTTGCAATAGATAAAGTAGGGGCGTCTAACTTTATTTTGTAGGAGGGCATGTGATTATGATATGGCATTGGTCGTTACAAAGGTAAAGTAGTTTACTTTTTTGTTGCTAAGTAGTATAGTAATAGTCATCGTTCTAATGGACGACCTGGTGGAGGCGTCGTGGACTTGGCGTCAAACCGATGGCAGGATGGAGATCATGCCGGAGCGCTCGATGGATATCAAGGCGCAAGAAGGACCATATCATATCACATTATACATATGATGTTGATACATGTTTTACATCTTATTGTGTGCTAGTATTAGATACTCAACGGTAGCAAATAAGATAATCCCTATTTAATTCCAATGATCATGTTCCCCTTGTGTGTGCACCACCAAGAAAGTTCTTCGGTATGAGGCAGGCCATGATGTGCGGGCGTCAGACATATCTACGTTCGCATATAGTGGGTGTAAGCCATGTTGCACAGTGAATACACACAAGTTAGATTTAGCGAGCCTAGCATGTTACAGAGATGTGGCCTCGGAACACAAGAGATCGAAAGATCGAGCATGAGTCACATGGATGATGTGATTGACATTAGGGAGTGTCTACCTTTGAGGTTGCACTGATGGCCGTGATGATCGGGGGAGGTGCAGAGGATTGGGATCATGTGATCACTAAAATCGTCCAGGGGATGACAATTTTAGTGGAGATCAATTATAAATTGAACTCTTATTATGAACTTAGTCTAGATGTCTATTTGCAATATCTTAGTAGATCATGGCCTATCCCATTGAGGTCCTTTGCGACCATGGGAATATATTGCTTAATGTGGAACTTAGCAAAAGGGTCCAACTTCATAGATTAATACCTACGCCTGAGGGATATCCTTGAAAAAGGTGATCTTCTCTTCTTGATACAATAACCATTAGGAGATAATTCGATGACTCCGGAATGTTTATGTTTTCTCCATAATCATCCAATAAGCCATTCTCCATTCGATGGAGAGTTGGGCTACATTTTGTATTCTACAGAATAAGGCACAAAGAGTATGAGCTGTTGGATGGGTTTTCCTCCATCATGGATGAAAAAGGAATATTTGGAAAAACACTTAGCAATCTTGCATTAGATTCAAGAACTCTTAGAAGGGCTTGATTGCAATAGGAGGTCATGGATGAAAAAGGTATATGTTAGATATACAATGTTATAAGTGTAATTGTTGCACAAACTCGTTGCAGTTTGCAAAGTATTTGATACTTGTCCTGCTTTGTGAAAACAGGATGGTCTACTTGAGAATTGCTGAATTTGAGGCAACGTGACTCGATGACATTATCATATCATGGAGATCATGCCGGAGCACTGGATGGAGATCAAGGCGCAAGAAGGACCATATCATATCACATTATACATATGATGTTGATACTTTTTTTTACATCTTATTGTGTGCTAGTATTAGATACTCAACGGTAGCAAATAAGATAATCCCTATTTAATTCCAATGATCGTGTTCCCCTTGTGTGTGCACCACCAAGAAAGTTCTTCGGTATGAGGCAGGCCATGATGAGCGGGTGTCAGACATATCTATGTTCGCATAAAGTGGGTGTAAGCCATGTTGCACACTGAATACACACAAGTTAGATTTAGTGAGCCTAGCATGTTACAGAGATGTGGCCTCAAAACACAAGAGATCGAAAGATCGAGCATGAGTCACATGGATGATGTGATTGACATTAGGGAGTGTCTACCTTTGAGGCTGCACTGATGGCCGTGATGATCGGGGGAGGTGCAGAGGATTGGGATCATGTGATCACTAAAATCGTCCAGGGGATGACAATTTTAGTGGAGATCAATTATAAATTGAACTCTTATTATGAACTTAGTCTAGATGTCTATTTGCAATATCTTAGTAGATCTTGGCCTATCCCATTGAGGTCCTTTGCGACCATGGGAATATATTGCTTGATGTGGAACTTAGCAAAAGGGTCCAACTTCATAGATTAATACCTACGCCTGAGGGGTATCCTTGAAAAAGGTGATCTTCTCTTCTTGATACAATAACCATTAGGAGATAATTCGATGACTCTGGAATGTTTGTGTTTTCTCCATAATCATCCAATAAGCCATTCTCCATTCGATGGAGAGTTGGGCTACATTTTGTATTCTGCAGAATAAGGCACATAGAGTATGAGCTGTTGGATGGGTTTTCATCCATCATGGATAAAAAGGAATATTTGGAAAAACACTTAGCAATCTTGCATTAGATTCAAGAGCTCTTAGAAGGGATTGATTGCAATAGGAGGTCATGGATGAAAAAGGTATATGTTAGATATACAATGTTATAAGTGTAATTGTTGCAAAAACTCGTTGCAGTTTGCAAAGTATTTGATACTTGTCCTGCTTTGTGAAAACATGATGGTCTACTTGAGAATTGCTGAATTTGAGGCAACGTGACTCGATGACGGCAAGAAAAACAGTTGATGGCCGACACCACCTCTTCCCTCAAAGTTTATCACTTGGATTAGTGGACTTGAATATAATTTGTAATCCCTGTTTGTGTGTCTTGCTTTTGGCAAGACGATTATTCATATGAACAAGTTACAAGCCAGTTTGTACTATTCTTATGAACAATACCGTTATGGTCACATTACGATTATAAATAAGTTATTCTCATCACTATGTTAATGATAATGGTTTAAACATTTCTAAAAGGATTAGAATGGTAAAAGATATCTAAAGTTTAATAATGAAATGACACTATAGTTTAAGTCATTTTGGTTATTGCATGTTCTTAATGAAGATCGGGGTCTTAGATGCTTAATCTAGAGACTTTGCAAAACCATGCCTCTTGGGCAGAATGACTAAAACTCCACATTCTGGTAAAACGGTGATATGCAAAAAAATGTTGGATCTTATACATAGTGATCTTGTTCATTAGTTAATTGTGTACTTAAGTGAATAATCGTATTTACTTAATGAAACATAAGTTTGAAACTATTTGAATTGTTCAAATGAGTTCACAACAAAATGGGATATTAAATTAACTGAATTAACAAGTCTCTTCGATTTGATCGACATGACTAAAGTATTCAAGTTAAGTTTAGCATAAAAGGGACTTGTGAAAGATGTTTCACAAATTATGATAATTGGACGAATTCAAACTGTATTGAAATGTCTGAACATCATAATCATTTTGTATTAGATACATATGATATAATATTATCTCTTATAAGGGTTATAGTTGTCATTTAGAGTTAGAGATCAAAATAAGTAAACACTCGTTTGAAATACAAAGGAACATCTAAAGATTCATGGAAACAACACCATAAGTGTTATGGCACATTCGAGTTTCTGGCGATTTCGATAAGTCGAAATCGTGGCGAATAAACAAGTCTTTGTAGAGCATTCTTAGGAAGCTATGAATGCATCTTACACAAAGGGGCAAACCTGCTGTTGTCCAAAGTTGACGTGTCTTGATGAAGATATAGGTGGAAGAAAGTAAAAGATCAAAACAAGGTATTAGACCTTACCTCCGGATTGTTGAGTGGCACATCGGAATTTGTTTCGTGAATCCAAACTCTACAAATATAGGAGAAACCAATGATAATGATCATAAAGTTTCAAGGAATACTTTTACTAAAAAAAGTAGGATTCAACTATATATTCTACAAGTTTGTGGAATTATATTGTTGATTCACTTGTCATGTTTTGAACAAGACATACCTGTGAAATACAAAGAAGCGTGATGGACCTAAGAATGAGAAATGAATGGTCATTGAAATCTCGTTAGTGGAATTCTCGATTTGATGGTGATCAAGGAATTTTGGAATGTCCAAGATTGTCGAGAGGACCTGGATTTGAGTGGGAGCAAATCAGCTTGGCTAAATCATAATATGTAGCTGACATATTTTGAGTGGGAGCTAAGTGAAATCCCTGGATCTCAAATATGAATGTCATATTTGAGTGGGAGCATGAAATCATTCTGGGATATGTGGACGACACATGTGAATGATGTGATTGGTGTTAATAACATTTGATTAGATAAATAAGGATGAATTTGAAGTTATTAAACAAGAAAATCTATCGAGATGGATTAGTGAGTTTAATAATCACTGAATGTTGAATGCTTCCTGGAATTGATTCTGAAAGATGTTCAGAATGTCCTAAGCAAGATTCTGAAGAAGCTCAGAATGGAACAAGGTGAGAAATAAGTTCTTACTATATGAAGCATTGAGTTAGTATTGAAACTATGGTTAAAATAAAGAAAGAGATGTGTTGCATCTCCTATGCCTCAGTCATAGGTTCTTCCATACAACCATGTTGTATACTCAACATAATGTGATCCGAGGTTCTGGTTGGTGGGACAAAGTCTTACTATAAGAACGTGTCTTTAAGTGATTCCTGAGTTGATCACTGCACCAGAATTAAGTTTGTACTTAAATGGCAAGAAGCAAAGTATGTGGCATAGTTGCATTTCATGCGCAAGGATCTACATAGATATAGAAGTATAAAGGCTCCATCTAATGTGATGTATAATGTTATGGCAGGGCTAGTTCGCTTTTAACGTAGAATGATGTGTCCCAGGGCACAGTGCCCATGAGAAAGCCCTCGAGGTTGATCTAAAGTAAATGTAGGCTCCTGGAATCCGGCTTGTTCTGCTACCATGACTACAATATGTACACAAAGGATATCAAAGTGTGTTTCGAAGTTTAGATGACAATAGTAAAAAACGACCATCATTATAAACACTAGAAACAAAGTCTCACTTTGTCACCAAACAAATACTTCGACCCATTATACGATAATGGTGTGAATGTCAAGATTAGAAAGACATTAACGATTTGCAAAAGACATAATGATCTGGTAAACTAGAACATGGACATGACGTTTCCCATGAGCATGCATGATCTATAAACGCATATGTTATATGGTTTATATGAGTAAAATGCAAGCTAAATTATTTGTACTCTAGTGCAAGTGGGAGACTGAAGGAGATATGCCCTAGAGGCAAATAATAAATAGGTTTTTATTGTCATATCTCAATTAGTTTATAATAGTTTCATATTGTGCTATAACTGTACCAAGTAGAAACAATGGTACAAGTGTGGTATGAAACAACCAAGTCCCTAGTAGCCTCTATTCATACTAGTTCGTTGGTCATGAGGATGATCTGGGTTACAAGATCATGGGCATTTATGCCAATTGACAACAGGGTCATATCATTGGAGAATGGTGTGATGGACATTCCTCGAAAGATTGCAACACGATCAAGTCATATAAGTTCATTGTTGCAATAGCTAAATCTAGACTCCTATTCCTTAGACCGTGAGGCTATATCAATCACTATCTCCCGAGAGTGCTTAGATAACATCAAGCGTCACTTGGTAATACAATGATTATAAAGGTGCATTCAGGTACTCGGAGGAACCGTAGAGGCAATATATGTCAAGAGCGGGATTTGTTCATCCACATGATGGGTAAAGATACATACGGCCGGCTTGGTGAGATTACATCCATAAATGTTGCAACATGTGACTCGGTCACAGGGATGTAATATCACAGTAACAAGAAAACAGAACTTGTTGTTAACAAGATTGAACAAGGTATGGGATACCAATGATCGGATCTCGAACAAGTCATATCAAGAAACAAAAGGAAATTGGATGCTACATTTACCGGTTCAAACGACATTGTCATCAGGAATGCATAGGGGTCACATGGACATCCTTGGTCCCTATGTTGATCATTGATACATTGCAAAATGTATCTATAATTTTTGGTGTTCCATGCTTGGTTTTATCTACTTTCTTGTGTTTTGTCCACACTTTGGAGTACTTTTCATAGATTTCTTGGACTAACCTATTAACAAGAGCCACAGTGCCAGCTGCCTGTTTTCTGTTGTTTTTTGTTTTAGGAAGTCAGAAAATGAATATTCTCAAAATTTGACGGGACAAAAGCCAAAGTCATTATTTTACCGGGGGACACTTGGAGCCAGAATACGATACGGAGAGGGGCTGGGGCCCGGCCACAACACCTGGCCGCGCGGCCAGGCCTGGCCCGCGCCAGGGGGTGGTCAGGCCGCCCCAGGCACCCCCTCGGCCTATCCTTCCGCCTATATATTGCCTCTGATACGGAAACCCTAAGTACCCGATCAAAAATCCACGAAAGAGTCTGTAGCCGCCGTCATCTCCATACCTAGATCGGGAGGGATCTGAAGCTCTTCCCGGCACCCTGCCATAGAGGGGAATTCACCCTAGAGGCCTTCTTCATCATCATGCAATCCTCCGGTGTGATGCGTGAGTAGTTCATCTCTGGACTACGGGCCCATGTAGTAGCTAGATGGCTGGTTCTCCTCCTTTGTGCTATCATTTTTAGATCTTGTGAGCTCCGTTCATGATCAAGATCATCTATTTGTAATTCTGCATGTTGTGTTTGCGAGGATCCGATGGAAATTGAGATGCTATTTCAGATTGATTATTGATTCTATCATGTCTTTGTTATTTGTGATCTTGCATGCTTTCCGTTGTTAGTACCTATCTTGACCAAGTAGATGCTAGCAACACCAAGAGTTAGTATTTATGCTCGATAGTGGGTTCATGCCTCTAGTAATCTGGGGAAGTGACAGAAATCTCTAAGGTACTAGATGTGTTGTTGCTACTAGGGAGAAAACAACAATCCTTTGTTCACAGAACAATCGCATTATTTACTTTACACGCAATTTGTAATGCAATAATCTATTGCTTGCAACTTAATATTGGAGGGGGTTCAGATAATAACCTGAAGGTGGATTATTAGTCATAGATGTAGTTGGATGGCGGTCTATGTATAATGTTGTAATTCCCAATCGAATCTTAAAGGAGTCAAGTTGAGTAGTATATGCTTCTATGCTTTCTCGATGTTTGTGAATTGACCCGTTGTAATTTGTTCACCCAACATGTTATCTATCTTAAGGAGAGCCACCTCTAGTGAACTATGGATCCCGGTCCTTTCTTTTACATTCAATCTACAATCAACTATTTACTGCTTTGTGTTTACTTTCTGCAAACTATTACTTCCTTTCATTCGATACGTTTAATCCTTTGTTTTCAGCAAAACCGGTGAGATTTACAACCTCATCGTAAGTTGGGGGCAAAGTTCTATGGTTGTGTTGTGCATGTCTCCACATTGTTGCTGGCACCGGTAGTACGCCCTGCCAACGTTTAGCTAGCTACACCTTTGGGGTGTTTCCTTGCTCCTACTGGATTGATAACCTTGGTTTCGTACTGAGAGAAAACTTGCTTTTGTGCTCATCATACCTTCCTCTTGGGTTTTTCCAACGAGCTCGATATATTTTGGGCCATCAATCATTGATAGAGATTATATCTAGAGCATTCCCGAGCCATGAGGGGATACACTTAAGGGTACGATGAGAGCGATCATTTGTAATACAAAATCACGGTAGAGAAAGAGAAAGCCGAATTGTTCCGTGGAGAGATCCAAAGTTGTTCGAAGAAGGAATAAAGGAAAAACCCGGAAAAATATTTTTGGATAAATGGGAATTTAAATATACGTTTATTATATGTTAATTATGAATTAATATATTCTAAATAATATTTAAAATTAAGATTTACAAAAGCAACTTTTATATTAGACCAAATCCCTGGAGGGAAAAGCCTAAGAGAAAATCTGCAGAAAAAGAAAAGGAAAAACAGCTGCAAGCCAACTTGGGCAGCGGATATTAATCGCCGCGCGCACGCAGCAGGAAGACGAGGCCGCCAAGGCAGCCGCGAGCCGCAGCCGCCCGCCAGCCCGCCCGGGCAGGAGAGCATCAGGCCCACCCGGGGTGGAGAGCTGGGGCGTTGCACGCGGTGGGCTGGCGCGCGCCAGACCGGCCCAGTCGGGTCGCCGCCTCCGCGGGCTGGCTCGGGGGGCGCGGCGTGGGCCGCAGCCAAAGGACCACCTGGCCGGCTCAACAAGATGCTGCTTACTGCTGCTGCATGCTGTTGGGCTGTGGGTTTTTTGGCCCATTCTGTTGGTCCGAATTTTCTTGAGATTTTTCCTTTACTGACTGTCCCACATGGCTAACCTATTGGGGAGGGCACACCCCCTCTGCCTATATAAAGGGGTGCTCATGGTTGGGTTAAACCACACCAATATTTGGAGAAGTCCTTTGGTTGACTTCGTCCTTCCCTCTCTCTAGCCCTTGTAACCATGGCCCCAAGTTTGGGCTGTGCGAACGAGGCACACCTGCAGTACGCCGTTGCGCTGCAGGGATTCCTAGTCGGATATCAACTTCCGCACTCCTAGCGAGATCGTGGAGACGGAGGTCTTATTGTACACCAGATGTGTACAAAGACACGAGGCGCAACACTTGGGGCACTTAAATGTCATGAGCCGGAGCTGTTGCACGATGAAGATGGAGTAAGGGGTGACCTGTAAGGAGCTTCGTGACCTTGAGGTCGGCTACGAGTACGACTACATCAACCACGTTCTTCTTGGAGCGTTAACCGCGTACGGTCTACAAGGGTATGTATTCTATACGCATCGGCCGTTACCGCATTACTACATAGATAGATCCTAGGCAGTTTTAGGGGTTCCAACATAGAAATTTTTGTTTTCTGCTGCGGATCCCCTTCAATAGGTTGTGCAATTGTTACTTGGTTCGCTTACGTCATCCCTGAAAAACCTTATGAGGCTGCAATCTTTATTCTACATACACTCTGATCCAATTAATTGTCATTTTGTTGAGATGAAATGATATATGAACTAATCAAACTATTGCTGAGATGCTTTCTCTTTGATATTAATTTAATATTGTCTTACATATATATGTTGTCAATTCTTGAGTTGTAATATAATTCAATCATATGTATGAGTTCTAAGTTATGCTCTTAAAAATCAACGAGAGGATAATGATGACGTGGACGATAGCAAGGAATCTAGGGACAACAAGAGCAGCTACGTGCTGAGGCGGTTACGGTGTGGGCAAATCTGTTTCTACCGTAGGGGGAGACTATTTTGCCCATTCTGTGGCAGAGCAATCAACATGGACCTCGATAGCATGATCTAGCACACGGTGGGTGTTGGCAAAGGCGGAGGCAGAAGGCATAGGCCGATTACCTTGGCGCGGCACGCAGCCTTCGACAAATTCCTCCGGAAATATGTCAGGACTGACCTGTATCCCCTCGACTAGGCTGTCTCTGCCTCCTGCTGCTGCCCCTGCCGTGCTAGGCGTCTCCGTATCCCCGCCTCCTGCTATTGCCCCTGCTTTTATTTTGTTTTAGTTAATTATTATATGTATTTTGCATGTAAGACAATATATCTGTGGTGTCTCTGATGAACCTTCTATATATATATTAATCTACTCCTTTATATGGAGTTCCTTAAAATTTCTAGTGTTCAATTATATTACTGATTATGCTCATGCACACTACCAAATATTTCTAGTGCTCGATTATATTATAATTGTCAAGGAATACATCAGCAAGTTAAATTTGTCCAAATTTCGTATTGAAGTAACTAAATGATCTCATATCGGCGGTGGACGTTGGCAAAAGCCGAGGCTGAAGGCATCCGCCAAATACCTTGGCGCGACACACAGCCTTCGGCAAATTCCTTATAGGTTCAACAATGGGTTGCCGCCGCCCAGCTCCGAATTCGCTTACAGGTTCAACATGGCAGAACTTGAGCTACTGAGGGTTCAGCTCCCACAGAGACCTCGGCAGGGGTGGCAGAATTGGTGTGGGTGCGACCACGGCGACGACGAGCTCGGATTCTGGAGGAGGAAATTAGGACCGAGCATGGTTGACACGGTGACAGATCTCACTGGGAACCAATTCTCGTCCCTGCTCCATGCCATGGGTGTGGCCATGGTGAGGGCGAGCTCTGACTCGGGATAGGGAGGGGAGCGGGGCCGAGCAGGTTCGTCCACGTCTTAGCTCCACGCCATGGCCGCGACCACAGATTGCCGCTCCGGGGAAGAAGAAGATGTTCAATGGATACAGATGCCAACGCTGCAAGCCTATAGGGAGGAGAGCGGGGCCGAGCAGGTTCGTCCACGTCCCAGCTCCATGCCATGGCCGCGACCACAGATTGCCGCTCTGGGAAAAAATAAGACGCGTAATGGATGCAGGCACAAACGCTGCAAGCCTACATGGCAGTCACGACGGCAACATCATAACAACGAAAACTGACAGGGGCCCAACTTGACAGGCGTTAACCTGATATTTTATATTCAAATGTAAAGTTGAATTCATGCCGAAAAAACCCTATTAGTATTTGGCACACCGACTGTGGGCAACGTGGATGATTACAAGCAACTTGGGTACCACTTTGCCTTGGCGCCTCAACTTCCGAGCCACAAAATTATATTCTCCCAAGGAGGGCTATTTGGTGTCCGGTGGCGGGGCACCTTTGTTTATGGAGAACCAAAACCTGAAGAGCGCCATCACATGTGGACTCTCCTCCGTCGTATCAAGAATGACTCATCGGAGCCTTGGATGTTGTTGGGCGACTTTAACGAGGCCATGTGGCAGGCGGAGCATTTCTCATGCACACGCCGCTCTGAACGTCATATGATGGATTTTCGGGAGGTGTTGTTGTACTGCGATGTTCATGGTATGCCATGGACTTTTGATAATAAACAAAGGTGGCAACACAATGTCAAAGTTCCTCTAGATCAAGTTGTGGCCTCACCGGTGTGGTCGCATCGCTACCCAATGGCAAGAGTGCAACACCTAGTGTCATCTCGCTCTGACCACTGTCCGCTTTTACTGTCTCTATTTCAGGCCCGGGAGGAATATCGTAGGCCATCGATCCGACGCTATGAGGTGATGTGGGAACGTGAGCCCTCTCTTGCCGCGACTGTTGAAGAGGCATGGTCGCAGCAAGTGGGTGTCCAAGACCTTGGCGACATTTGCTCCTCTCTGCGCTCGGTCATAGGATCCTTGTATGACTGGAAGAGGCAGCATTTCAAGCCTGTTTCGAAGGACCTGGACAAAAGGAGGAAGAGGTTAGAGGAGCTCATGCACTCTTCAGATGGCGCAAGTGAGTCTGAAAAGAAACAACTGCTCGGAGATGGACGAATTACTCTACCGTGAGGAGCTCATGTGGATGCAACATTCACGCATTGCATAGCTACGTGAAGGGGGTCGTAACACCCGATATTTTCATCGCAAGGCCACTTGGCGTCGGAAGAAGAATAAAATATCGAAGCTGCGCACAGAGGATGGGTCCTGGACTGATGACGCTCATGAGATTGGAAACATGACAACAATTTTTTTTTCAGAATTTGTATACTAGGGATGACGATGTTGATCCCACGGAGCTGCTGGATCTTTTCACTCGGCGTGTTGATGATGACATGAATACGCAATTGTGTGCTCCATTTACTGACAAAGAGATCAGCGATGCTCTGTTCCAAATCAGCCCTCTTAAGGCCCCTAGGCCTGACGGCTTCCTGACCCGATTCTTGCAACGCAATTGGGATCTGCTACGGGAGGATATCATCCGGGCAGTGCAGGTTTTCTTTAGCACTGGAGTTTTACCAAAGGAGGTCATTGACATAGTGATTATTCTTATTTCAAAAAAGAACAACCCTGAGGAGCTCAAAGATTTTCGGCCGATTAGTTTGTGCAACGTCGTGTTCAAAATCATTTCTAAGTGCTTGGTGAATCGACTACGACCCTTACTAAATGACATTATATCCCCAATGCACAGCACATTTATTCCGGGTAGGGTGATCACGGACAGTGCCCTCATGGCTTCTGAGTGTATTCATGCTATACAAAGCAATTTTGCAGACCGTTCGAAGTTTTGTGCTTACAAGTTGGATATGGCCAAGGCCTATGACCGTGTGGACTGGCGTTATTTAGAAGGTGTAATGATGAAGCTGGGCTTTCATAGAAAATGGATACGGTGGATAATGCGGTGTGTAACCAACGTAGGATACACAGTTCGTCTCAATGGACATGTGTTGGACACCTTCACGCCTACACGGGGCTCCGCCAAGGCAATACTCTCTCTCCGTATTTACTCTTGCTGGTGGCTGATGGTCTCTCTCGGTTGATCCAGAAGGATGTCGAGGATGGTAGCTTGCCTGAGCTGAAGATGTGTCGACATGCGCCTGGTATGCCACACCTGTTGTTTGCGGACGATAGTCTTCTCTTCTTCCAGAGCTCGGTGCAGCAGGCCATGGTGGTGAAGACTGTGCTTGATAAATATGAACATGGTACAGGCAGCTAGTGAGTCTTGGGAAATGCTCGATCATGTATGGGAGGAGGGTTCCAGACCACGTACAAGATGAGATAAAGCAACTATTTTGGTATGATACTGAAAGTTTTGAGGAGAAGTATCTTGGACTCCCTGTCCCGGAAGGTCAAATGCGAAAGGGGAAATTCAAAACTCTCAAGGAATGTTTTTTTGAAATGTCTAAGTGATTGGGCAGAAAAGTATCTCTAGTGGGGGCAAGGAAATCTTGATTAAGGCTGTCCTGCAAGCCTTACCAGTCTATGCCATGAGCGTGTTCCAATTCCCGGCCGACCTGATTGAGGAACTAAATAGATTGATCCGTGACTTCTACTTGGGCAATGAGTGTTGGAGTTAATCTTGTTATCCAGTTATTAGGCCATGTTTTGTTTTCAATTTGTTTTTATCAGCTGCATGTAGTACTAATAGACTAAGTTCTAGTATAGTAGAGATGATATGCGTGCATGGCAATATAATCTGCAGAGAGCTTAGCAAAGAGACAGAGAGTGCTGGACGAGAGGGTGGACTTGCAGCCATTAGTTGAGTATGCGCATGCACATGTTACTAGAATTAGTCAAGAGGATTAGTGGTCATATTCTGTTAGTGCTAATCTGCATGTGTGCGCGTGGAGTACCAGCCGCCAAGTCAAGTTTGCCGTTGTGGGCTAGTTTGTCGCTGACACAAACTTGGCAGTGACTCAATCGTGCGCATGTATAGCTAGTGGTGAGCAATAATCGGATCAGGCCGGTGTATGGTTTGGACGTGTATGCATATTTCCCTTTAAAAGCACTTGTAATCAGTTGAGTTAAGGAAGAGAGAACAAAAGAGAAAAGGCACAAGTTGTGGTGCCGCAAAGCCTCTGTGTGTTCATTGTATCGAGTGTGTGTGTCTTCTTCTTTCTTGGGCAAAGCCTTCAATGAGCACGACCGACATCGAATGCACTGGCTATCATGGGACAAACTGACATAGCCGAAGACATGCAGAGGAATGGGCTTTCATGATTTCAAGATCTACAACCAAGCTCCGCTAGCTCGACAGGCTTGGCGTTCGCTGTAATTCCCGAATAGCCTGTGTGCACGTTTGTTGAAGGCCAAGTATTACCCGTCAGGGCATCTCCTAGACACTGCTTTTATCCAGGATATCTCAGCCTCTTGGCAGGGTGTTGTACATGGCCTTGATCTTCTGAAGCAAGGTGCAATTTGGCACATTGGCTCGGGCTCTATGGTGAAGATATGGCGCGACAACTGGATACCGCGTGCAAATAATCTCAAACTGTCGGGCATGAAGGAAACATGCATACTAAGATGGGTGCCTCAGCTCATCGATCCTATTACGCGCACCTGGGATGAAGCCACGATTCGTAAGTACTGCTATCCTCGTGACGCCGAAGCCATACTTCAGATCAGACTACCAGCTCGCCAGACGGAGGATTTTGTTGCCTGGCATTTCGAGTGTTCGGGTATTTTTTCAGTCAAGAGCGCATACAGACTCGGCATGCAGCCTAAACAACAGTCACTCAGCTATGAGCAGAGCAGTTCTAAGCCGGATGGAGAAAGGAGTATATATATATATTTTTGAACGGGAAAGGTCCCGAAGGACCTGGAGATTGCATTAAATCCGCGGTGCAGTTACAATTACAAAGAGGGCCACAAAAAACATGAAAATAACATCCAGGCCCTTTACAATTTCAACTAGCACCCCAGAACAGCTCGATGAAACGCGATCGAGTCCAATATTGCCGCCGACGAGCTTTGATCTTCTTGCGTGGCCGTCACTGCAACCGCCAGGACGAAACCACTTGGGATTGCCGCAACACTAATTGGCACGCCGAGATCAGAAATATATACACTCGCTACGGCTGGAGACGCCTGAACCTGACCTCAAAGGAAAAGGCCTGATTGCGACGCCATGGCCTGTTGTGACTGCAAGATTGTGGATGAATACGAGTGTGCTTCTCCCTCTCTAATCTTGCATGGTATCAGATTGAGCGATCTCTACTCCCGCTTCCGCTATGATCACTCCTCAAGTCTCTGACGGCACCGCTCCGGCCACCACTTCCACCTCAACGCCAGCCTCCTCCGCGGCGCTCCCCTTTCAAGCTGCTGCTCCGCAGCCCATGGCCGCGCCCCCAGCGGTGCCCTCCGTCTTTGGCCTCTCCCTCACGCAGCAGGTAGCCGGCATCAACATCCATTCTCGTGTGAAGGTCACTCTCGATCTGCAGGGAGACAACTACACCCTCTAGCGCGTGTTCATGGAGCTCGTCATCGACCTCTACGGCCTCCACGCCCACATCTCGCCGGACTTCGACAACCATGATGACGACGACGATTGGCGCATCATCAACCTCACCATCAAGTCATGGCTGTACAACACCATGACTCTCGAGCTCGCCAGCATGCTGGCCAAGCCGGGCGCCACGGCCTACGCCGTTTGATCGTCCATCGAGGCCCTCTTCCTCCACAACCGTCGAGCACGTCAGGTCTACCTCAGCGCCGAGCTCCTCGACCAGCGTCAGGGCGATCTCCCGATCTACTCCTACATCGCCAAACTCAAGCGCATCTCCGACGCACTTCGCAATCACTCTCGGCGCTGAGGTAGACCTGACGTGCTCGACGGTTGTGGAGGAAGAGGGCCTCGATGGACGACCAGACGGCGTAGGTCGTGGCGCCTGGCTTGGCCAGCATGCCGACGAGCTCGAGAGTCATGGTGTTGTACAACCACGACTTGATGGTGAGGTTGATGATGCGCCAGTCGTCGTCGCCGTCAGGGTTGTCGAAGTCCGGCGAGATGTGGGCACGGAGGCCGTAGAGGTCGATGATGAGCTCCATGAACATGCGCCAGAGGGTGTAGTTGTGTCCCTGCAGATCGAGAGTGACCTTCACACGAGAATGGATGTTGATGCCGGCTACCTGCTACGTGAGGGAGAGGCCGAAGACAGAGGGCGCCGCTGGGGGCGCGGCCTTGGGCTGCGGAGCAGCAGCTTGAAGGGGGAGTGCCGCGGAGGAGGCTGGCGTTGAGGTGGAAGTGGCGGCCGGAGCGGTGCCGTCGAGACTTGAGGAGCGGTCGTAGCGGAAGCGGGAGTAGAGATCGCTCAATCTGATACAAGCAAGATTAGAGAGAGAGAAGCACTCTCGTATTCATCCACATGGGGTACAATATATAGGACAGTACACATGAGTCAGATGATACACACGCACTCAACTAACTAACAATAGATCCTAGTCTACCGGGAGGAGTGCGTGTAGTGCTGCGTGCCCTGCATGGATAGGTACAGACCTAGTCTAGATAAGCTGAACGTTAGCTGAGTATATACACGGTCTAACAGGGACAGAAGCAATGGCGACAGTCAAGTCCAAATGGCAAGCTCCGGACGAAGGCTGGATTAAGGTAAATGTTGACGCTGGCTGGCATGCATCCTCGATGGCAGGTGGCACTGGATTGGTGGCGCAGGATCCAGTGGCAATGTCGTCTATTCGGAGTGGAAGATACTACCTGCGTGTGCGAGTGCTGAAGAAGATGAAACTCTTGCATGTTTGGAAGGGATTCGATACCTTGCTGCACACCCTCCAAATCCCGGGATCCTAGAGTCGGACTGCGCACGTGTGATTTCGGTGCTCTCCTCTACTGAGAGGGATAGGTCAAGCCATTGGAGTCTGTTCTTGGAGGGTAAGGCGATGACAACTCTTCTACTCCCTTCGACCCATATTAGTTGACTTAGATTCATTTAGAAACGAATATATCTAGTCAAGTATTAGTGCTAGATACATCCGAATCTAGATAAATTTGAGTCAACTAATATGGGTCGGAGAGAGTACCAGATTTTCGGTTGAGCAAGATTACTCGGGTGAGTAATAAAGTGGCGCATGATTTGGCGCAATTAGGCAAGCGTGAGTGTGGTGAGTTGCATGGGACTGTTCCTCCCTGTGCGTTGGACTCCCTTTGCGAGACTGTAATACTGTTATTGCCTAATAAGTAATAAAGCTCGCCCAGTTAAAAAAAAGACAAGAAGGATAGAGTGAGGAAAAAAGAAGAAAAATATTGGCTCTATGGTTGTTGGTTTATGGAGATGTTGGTAGATGGAAGAAACGTTCACGGGACGCTCCAGCGAAGATGAAAAGGCCAACCCTCCAGGAGAGCTACACCACATAGACAAACATTGAGGGAACCTGATGCACTCGCATGAAGCAATCAGCAAGAATTGCTGAATAAGGGCTCCGAATTTCAATTTCAGAGTTGCATGTTTGAACTAGCTCCATAGAATCTGATTCAATAAGGACTTTGGAAACACCCAATTGCTCAAGGAATTCCAATCCTTTTAGTAACGCTGAAGCCTCCGCCATCCATGCATTCATCTGATAGTATAGAGGGCACGCATACCCTGTTATGGCTTCTCCCCGATCATCTCGAAGTACACATCCAGCAGCACCAGAACCGTCCTCATGCAAAGATGCATCGATATTGAGTTTATAAGTACCTGCAACTGGCTTTGTCCATTTAATCTCCTTCTCCACCAAAGTTGTTGATGCCTCCGTTGTACGCAGATGGCATATGCAGTTCTAGATGGCCCCGCCACAGTTTCTCCTTTGACGATTTCTCGTCGCTGCCACCAAAGATACCAACACGTAACTGTCACAGCTTCTTACGTCATCAACATTTCTAGAACTTGTGATCTTCCTGATGGTTTGCGTAATATATCCTCTAGAACAGACGAATCTGGTCGTTCACCTATCAAGCATTGCTCAATAAAATCACCAAGGCCCAATGATCTCCATACCTCTCTAGCTCGTTTGCATGTAAATAAAAGATGTCTGATGTCCTCTGGACCTGCTTGGCATATTGGGCATTGCGGCGAGACTTTGATATGGCGATCTGCCAACACCGATCTACCTGATACTGCACCATGTAAAGCACGCCATATAAATATTTGTACCTTCCCAGGAACTTTCAGCTTCCACACTTTGTCCCATACTGGATTCACCATGGCTGATCCCTGCCCATAAGACAGTCTGGTCCGAGCACCAAACTGGTTGTCCCACTCCGAATAGTAAGCCAACCGAACACTAAACATATATGATTTCGTTTTGTGCCAAGCCACAAAGTGTTCGCTCAAGTGTTCGCTCAATGGGATCCTTAAGATTCTTTCAGCATCAAATTGCCAAAAGTGATGGCGGATAAGATCTTCATCCCACTCACCTGTTATTGGACTAATCAACTCATCAACGGTTCTTAGCAAAGATTGCCCTCTCAGAGTAAACACCTTCTTGGTATGACTATTTGGTATACAACAATCATCCCAAATATTTATATTTACTCCTGAACCAACCCTTCAAATATGACCCCTCTTAAACGTTTGTACTCCAACAATGATACTTTGCCACGTAAAGGAAGAGCCCTTCTTTGACCCCGCCTTTAGGATATTGCCATCGGGATAATATTTTGCCCTGAACACCTGAGCACATAAAGAATCAGGTTTGTTTATTAATCGCCAAACCTGTTTTGCTAGCATTGCCAAGTTGAAACAATGTAAATCTCTAAATCCATTCCTCCCAGCTTCTTTGGGATACATATCCTCCACCAGGCAAACCAATGCATCTTTTTCTCCTCCTCTGAATCTCCCCACCAGAACGATACCATAGCATCATTAATCTCCTTGCAAAGGCTTTTTGGTATCTTAAAGACCCCCATTGCAAAAACTGGAATAGATTGAATTATAGCCTTCAATAAAATTTCCTTCCCCTTCATAGACAAAAACTTCTCCTTCCATACTTTTAGCCGTTGGATAATCCGCTCTAACAAATAAGCGGAGCTATCACTTCTATCCAGTCCCACCATACTTGGCAATCCCAAATATTTCTCACACATAGCTTCCGTCATAATATTCAGTTTAGTGCAAATTTGGGCCTTCACCTCCACATTAACATTTGGACTGAAGAAATACATTTTCCTTCACTTACCATCTGCCCTGAGCTAGCACAATAATCATCAAGTACTTGTCTCAATGAGGTTGCATTAATTATATCCGCCTTCATTAGTATCAGAGAATCATCAGCAAATAATAAATGAGATACCGATGGTGCATTCCTGCACACCCTGACACCTTCGATATCACGAACCTCCTCTTTATGAGCCAAAGCACTAGAAAGACCTTTTGCGCATAGCAGAAACATATACGGAGACAACAGATCGCCCTGCCAAAGCCCCCTACTAGGAAGAAAACACTCTGTTTCTTGGTCATTAAATCTCACCTTATAATTTATAGAGCTCACGCATGCCATTAGCAAATCAACAAACTCAGCTTGAAAGCCAAGCTGGGTCATCATCCTTCTCAAGAAAACCCATTCCACGCGATCATAAGCTTTGTGCATGTCAAGCTTCATTGCACAATATCCCGCCTTCCTCTTATTTTTATTCTTAATGATGTTGGGGATATAATTTCCGGGTATCCTTATTGTGCCTCGCTGACCAGGCTGCCCACTTCGGGTTAGAGCTTTGCTTCACGGGCGGCCCAGTCAGGGAGAAGAAGACAGAGTCCAATCCGGCTGCGGAAGGCCTAGAAGACTTATCGACATAGGCTCATAGTGTTACTTGTAGTCCAAGATGTACTATGTAATCGACTCTTAGTCGTAGCCGGATAGATCTCTCCTGTAAACCCTAGGCCGGATATCTATATAAGCCGTCCTAGGGAGAGCCTTAGGGCAACACCTCTATAGTCTACAATCTCAATTTGCACAAGCGAAACCCTTGTAACCCATATTCCGGCTCTGCCGTATTACTGGATTGCTAGCAGGAGTAGGATCTGTCCAAAGCCGGCGGATTCGAACCTGTGTAAACTTGTGTGCTCACCGTCCCGGAATACCGTACGTCTCACACCCCTCTCTTACACACGCCTCGAGGATCCCCTCATGGCGTAGATGTCATCAATCCGACGATAGTTGGCGCCCACCGTGGGGCTAGTGAGCTTCGGATCTGCGTTCCAAGTGGAATCTACAACAATCGGAATCGGCGAGACTATCGCCGTCGGTCACATCCTCTACGCCAGTGACGTCCCTCTCATCATTCTCGACGAGACCTGGATTCCGGCTAGGGAGGCCATGACCACCTACACTATCATGTCTTTTGGCGAGATCGATGTATACATCGGATTCGCTGAACCTGCCCCACCCACCCCAGCGGTGATGATAGAGGCAGAAGAAAATTTTGGGTCCCCTTTGTCCGCGGAGGCGGCAGAGTTCCGGATCTCAGAAAATCCTAATCCCACCCAACCTGCACCTATTGTGGAGATAGTGGAGAAATCCGAGCCTGAAGCAGACCTTACGGTTCAAGTCGAATCTGGAGTGGATCTCCCTAGCGAGGCCGAATCCTAGATCGATCCACCCGTTGAGGTCGAAATCCAGTAGGATCGCAACAACAACCTTGGTTCCGGCTCTGACAACGCCAGGACAGATCAACCGTTCCTGAGGCACATGTTGAGGCGCATGATGATGAAAGACGCAAACGTGGATGAAGTTCTCGAAACCATCAGGATCTTCGAGAAAGCCCACGAGGAAAGCCGCAACTACCTCAGGACCCACACATCACACTTCGTTGGATATGTTGGATATGTTGGATCCGGATTCGGCTCTGCCGATGCTAGAGACAACACTAACTCAGTGCTGGAGGCGATCGGAACAAACACCGACATACCCGCATCCTCGAATGACTCGAAGACGTCGGCAGATTTTCGAAAGTTCTCCGTGGAATATGAAGAGGAGTATAACTCCAGTGCTGCAGAAGAAGGAGAAGCCATGGATGAAGGATCCGGGGAAAACTCTCCCAAAGCGCAGGATGACATGGTTATCGGAGATAAACCCAAGGTCCAGATGTCTGAAAGTACCGATCAGAGCTTGACTCTGAGAAACGGACCCAAAGCCGTCTTTGCTACCAGCGCTGCCAAGAGGGCAAAGAAGAGGAACAAGAAGAATAAGACCCCGACAAAAGAACTTCTAGCAGAGGAGGTGATTGCCGAGGAATACGAGAAAGACTCGGATGGAGCACTTATCCCAGACGAGCCCAAAGAAGAATCGGTGGATAGACATGTGATCACCGAAGGTGCGCGTAAACTCATCGATGATGCATTAAACACACCTATCCCTACAGTTGCAGAACTTACCGCTGAAGAACTGGATGAAACGGCCCAAGCCCTAGAAGCGCGTCACCAAGTACTCCTCGATGAAGCCAAAAACATCAAGGAAGAAAATAAATGCATGGCAACTGCGGAGAAGTACATCTCTCGGCAGCATCATAAGACCCGGAAACGTCACACCCGTGACGACCAATTCCCGGAAGTTCACAAGGTCCTCTTTGGAGATGACCATGCATTGCCTTGACGCGATAGCAAGGGAGATTGGGTGTATCCAACACCTTTACAAAACACTGTCGCTACTCGAGAAATCCTGGCAAAGAATCCAGGCCCAGAACAGGTTTGATTGGACATTAAGCTACTCACCAAGGGTCTGGAGCAGCAGAAGGCCGCGAAGTCCGGAAGCGAAACACTGGTCTCTCAATCTGACCAATGTCACACGGATCCGACCTAGAACGATGTAAGACCCCAACGCGCTTCGGAACAGCATCACCGTTCCGACCTTCGGGAAGACAAGTACTCAAAAACCAGATCTTCATGACAGCATCATAAAGCTGCACGTGACTGGCGCAATGTTTCTCCAACGGCCGAGCAAGAAGCGATCGCCGCCCTATATCTGAAGAATCCTCCCCGTCGAGAGTCAAACAATCGCAGGGAAGAAGACAAAGAGAAGCGTCGGGAGGAAGACCGACAAAGAATGCCACCTCCTAGGCATACAAGCCATCCAGCTGAGCCCCACCGCAATGGGAATGCCGGACGAAGGAACGACAGACACCGCGCGGAGTCAAGCCGGCAGGGGGCTCGTCGTAATGAAGTCCCTCCCCGAAGCCGGAATAATGACGTTACGGACAGAGGCCGGCGTTCAGCCGGAAACAATCCAGCTGCTCCACCCTCTCCACCAAGTAGCCATCACAACGGCTCCCACGGAGGTTAGGGAGGGCGTCGTGGTGGAGGAGGTGGTGGCAGAAGCCGAAGTCCGGCTCCAAGGTACCGTAGCCATAGCCGTCAATCAGGACGATCTTTGTCCCCAAGTGACGCAAGGCACATAATTAACTCCAACATAGAGGCGCGACGCTATGAAAATGACAATATATACGTGGGCCCAAAGTGCTTCGGACCACGTATAAGAGCAAAAAAAATTCCGAAAGGATTCGCTATCTCAAGACACATCCAAGCCTATGACGACATAGCTTGGCCAGATACTTGGCTTCCGGATTTTTTCCAAGCTTACTGCATCGCTAAAGGCGGAAACAGCTTGGTCATAATCCGATATCTCCCACTTATGTTGTGGAAGACGGCACGATCATGGCTCAATGAGCTTCCGGGGAACACCATCCGCAACTGGTATGACATGCAAAGCACGTTCTTTTAGAATTTCAAGGCACATATCGGAGGCCCTGTACGGTAGGAGACCTGCAGCGTTTCACCCAGAAAACCGGAGAAACTTGCCGGGATTATCTCGGACGATGGATCGACACCAAGAACACCTGTGAAGGGGTAAATGACCAAACTACGATTGAAGCTTTCATTACAGGACTCCCAATTGGCTTACTACGTCATCGCTTGAAGTGCGACAAGGTGACTGATTTGGGAGAGATGATAGAAATAGCGAGCAAATATGAAGATGCTGACGATGACACAGAGGGATTGCTTAACGCCCTAGTTGTGCCACAGTTGGCAAAACAAGCAAAGCAGCAAGCTCAGAAGCGCAAGAACACCTCGGAAGAAAAGCCCGACGCAGAAACGGCAGTGGTCACTGCTACTTTCAGGTCTGGAGGGCGTGGAAGTGGCCATGGGCACGGTCGTGGGACTTCAAGAGTCCAAGGTAGAGGAGACCAGCAACCTGGCAAAACCTACTCCTGGGCCGACATTGCCAATAACCCATGTGTGCATCACTTAGACGCCAATGGGGACTCGTCCCACACAAACACCGAATGTCATTTCAATGACGACATCAAGAAAGATGATACCACTGGCTACAGGGCTAAGCGGAAGAAGGGAAAGAAGAATCCCAAAAAAGATAAAGAGACCAAGGATGATTCCGACATGGAGGAAGCCGATGCTTCAAATCCTAAGCCGTAAGGGAAAAAGAACTTCCCGACAAAGAAAGACACTTACGTCACTTTCCTCGGATCTTAACCAGCTAAAGTCAAAAAAGCAGTTCTACATGAGCTCAATGCGACTGTTTCGGCGGTCCCCCAATTTTTGGATTGGTCGGAAGTGGTGATCACCTTTGACCGTGCTGATCATCCACCTAAGTTGCACAAGCGAAGAAAATACGCCTTAGTTGTCAATCCACTTATTGACGGCTATGGTTTCTCCAAGACTCTCATGGACGGTGGCAGGCCCATAGTGTTACTTGTAGTCCAAGATGTACTCTGTAACCGACTCTTAGTCGTAGCCGGATAGATCTCTCCTGTAAACCCTAGGCCGAATATATATATAAGCCGTCCTAGGTAGAGCCTTAGGGCAACACCTCTATAGTCTACAATCTCAACTCGCACAGGCGAAACCCTTGTAACCCATATCCCGACTCTACCGTATTACTGGATTGCTAGTAGGAGTAGGATAAGGCCAAAGCCAGTGAATTCAAACCTAGGTAAACTTGTGTGTTCACCGTCCTGAAATACCGTACGTCTCACACCCCTCACTTCCACATGCCTCGAGGATCCCCTCATGGCGTACATGTCATCAATCCGACGACAAATGACATGCATACTCTCGTAAGCAATCAAGATATTATCAGTGATTAACCTCCTAGGAACAAAAGCACTCCGAACAGGTGAAATAATATCATTTAGGATTACCTTTAGTCTTGCAACAATCATTTTCGAAATCACTTTATATAATACATTGCAGAGACTTATGGGACTGTACTGAGTAATTGATTCGGGCGAGTCTATCTTTGGAACGAGAACGATAACTGTATCTTTCCATCCTCCCGGGATGCTTTTACTTTCAATTGCTGCCAGTACTTCACTTGTCAAAGCGTCCCCAATTATGTGCCAACATTTTTAAAGAAGAGAGCATGAAGCCCATCGGTAGCAGGTGCTTTTGTATCTTCGATAGAAAACAACGCTTTCTTCACATCCTCCGGGGTGAACGATATCAGTAAATTTTGATTCATCTCTGTCGTAACCTTTGGTATCACTTTGGCTATCAGCTCCGGGTCCGGATCCTCCACCTCCATTGTGAACAAACCCGCAAAGTAATCAAAGATAAAAGGATTTAAAAAACCAGACCCTTCCAACCAATTTCCGCTTCCATCTTTTAATTTTTTAATACGGTTTCTTTGCCTCCTCGCCGATGCGAAATTATGAAAGTATGACATGTTTTTATCTCCAGACTGGAGCCAATTTAGTCTGCTTCGCTGCGCCCAGTGCATTTCTTCCATCTCCAGGAGTTTTTCAATCTCCTCCGATAATTCTTTTTGACGAGCTATATTTTTCCCGTGGTAGCGTTTCACGAACCACACTTTCAAGTTCTCTCTGTGTCTTCCTCAGATTATTCTTTGTTCTCTTCAACACAAACTTATCCCACCTATGAAATTGATCATGCACATGTGCTAGCCTTTCCGCTAGACTCTCATTCTGAGCTAAAGGACCAGAAAGCTCCCAAGCTCCTTCCACAATATCGAGGAAGTTTTTCTCTTTAAGCCACCTAGCCTCAAACCGTAGGACTGGTGGATTTTGGCGTTCCACAACATTTGGTTCTTTCATACACATAAGAATTGGTCTATGTCAGATCTGTAATAATCCAAATGTTGCAGATTTGAATCAGGAAACTTTTGACACCATGTCTTATTCGCTAAAGCACGATCAAGCCTTTCTCTGATCTCCCCTCTATGCCATGTGAAATTTGTCACCAACATACCCAACATCCACCAGATTACACTCATTGTCCTAGGAAAGCCAATGAAGTGGAGCACCATTTAGCGAAGTACTCATTGTTCTCTCTTTTGTGCATTGTTCTAGGGAAGCCAATGAAGTGGCGCACTATTTAGTGAAGCACTCTTATGATTCAAAGTGTATTGTTAGTTGGATGGTGATCCACCTAGATTCATTTTACCGTTTGTATTGAACGATGTAACTTTGTTGGCTAATAAATAAAAGACGTAGCATGGCTTTCCCTAAAAAAACATTGAGGGGACCTAAAATTTGCTGCCGCCTGCTGGTTGTATTCGCGACCCTTCTTTTTACGATTTTTACGCATCTGTTTTAGACCCCCGATTGTTGGAAGAATTTGTGGTGGGGAGAAGCTCACACAATCTACAATTTTCCCTTCTTTTTGGCTTATGGAATTTGGGATTCTAAACATGTTGACCTGTGAAATATCTACAATGCCCTGCAGCTGGGAGGACGACATGGGAGGCAAGGAGCTCGAGGTCGCTGGATGGAGGGAGGGAGGGAGACGAGATCGCGTGGGGCGGCGGCCGTCGGTGGGCGACGGAGGCGACGGTCCTTGGCGTTCGGTCAGGGGGAGGCGGCGTCAGGCGGCAGACGAGGTTGCGGTGGCCGGTGGGGCGGCGGAATGGAGCGACGAGTCGGAGGCGGGCTCAGCGGCGGTGGCGACGGGCGCTGGCGGCAGCAGGCGCTGGCGACGGCGGGGTGAACCCTAGTTGGTTCTGTCGATGAGGGGCAGGCGGGGTGAACCCTTCGGTGGCAATCCCATGTAAAAAGTATAAACATGAGGGGTAGCTGGGGAAACCCTTTGGGACCTGGGTGGAGAATCCCGGGAATCCATTCAGAATCGGGTCGCCGGCCGATTCTAGATTCACGTACGTTTTCTGATTCTCGGTGAAAATATGCGCTTCAACAGCTAGACCCTTCTTTTGGACTTTTGCAGATTTTAGGCAGAATCTGTTTTAGAAGCTGAAAAGAAGGGGGCCTTAATTGTTTCCTTGTTCCGAACAGTTCCCATTCGAGAATCGAGACTACCCCGGTGACGTATTTTAAACCTCGCACAACCATCAGATCAGACATATGCGGCTCAGATAAACTCATACCCGCTGTGTGCTCGAGTCCCGAGTCTTTGGCCCAGTGTGTCAGATCGTGGCCGTCGCGACTCGCGCCCCCCTCCTCCTCGTCCGCCCCGTCTCGTCTTTGCCCCACCCCCACCTTGCCGATCCCAAACCGGAGTCCTAGAGGCCGAGACCCCCGTCTCCATGGCGGTGCGCGCGACGGTATCCCGCTTTCCCGTGACGCAGGAGGCGCTGGACGCGTGCGGGGTCCAGTGGGGCATCTCTGTGACGCCCTTCGCCGCCGCCGACGAGCGCGGCCAGCCGCCGGCCGCCGCCGACCACGGCGACCGCGTCCCGCGGTGCGAGCACTGCTGGGCCTACTTCAACACCTACTGCGACGTGGAGCGCTGGGGCTGGGCCTGCGCCCTCTGCGGCACCCTCAACGGCTTCGACGAAGACGCCCTACGCCGCCTCCAGCGCCCAGAGGAGTGCCCCGAGCTCAGCTCCTCCTTCGTCGACTTCGAGATCCCAGGTACCTGCGCCCGCCCCCCCTGCGCGTGTTGGTGCCTTGTGATTTCGAGCTGGTTTCTCATGGCCTTGGTGGTCGAAGTGTGACCCCTGGATTGGGTTTGTGCAGTGGATGAGGCGGATGGCGTGCCGGCGCGGCCTGTCTATGTGGCGGCGGTGGATCTTGCTTGTAAGTCAAATCATGTTGCTTAGTGCCTCGCGATCATGAAATTCTGCATTGGTGGAAGTTAATTTTGCCTGTGAGTTTGTACATTTCTCATGGTGTTACCCAAGTAAGCCAGCTAGAAGAGAAGCATATAAAACGAGAACAGTTAGAGTGAACGCGTATAACTCAAATTCTTGTTGCTTTATATGATCAAATTGCCATGCTTGCGTCTTGATGCTCAGTGATCAAATTTCAGTTGGATCATCAGATAGTCTCCCAATGGTGTGCTATGATTTATGTGATTATTCTAAGAATTGATTGTTGCCCTGTTTCACTGTCTTCAGGTTCTGAAGAGTTCCTGGAACTCATCAAGAGTGCGCTTCTGGCAGCCCTAGAAGGTTAGCATGTTTAACTTGCTGAATTTTTGGTTCTCAAGCAATGTTGTGCCGTTGGCCTGTCAATTTTTGCCTTGTCCTCAATTGGGTTTCTCCGTGCAACAGCCCTGATTCCAGGCTCCCTTTTTGGGCTTATCACATTCAGCCACAAGATTGGCTTGTATGATGTACAAGGTCCAATTCCTGTTGTGAAGAATGTTTTCATCCCTCCAGACTCAGAAGAAGATGGACCACCTGTTGCCCTTGAAGATGCCATGCCCCTACTTTCGTTTTTGGCCCCTGTATGTTACATAACTATGCTACAGGACCTATTTCACTGTCTTCAGGTTCTGTAGAGTTCCTGGAACTCATCAAGAGCTCTAGGAAGTGTTACAGGTTGGTTTAGTCAATCTCAGGATAACATTTAATTGTAGGTTAATCTATGGGCAGGTTGATACATGCAAGGACCGAATTGCCGCTGCCCTGGAGACACTGCGACCTACATCTTCGTGGGAGAGAGGCCCTGCTTCTGGGCAGGAAGGAGATACTGTTTTGCTTGGTGGGCGAGGTTTTGGAACAGCCATGTCTTCTCTAATTGACTACCTAAGTTCAGAGTATGGTTCTACTTTTGCTTTGGGTAAGTTAACACATCCCTTTCTACAATTTTCAAAATACTCTTCTTGTCATGTACAAAATTATGCTTGTTAAGATAATTGTATTCTGCAAAGAGTTTTCTACTCCCTGTTTTTATGCTAACTGCCATTTGTTTCTTTTTAATTCAAGAACAGCTAGGGTATTTGCTTTTCTGTCTGGTGCTCCTGATTACGGAGATGGTCAACTAGATACAAGGAGATATGGTGAGCAATATGCTAGCAAAGGGGAAGATGCTGACGCCGCGTTGCTCCCTGAGCAGATACCTTTCTATAGAGACCTAGTAAGCTTCTGTTGATTTTGTAGAGAAAAAGAAGTTACATTTGCTTGACCGTGTCAATCCTGTAGTGAGCTTAGTAAAATTTTGAAACAGGCAGCTGTTGCTGTCCAAGCAGGAGTATGTGTAGACATATTTGCCGTAACTGATGAATACACCGATTTGGCTTCGTTGAAGTTTTTAAGTATTGAAAGTGGCGGCTCGCTATTTCTCTATGCAAATGTGGATGATTCAACACTTCCTCAGGACATGTGAGCTTAATCTTATGGCTGTGTTCCGTATTTTAATTTTGAAATTCCAACTTCCTAGGCTCTTGATAAATTGTGAATGGGCTTTTCCTCAATGCTTTTCCTTTTCGTCTGAACAGATATCGCCTGTTGAGTCGACCCTATGCATTTGGATGTGTTCTAAGGCTGAGAACATCTTCAGATTTTGAACCTGGCCACTCTGTAAGCAATTAAGCTACTTGTGTCCACATTATGTAGTGTTAAATCTCGTGTATGTCACTGCAAAGCTGTATAATCCACTTTGGGTGCCACTGACTTGTTCGGTCTGGACCCACATGTCATTAATGCAATGTGTGGTATTAATGGTTACGAAAATTTACAGTGACAGACAAGGATTTAACCCTTAACTATATTGTACTATCTAGCCATTTTTTAATCCATCCATCTTTTTGCAGTATGGCCATTTCTTCCCTGATCCTCAGTATGAAAATGTGCAACATATTATCTGCTGTGATTCTTTTGCTACCTATGCCTATGACTTTGATTTTACCCATGCTGATGGCTTCTCCAGGTATATTTTTTATCACCATTTGATGTATTAATTTCTGTTAAATAATGATATGTTGATTGTGGAATGCATGCCAAGTGTGTGGTCTGCATATATCTCATATGCCTAATGATATGGGTCCTGCTGTTCAGTGCGATATGATATGTAAAGTTTCTGCATAAATTAGATTTATTCAGCATGTGTCCTCATGTTCTGTGTGAGGGATATTCCCACAATCAAATCCTTTTTCTTGCAGTTATTTTTGTACTCCTTCCATTCCATAATTCTTGTCCTGATTGTATGTAGAGTATCTAGGAGAGCTTGTGCTATAAAGCATAATTCATTTTCACTATTTGAAGAAACCTAGGTTTTGTTGTATCCTATTAATCGAATGTGCATGCGTTATGTACCTGTCAGCAAAGGTCAAGTAATGTCAATTGTGATTTACAATATCTACAGGCACACAGAACCTGCTGTTGTACAAATTGCTTTTCAGTACAGTGTGATTGAGCCTGTGGAGGGGGCATCAGGGAATGACCCACAATCATATCCAAGGTACAAGACATCTGAATTATTTAAGTTGCCAGACATCCATCCTAGTTGTGAAGCTTTAACTAGCTTTTGAGTGCCTTACCTCTTGTAGTAGGAATTTTAATATTTTTTTACCAAAATAGCCAGCTACACACAGGCATAGCTGCGCATAGCCTATCCACCGTTGATTCTCTCCCCTTTTGATATAGAGAGCACACATTTCCGTACCCCAAACGCTGGATCCCCATATGAGGCTATTAACGCCGTTAGTTGATGGAGAAGTGAAACCCTAGTTGACTAGATGGCCATTTTCAATGCAAACCCTAATATCCTACGTACCATGGCATGCACAAAACCCTAGTCAAACTAAGCTTCTCAGATTACATTAATGTACCATGCACAAAACCCTAACCGAACTAAGCCTTATTCCTTTTGTAACGCAAAACCCAATGTACCATAGACAAAGACATGCAAAAACCCTAATCAAACTAAGCTTCTCAGATTATGCTATGTGTTTTCGTTGCTTTAGGTATAGTAGCAAAAACCCTAAACACCTGTAAGCATTGTCTCTGGCTGCTTTGATCCCATAGCAACAACGAAGTTTCTGAAGGTCCATTTGAATGCCTCTATTGTTCCTTCGGTTAACAATACTCCAGCGAAAACACAAAAACACCCACCAGGGCCACGCGAGAATTAATTCTCTCCTGCAAAAAAATAAGACACTACACTCTCCTGCTGGAAAGTTAGGGTTTGCATACTAGCACAAGCACTTAGTATGAAGCATTTGCATGCAAAACTCTTATAAGCCTTGTTCTCACTACCTTCCCATTTTAGATGCTAAAAATTTCTTAGCCAAACAGCGCCCTAAAAAGTTAGGGTTTGTCCAAAACCCTAGCCATTGCATGCATGCACAAAAACGGAATGATACACACACCGTTATCCCTTTCCAAGAGCCAGCCACTAGCATCTAAAGGAGCATTGCATGTGATCTCTATATCCAACGGACCTAAGCCTATGCACAGCTATGCCTGTGTGTAGCAAATCCACGTTGATTTTTTTTATATCAACTAAATGCTTGTGCTTACATTAAGTAGTACACCAGAATCATGTTAGCATCTCTTCATTCCATCTTCAGTTTTTCACCCTGTTTTACTTTTGTTGTTTGTAATGTTACAATTCCACAGCTACCAGTTTTGTCTGAAGAGACGGTTGAGAATCAGGACACTGCAGTATCGCCCGGCTAAGAATATCATTGAAATGTATGACAGTGTTGATCCAGAGGCTGTCCTACATATCCTTGTTCATAAGGTAATCATATTTAGTTTGTTCTATTATACACATAGTTTTCTCTGAAGATATTCAGCAGGTTGAGATAGGATAGATAATTGTAAAATAAATGTTGGAGGTGATTAGGTGCAAGATATATCGATAAGATTAGAAATGGTTTGCACAAGATCATTGAGTTAACTCTGTAGGGATTTCGATTGGTGATTATTCTTCTAGCTTATCTGTCTTTTTGTAAGAAAGATGTCCCGCCTTTTCATTAATGTGCAGCCTAGGAAGTTACTGTTTTTCTTATTTAATTTTAATGAGGTGCACACGGTACTATCTTTATCATCTTAATTTGATTCTCGTCTGGAACACTGCCATCAGGTTATTTTAGTTTCATTGGAAAATGGGGTTAGAGAAGGCAGACATTCGGTGCATGATTGGCTGGCTATCCTTATAACCCGGTATAATGATGTGTTGAGATCCGATGCACGAACTCCAGAATCACGCATTGATATAGACTTCTCACAATGCCCACAGCTGCAAATGTTACCTCAGTTTGTGTTTGCAATGTTGAGAAGCCCTCTTCTTCGCTTGCATGAAGAAGGCATCCACCCAGATTACAGAATCTATCTGCAATGCCTTTTCAGGTACATAATTCTCTTTATTTTGTAATGCGTTTTGCAAGGCTTAGTGCTTGCAAGTCTTGGAGAATGTCCAAAAATTTCTCTTGTGGTGATAGTTACTACAGCAGTTTTTCTTAATAAATTGTTGGTGCTGTGGTGGTATCTGGTGCTGTCTTGTGACTCAATGCGAATTAACTTTCTCACTTGTGAGCTTATAATTCTACTTTGAACTGTTCTTGCAGTGCACTGGAGCCATCTTCTCTAGCCAAAGCAATATATCCAGTTTTAACTTCATACTCCTCGCCTAACAAGCAAGCATTCCCACGGCACACTTTGAGCCGTGCTGCTCTAACAATGAGCGAGAGCCCGATATTTCTTCTGGATGCATTTACCAACCTTGTCGTTTATTATTTATCGACCGCTGATCCTTCACTTCCTTTTCCTCCACCTCATGACTGTAAGTACACCACCCTCTTACAGTTCCTGGGGCTTGCATTTTTTAGTTGCCTGTTTGTCTCAGCTTCTTATTTTGTTGGCCACTGAATATATCCTGCAGGTCTGTTGAGAACAACCATTAATGCACTGAAGCAGGACAGGTGTATAACACCAAAACTTACATTTGTTCGTGGAGGTGAAGATGATTCATCGTTGTTTGAGAACTATCTTATTGAAGAGCAAGATGTTGATGGTTCAGGGTTTGCAACTGGTCAAGGGTTCATTTCGTTTCGTGAGGGTATAAGGAATGAAGTAGCCGAAATCCTCAAGGAAGAAAGTGGCAGGTAGCTCCTGACCGCCATGGTCTTACGGTGCTGAAGGTGGTGTAAATTGTGTCAACAGCTCTTGTTTTAACCTTATGGTGTAGACTGCAACTATTAGTTAGCTGAAATTGAAAGAGATATAGCCATGGAGTAATAAAGAGGGGAGATGTGTTCCAATCCTACAAGTAGTTGCTTGTGTCAATAGCTCAATATTCTAGGAATGATCTGTCAGAGAAAAACTTTTTATTCGTGTATTCCCCATACATCTGGCACTAGTTACTTTTCAGCTTGTTCTGTTAGTAGCAAAGGTGGTGATGAACACATGAGTTTTACAGTAATACAAATACTCAATATACTGCTGGGACTTGCCCAAGATTGATCTCATCTATCTGTAGTAGTGCCTCCATCTTCTGTTTTGATATGTTCAACAGCAAAAGATCCAGATAAAGCCAAAAGGCGCAGCGAAATAGGCCCTTTCCTGGCGAACATGGTGAAGCTACCGCGCCGGCTGCTGGTGATGTCTCAGCGTTTCTTGTTGGCGAGGAAAGCTGCAGTGACGGCGATGGCGACCACAACCCCTCCTGCAACCATCAGCATGGGCATGAGATCGCCCTGGAGGCTGAGCCTCCCAGTCTCTTGCGCATCTTCCACCTTCAGAAACAACCGCCATTTCAGTCTTCAGCATGCATAACTGCAAAGTCGACAAATGCAAGATTGATGCAAGCCTGAGACGGACCTTAAGTTGATGTTGCTCTTCTTGACGCCCGTTGGCGACGCCGGAGGAGGCTCCCTCGACGTCCTGCTTTTCATGTCCATCCAGCTCGCCTAAGGTTCCTGATGTGGTCGCTGACGGCTTGTCATCGTCGCTGCTGCTGCTGCTGCTGGAGCTACTACTACTGCTGGCGTTACTGCTCCTGCTGGCCTCCGGGGTCGTTCTTTCTTCCTCCGGCGAACTCGCCTCCTCCGGTGAACCTGCCATTATTTTCTGCCGTGCCTGTGCTCTGGATCAGTAGGCGATTCCTACGCCTGAGATGGGAGGGACATCCGGACAGGAAACGGGAGAGGAAGCGTACGCTGCGGCTGCATTTCAGGAGGTCCTAGATTGGCTGGCCTTCCGGTTTGGACTCCACTTCTTTCGCTCTGCTGCAGAGAGTTGCCCCTGTGTTGTGCAAAGTTGATAGGATAACATGTTACTGGGTCCATTTTCTTACTACCGGTTTCCTCTTCTCAGTAAATGATTTCCATCATGCATCTGATGATCTACGTACCCAGATGAGTTTGACACGTACGATCTTCAGTTCGGCGTCACTGCATCATTCACTATCACTACCCACGAGTCAGGTTGGAATTCCGTTATTTACAGAGTGAAAAGAGAGAAATAAGAGTGTTAGCTGGACACGTACGTTTAGGTCAGGCCAAGAAGAATGCTGAATTTTGTATCTGGAACAGCCCCTCTAGTTCTAGGCCTGCCCGTTTCAAATCAAATCCTTGAATCAGTCTTTCGTCCCGCTATATTAATATAACAACCACACGATACAACGTACATGCTGTTTCAAATCCAAATTGACAGTGGGGAACAGAGTAACAACATCATAGCTCACTCAGAAATTGGCGATGGTAAATGAATAAAAACGTGATGCATGCGACTCCGAAAGACACGAAAAACTTCAGAGAGGTGCAGTAGACACTAGACAGTGCTGGTTCCTACCACAGTGCTCCAAAGACGACATCAATGCTGAAACTAACTGAAGACGGGACAGCTTCGACGAGATCGGCTCAGAACATCGCCATGGTGGCCACGCCGGCGGCACATACGAGCAGGGCCGGCCAGGCGAACCGCGAGGCAGCCGCGGCATTCTTGATCTCCACCGCGGGCGACGGCGCGGGCGAGCTCGTGCTCGTGCCTGTTGACGACGTGCCGGACGACGGGTTCGTCACGCCACCAATAGGGGACGGCGCCGGGGCGGGCCCGGAGGAGGGTGGCGGCGCGGCGAGGACCGGTGGCCCGCGACGGTGGTGGCCGTCGTTCGTCCAGCGCATGTCGACCGCTCTCGCCGCCGGCACGGCGGCGAGCACCGCAACCATCAGCAGGGACAGGAAAACCATGCGGGTTCCGGACAAAGCCATTGGAGTAGTTACAAGAATGCAAGCGAAGATCGTGATGGAAAAGCTGGCGGCGTTCGAGTGAAAGCGGATCGATGGGCAGCGCACGAATCATAGGAGCATCTCTCTGAGCTGTATATATAGTACGTAGGAGATGATTCAGGCGTAGTATCGGGAGGCGTTAACGGCTTCGTTACTGCCGTAATTACTCCCTGTACGCGCTTGGCACTGCGGAAAATGTGCTCATGTCTGTTTATATGCACGGCATTAAACCGGTCATCAAATCGTTAACGCGTGCCTAATTTTCTCTCCGATGAGTTTAATGCTGGGTGCCCAATGATCCCGTGCAGGGCTACAATGCCGTGTATAGCTGGCGGCTGCATTTGCTGCTAACATCTGATGAGCTGTTTTTGGATGTTTAACATGTGTTTTATCATTTCATAACATCGGGTTCACGATGAATGGTGGTGCCTCGCGAGATGATGTATAGGACTGTAAAACTAGCGACTGACTAGCTAAGATGGCGGCAGTACGGAAGCTGAAAGGTTAAACGCAAAAATAAACAAAAAGATTGACAGCTGTGGGATTTGAACCCACGCCCTTTCGGACCAGAGCCTAAATCTGGCGCCTTAGACCACTCGGCCAAACTGTCTTAATGATGTACAGGAAGTCTCTCCATTTTATTTAATGAATAACAAGAACACATCATCTACTAATCTGGTGGTTGCGTACTGTTTTTTCCCTTTGCAAGAGACCATCATTTCATATATTAGTACTATGATATAATACGTTTCCTGGGAAACATTCATGCCGGTTAACTTGTAACGTCGTTCCCTCGAAAAAAAAAGGAACCATTATCATGTACTAGATACCATTATCCCGCTTCCCTGATCCAACTTATCCAGGTTTGGATTATCCCGCATCTTCTAGAGATGCTCGAAGAGAATCATATTGGGAAAGATTACATCAGTCTCGATCACTTGATCCGGTAGTCCTTCTGCCATTTTTCTTTCCATGGTTTGTCACTCAGCAAGTAAGCATCCGGGGGTCAACCGCTTGACTAATCCCTCCAGAGCGCCAGTTGTCTATGATTGGCGTGCCACGATCACGATGCATGCCCAAAGCGACCTTCGACGGCACAGGCACAAGGTCAAACCATATGCAAACCAACGGACATTCAGACAATTCAATTTGGGCAGTACTTTGCTTTCTAGTAGTACATGTTGCTTAGTCATTTTCCATATCCGTGTTAGCAAATGGAAGAGTTTGTTCAGTTGAGATCTCATGCACGTAGGAAGTATGTGCTCCGTACATGACAGGAAAAAGGATAAAAGGCAGACCTTTGTTTTAAACATTCAAAAAATCTATTTTCGAAGTTTCAAAAAATTCCGGATCTGGAATAACGTGTGGATATAATTAGTACGCAAATATCCTAAAATTATGAGAAATGCAAGAATAACATGTCTCGGAGATTATAAAATAAAATGCACCTAGAGTATTAGAGGACTGATTTGGAGCCTAAACCTGTCATGCATCCATGTGGTATAAGCACTTCTGTTTTTGATCGGCCTAAGTAGATATATGCCGCTAGAAACAACTCGTTGGACATGCGGTGAAACATATGTAGGCCACGTAGGGAGCCAATGTTTTTTTTTTTGAAACGGAGGCAAAAGACTTGCCTCTATCAATTAATTAAGGAGAGAGTTTTGACAGACTAAAAGCAAAAAGAGTGAAACAAAGGGGGCTACTCTCCCAATATTACAACAAGCAAAAGTTTGCCCCCCCCCCCCCCCGGCGCGCGCTGATCCAAAGTTTTGCCTCATTCTTGATGATGTTTAGCAGAATTGTCGTGGGGGCGGCCTTGTTGTGGAAGACTCTTGCATTGCGCTCCGACCAAATTGTCCAAAGTATCTACACCTCTTTTAATGTGTAGGTTCAAAATGAATATATATACTAGATACACTTTTTTCACAAAGCTAAAATATCTTATATTACGAAACAGAGGGAGTATGACTTAAGAAAGGCAGAAGGGTATGTGGAAACAAATTTCAAAACTTTCTCAAAAAAACACGCAGATAAAAATGGATCTTATAAATTCATAAATCATAAAGAATTTTGTTTCGAGGTGCACATTAGCACGTACAACTTACTACTCCCTCCGTCTCAAAAATAGATGTCACAGATTTATCAAAATTAGGATAAATCTAGACACTATTCAATATATAAATTCGTTCAAATTTTGATAAACTTGCGACATCTACTTTAAGACGGAGGGATTAGTAAAGAACAAGCGTGAAATGTGTTAGAGGAATGATGGAGAGATCGTACTACACCGTGATTTCATTTGTGTGGGATAAACACTTAGTCTGGTTTTCGCCTAACCGAGTACTATACGTGGATATAAACAATTTCTGGTGTGGCCCCTCGGATGCGGATACTTAGGTCTTTCACAATGGGTGGCTCTTAGCGGTGTATCCTAGACATTGTGTCTATGTGGTACTATAGTTAATAAAGAAAGAGTGTGAGATTGTATCTTAGCTACTGAGTAAGAAACACCTCTTGCACGAAACCATAGGCAAAAAACCATGGTTAGGCCAATCAAATGCATACATGTCATCTAAATCATTAAATGTAGAGACACCACTTAAGAAACAATGCATTGGAGAAGTTGTATTTTAACCATTTATTTTTCTTAGGATGACGTGCTAAGATACACCCCATTGTGAAAGGCCTTATTATAATTGTTACGGATGCCCTGCATCCAATTGCCCCACATGTTTGGAAAACTATAGGGCGAGCACAAATTAGAAGTCAAGCACATCAATAAGCGGAATTTGCACATAACCAAGAGATGTCTGACCGATCAGGCCCCCCCGGGCCGGCCGGGCTGTGCAATTTGTTTGGTTGGATCACTTGATCGATCCCTGTCAAAACTAAGCTATCTAGCTTGGACTAGTAACAGTAAGTGCGGATGCGGTCCAAAGTTAGTTGGATGAACGCGCAGCTGCCGAGACCTGCTGGGGCAGCACCAGTAGTAGTTTTCTTTTCATGGGGCTTTCAGCCTCCGGCCTGGGGTCAACCGCTTGACCACCAAAGTTAAACTGCCAGTTGTGCTAAGAGATTGGGCGACGCATGCCCAAAGCGACCTTGGGCAGCACGGGCACCAGGTAATTAACTTTCCACATGTCGCTACGCACTTTTTTTTCCACATCGATCTGTCCGTGTCAGGGCAGGGCACGTGCAATAGTTGATAAGACAATCTTATCTTATACATGTCATATAATTATGATATGATAATTAAATTTGATGTACAATGGGTCTTTTTTTAATCTTATCTTAAGCGCAGATATCCCTAAATATGTGGTGAGACATATTGTGCTAAGAGATGATCTCTTAGCTAAGAGAAGACATATGTCTTTTTTTATTTCTCTCTCCTCCAACTCAGCAATCATCTTACGTGGTATTGCCAAGATACGTGGTATTGCCAAGATAAGACTAAGATAAGACCATTGTACGTGCCCTTAGATCATCTCTATAGATACATCATATCCCGATCCGATATGCGTTATTGCGGTCAAAAACTGGATTTTTAGATACCGTAAAAGCGCCGGTACCGGATTTTCTTTTTGCGATTCCCGCATCGAGGCCCATCCATCCCGCATATATTTGGTATCAGGGGCCCTAGATGCGGAAAACAACATCCACTTCTCCCCACTGAAGCACGCGCAGAAACCCTCCCCCGCTCGCCGCCGCCTCAGATTCCGGCCACCTCCGGCAACAGCCGTCAAATCACCTCTGCCCCCCACCTCGCACCCACGCTCCTACCCATGGCCAGCCAATCGTGCCGGAATTCGGCCGGCCGAGGCGGCTGTTCGAGCTCTGGCAGAAGGGGCTCCGGCGGTCGAGCTCCCGCGCCACCGCTTAGCGAGAAGGAGCTGCACTAGTGCGCTCCCCGCGTGACCTCCCCGGCGTTGGCCGGGTTTGGGTTGGGGCCCGGCGCGCACGATGCGGAGGAGGGCAGCTCCCACGCGGCCACGAGCTCTGGCCCGCGCCTCCGGGCGCCTTCTCCTGCTCCCGCTCGTTGGGGACACATCTCCGACATCGACAACTCAGGGGAGGAGGAGGACGACATGGTCCGCGAGGCGAAATTTAACTCCCTCGGGACCCTCGTGTGGGAGCGAGCGAAGGGCCGCCGCAACGAGCGCGTCCACGAGCAGCGCGAGCTCTGCCGTGTCTGTCGCCGCTCCGCACGCGAGCACCAGGCCCGGCTCGGCATCTTCGTCGTGGACTACTCCAACGACACCACCGACTCAGACGACGAGCAGGCGAGCATCGACGCCGCCTTAGAAGCGCCGGTGAGTAGGTACCACCGGCGGTAGCTAGGGTTCTGGATGCAGAGCGCGGCATCCAGTAATTTCTGTTGATCTTCATGATCAAACAATCCCCTATGTATGAATCTGGCGCCAACGTGTGTTGATAATATGTATTTTTTCTTAGTGTATTTGTTCCGAGCTACGAAATTTAGTACCGTAAAACTGATTTGCTACGCAGTATGTGCTAGAGATGCTCCTGCTACGAACGGAAGAGATCTCTCTTCAATCATCAAATTATCAAATGCACGTACGTGCGCACTACGCGGTCCGTACAGGGACCGGGTCACGGGCTGGGCTCACGGCGCGTACGACATGATCATTTTCTATCCTCCACCCGGCATTATCATATGCGAGAGAGAGGGAGAGAACGAAGAGGCGTGAAGCGCGACGGCACGGCCGGAGACCCCCGACGACCTGGACTGGACGGGTCCACGGCATGCAGATGATGCAGGGCACACGACGACGTCGCGGTCCGCGGTGAGCTGTTGCCTGCTAATCATATGTTCGTATCGGTGCACCGGTAGCATACGGCCGGAATGTGTGTAGGGGGGCGGGCGGGGATGCCTCGCGGTCGGACGACCATGCATGACTGGGTCGCGACGTCCGCCGCGTGGAAGGTCGGGAGCGAGCTGATCTGCCAGGGTACACCGATTACCAGAGGAGACATGGCGGGCACGGTCAGGCTACAGTAGTCGTCGCCGTCGTCGCCCCTCCCCGTTTGTGTCCAGGCGATAGCGACGTCGGCGGAGATCCAATCTGCAGAATCGACCAATCGGCTGGGCTGGTCTGCTAGCCAGCGACTAGCTGCCGAACATGTCCCTCCGTCATGCCTGATGCACGGTGTACGTGGTTGTTGACGAGCAGCGGCCTGATGCCTCCACGTACTACCGCTTTGATTTGATTTGGACAACGCCATCTCGCCTGTCTGACTTGTTATAAACCGGGATAGGAGGTGTTCAGCTTGGAGTTCCTTACTGCGAGACAAGGACTGAACTCGTCCGCGTCGCCACCCGCGGGGGACAGGGCGAGCGAACCCTAGGCCTCTCCCCCGGCCTCTCTGCTCTCCCACTCTCGTGCCGTCGCCGGGCAAAGCTCGCGCGGTGCCGGAGGTCCTCCTTTACCCGCGCTCTCGGGGCCTGCGCGGGGTAGTGGCAGCCGATGGCGGTGCTCGGCAGGATCTGGCATGGCAGCGGCACTGACGGCGACGGCCGACGGTGGGGATGGCGACGACTTGGTGCAGTGCAGCGTGGCAAGAGGCAGCGGTGGCAACGGCGTGCATGGTGGAAGCTTGGCAGCGCCGACAAGATTTGGGCTAGTGCAGGCCCGACCTAGGCCTGGCGGGCCAAGGCCAACACCTATGCCCTGGCTCTCTTGATGAGGGTGGCCGAGAGCATCTCACCTAGCCATGTGTGTGGCTGGGTGCCGGTGCCGGGCCAGGTGGGCCCAACACTGGTTGCCGCTGGGCAGACCCTTGGAGGGTTCTGTAGGGCGACATGCCGGCATCACAGAGGTGTCGTGTCTGCTGTGCGTGTCGGCCTTCTGCTTCCATTTGCTGGATTGTGATGGTCATTTCCGTATGTGTCATGGGACTCGTCAAGGTGGTGACTGACGCTCGGCGGGTGCAAGATCTTGGATGCCAGACGGCGGCTCCGGGAGGTGGACTGCGCGTTCGGCTCCGGCAGGCGACTCTACAGTGGTGATGGCTTTCTTCTTGGCTGTGTTGATGGCAAAAGGGGGTGGCTGCAGATCCTGTTGTCGATAATGCTTCGGCAATGGCGGCTCCCAAACCGTGTTCTGGAGGCTTGGTTTGGTGGCAGCGCGCGGTCTAAACTACCGGGTTGTAGTGTGAAGGTTTTTTTGGGCGAAAGCTCAGCGCTTCGGTGCCAGGGGAGGCAATACCTGCAGATGTTGTAACCCTCTTGGGGGCATCGTTGTGGTTCCCTTCCCTATGTCAGAACTCCGGGTGAAAACCCTTGACTGTCTCGGTCTCGACAGCGGCGGCGTGTTAGCGCTGTCACCCTCTTGGGGGCGCTGTCGTGGAGTTCCGGTACCTATCGGTCTTAGTTTGGTGCCATCGGTGGGAAAGTTCAGATTCCGTATCGAGGCACCTCTAGTGCTAGCGTGGGATGTTCGCGACAACCTCCTATCTTATACACGTGACTTAGTCTTCACCACTCTCCATCCTCATTGTCCGCTGGCAGGAACGGTGCTCAACAGCCCGGAGCGAGAGGGCAGGTTAACTATTGGACATGTAATATGGGTACACATACAATATGGTGTAGTACACCAATTATATACGTACCGACTCGTACAATGCCACGATGGGGGCGTTTCCCATCTATATAACACGCAATCCACCCAAAAAATCTCACATGGTATCAGAAGCCCCTACATTCCCTCCTAGCTGCCGCCGCTGGTGCTGACTCCACCCCTACCACTAGGACTCCGATACCTAGATTGATTCTTCCAGGACCAAGATCAGTCTATTCTCTCTCAATTCCTTGCATCGATGATACAAAACCCCATCAAAACCCTAGACAATTTCACACCTAGGACCTTGTCTACACCCTCGCTACAAAACCTAGATTGAGCCCTCCTCGCTTGGATAAGACCGATGCCATTGACCTCGAATTCTTCTGTTGTGGCCACCTTCGGTGCGCCACCGGCCACGAAGCTTATCCATGAAAAATTCTTGTATTGGCATGCCCAAGTGCTTTCCACACTTCGTGGCGCACGAGTCATGGGTCTCCTTGAGTGATCCAAGCCGGCTCCGCCTGAGTCCTAGATGCTGAAGATGAGAACAAGAAAAAGATCTCGATCCCAAATTTTGCTTATGACACCTGGATAACGAGGGATCAGTAGGTGGTCAGCTTTCTCGTCAATTCCCTCTTCGAGGATGTTCTCCCCCATGTCTTTGCGCTTGCCCATGATGCTAAAGTTTGGTGTCATCGGTGGGCAAGTTCGGATCCCACACCGAGGCACCTCCAATGCTAGCGTGGGATGTTCGCGGCAACCTCCTATCTTATACACATGACTTGGTCTTCAACACTCTCCATCCTCGTTGTCCGCTAGCAAGAACGGCGCTCCATGGCCCGGAGCGAGAGGGTAGGCGGCCCTCTCAGGCGACTATTAGATATTTAATATGGGTACGTATACAATATGGTATAGTACACCAATTGTATACGTACCGACTTGTACAATGCCACGATGGGCGCGTTTCCCATCTGTATAACACGCAACCGAACCCTCCAACGAGGATATTATTGAAGGAGATATGCCCTAGAGGCCAATAATAAAGTTATCTTTATCGATATATCTCATATGTTCATAATAGTTTTGTATCATACTATAATTATATTAAGTGGAAATATTAATAAATGTGTGGTATATAAATAAACCAAGTCCCTAGTATCTGAAGGAGATTTGCCCTAGAGGCCAATAAATAAAGTTGTTTTATTGTTATATCTCCAAATGTTTATAATAGTTTTGTATCATGCTATAACTATATTAAGAGGAAACATTAATATATATGTGGTATATAAACAACCAAGTCCCTAGTATCCTCTAGTACTAGTTCGTTGGACAAATGATGATCGAGATTTTTCGAACATGGACTTTATATAAAACGTCACCTGACAACAACGAGGTCACTTAATGAAGTGATGGATGCACCCGACCGTAGAACATTAATGTGATCCAGTTACAAAGTTCAACATTGCGATGTCTAGCAAAGCGTAGTGACTTAATCCTTCGACCGTGAGATCATGTTTAATAAATATCTCCTGTGGCTGCTTTGATCACATCAACCGACATATGTCCGTAACTGAATGGCCATAAAGGTGTGTTTCAAGTATTTCAGAGGAATGGTTGAGGAGTATGATCGAGATCAGGATATGCATATCCAAGTGTGGATAGATACTCTAGACCCACTTAGTGAGACCACATCAATGAGCATGTGACAAGGTCACATGGACGTGATATCACAGGAACGAGTAAACGTAATGTCGTTAACAAGAACGAATTGTATAGGATACAGGAGATCGGGTCTTGGACAAACCAGGTATCGTTGTGCAAAGGGAATAAGACTCGACGTTTAGAAGGTTCAAGCGAACAACCGAATTCGTGGGATGTGAAGGGATCATCATGTGTTTCTAGATACCGCTGATGATCACTTGATCAGGGAGATGTCTCCTTCATACTTTAACATTCCCGACCGTATGGGTGTCACGCTTTGGGTAATCGACACTGCGGGTTGATCTTCTATCGAAAGAGAAATAGGAAGAGAGAGCTCCGAAATTGTTCTGACTGGACACATTCCACGACCAAATTTAGACCAGGACATCCTATGTCCATTGGGTCATGCCACTCGTCATGTCGTCCCGTAGATTCGGACCAAAACGGACATCATATGTCCGTTTAGGTCACACCACTACAGATGAGGGCATCTACACCGGATTGATCCGTTCGACCACGGGCTGTCCAAATTTGTTCGTGCGGATACCCCTACGGTGAAAAGCGCTCTAATGGTCCGACCCAAACGATAATGCATGTCTGGGGTGACCCATTCTGGCCCAAATATGAGCTCCGAATGCGTCACCATGGTGTATCCTCGCGCCCATGCACGGTCCTGCCTGGTAGAGACCGGGCGCTTTGCCTCCTGCCACAGTCTGTACACCATTGATGGCGGAGGCCAACAAAAGGCTATTGGGCGGTCACCGCGGCTGAGGCGAAGAGACGGCACCCTGCCCACCGCATCGACATTGATGGCGGAGGGTGGAATGGGCCTTTTTAGGTCGAGGGTGCGCGTGGCCAGGCCTCTCAACAACCCTCACCCGTTGCCAAATCGGAGGAATCTAGCCCTCCTCTCCGCCGACGCCATACCCAACTGGTGGAAGAAGATGATGAGGAATGACCATGAGGCCGGTGGTTCCTCGGCGGGCCACCGCCATCACCGTGTTGTGCCATCGTCTCCACCGTTGTCGCTCCCTCCACCAACCACAAGGGGTCCTCGCAAGCCCCTGCCACCGTGTCCATGCGCGCGAGGTTTCGCCGCAGCGGCCACAACGGCCTGCACTAGACGTGTTTCTACCGCGTCGAACCGTGCATGTCGTCTTCCTAAGAAGGATAGGGACCGACGGTATGTGCTCGCATTGAGTGCCAGCAGCGATGGAAGGACCGACACCCCTGTGAGCACCCCGATGTGTCTCTGCCACCGGGGTGGCACCTGAACCGGCTGTGTGTCCCTGTGCCACCGGTGCCAACGGAGCGACACCTGGTCGACTGGGAGATCGTGCACCGGCGGCGCTAGTTGTCGGCACACCTCCTTAATGACCCATCCTACACACTTCGGGATTTTTGGGTGAAATTCCTGGACTTGGAGCATGAGGCGAGGCGCCACTCGAGCTACATGGGCGACTACCTAGTCGAGGGCGACATCGACCTCCCCAACATCGACTTCTCCGTCAGTGAGGACGAAGAGAAAGGCATGGGGATGAGCTGGCGGACATCAAGGAGGGGGGGAGGAGGAGATGCCACCAGTCGTGGCCATGCTGTCAGGCTACAATTAGGACAAGTCCACCCGCATCTCCATGGAGGAATCCAAAGAAGAGGAGGATGCCAAGTGGTGATATGAGGGGATGGAGGACGTCGTCCAACTCTCTGCCCACCTGGTGGACTACGGCAACCAGCTGCCCCCCACCGTCGCTGCCAGAGGGGTGACCTGCCCACGCCGAGGTGTGGGGGCAGGAAGTGTGGGCATTGCCACCGCAAGCCCCACCCGTGCCCGTGACGTCGGCGCCACCACCGATGCACGAGCAGCTGCCACCATAACCAACATACTATCTACCGGGACCATGGTCGCCGTCGGTGTTCATCGACCTCTCCAAAAAGCCCAATGACTAGGCGGCGCCACCATCGCCTCCGCCACCACCGCCCGTGCCGGCCGCCAGATGCACTGGCCGTAGCTAGGGTTTATTTTTAGTTATGTTTTTTTTATTTTCTAGTATGTAAATTAAGACTATTGTGTAATATATATCTAAGTTTTAGGTTTTTAAGGTCGTTTGGCACCCAGGTAGAAATGAAATGAATACATGGATTAATTTCATTTATATTATGATTCCGAAAACACCTACATGTTTGGTTGCCACCGGAATTTGCAAATGACGGGTCTGGGATAGGAATCGGGTTTACACATGGGGATATTTCGATGGATTTGCCAAATGAAATGACAGCCCAATTCCGTGTCAACCAAACAACATAGGGATGGAATTGCAAAATGAATTCCAGGATTCCAGGCCCAAATGATGGATACCAAACCACCTCTAAGAGTTTTGTGTTTCGTGGGGAAAAATAGGCCGAGCCCGCTAGGGGCACCCCCACCCAAACGGAGAGATACCAAAATGATTATTTTCGTATCCACGGGCCGGCCCGAACGGACATATTCGGACACCTCCCATGTACAACCAGGGGCGCTAAGCGCGGGCGCCAGGGATTTAATTCCGGCAAATCGGTACTCCAGTTGTTTAGGGCATGTACAATGCGGTGACGTTAGTCTTCGCTTATGCTTGCTACGTTGGATTTTTGCTTAGTTGAAGGAGAGAGCAACACGAAAGGGAAGGTTGTCTTCCCTTAGCTAAGGGATGATCTCTTAAAAATAAGAGAAGACTAATTTCTCCGATGTACCATATGTCTTCTATTAACCAACAATTTATTACTAAAAATAGTTAATTCTCATTAATTGCTAGAGATAGCAATAAAAGATAATGCATTGTACAAGTCATATATTGTGTCTTCTCTAAATAACATGGAGAACTAAGAGAATACATGCTTGTTGGGATTTGTCTTGTGCTGTGAAAATCGGAATAGAATCAGTTGGAGAAATAAGGGCTCCAAATTAGAGGCCACCGTTGGAGCGTTGGACTCTTGGCTCGGACGCTGGGATTGGTTCCCCATTTTTTCTCAGCTCAATCGCCTACTCAAATCGTCCACCATTGTACTTGTCTTTACCGCTTGGGATGAGTTTGTTTTGTGATTATCTATGGAAGCATTCATTATATAGATATTCTAGGGTTGCTTTTCGATATTCAATTATTAAATTTTAATTAAAATAAGGGCTTTTTCGTTGCTACCGAACCGGCTGAGCCGACGTACTCACCGCGAACCGGTTAACCAGTCACTTCACTCGTCGATCCAATGTTTTAAACTGTGGTGGAAGCTCGATCATAAAAACAATCACGGCTCTTCCTTTGGTTACGGGTGTCTCCTCCTCCCGTGAGAAAAAAGAAGCGGCGACGTGGGCGAAAAGCCTAGCAGCCGTCACAATCTGTTTCGTCCTCACGGTCTGCGATTAAGCATCGATGGGTCCCCACCTTTTCTGAAATTGCCGCTCCGGCGGCGGAAGGGGATGGGGATCTCGGACCTGCGCTCGGCGATGTAGAAGGGTCCCTAAAGTGAGAGTTTGGTCATCCGGCATCGTCGTTATGGTGGCTATAGCGGTGTTGTGCGGGATAAAAATAAGGTATTTCCACCTCCTTTTCCACCTCGTCGGCGACAATCCTGCTGCTAGCGTTGAGGAGGGTAAGGATTCGTCTGGTCACCGCTTCCATGGAGTGGTGGATCTCGTCCAGTCTACGTGTTCTGGATCTCATTCAGTCTACGTGTGTTTTAGGTTTGGTGTTACAAGTTTCGGATCAATTCAAGGATTCAATGGCGACAACTTTATCTCTGGGGCGCTGGTCCTTAGGGGCACGTGCACGAAGACTTTCCGACTGTCATCAACAACGGCATGCCGACTCCGGTAATGGAGCGGCGACAGTGGCGCGTCGACGGCTCGCTCTGACGATAGTAGTGGTCGTTAGGTATTCCAAAGACCTCAATGTAATTTTTATTATGTTTATGATTTGTACTTCTTATAAACTCGTGAAATATATCCGGATCTTCCCCCAGCCCAAAAAAAGAAAGATCGATCATGGCGGGCACGGCCAGGGTATAGCAGTCGTCGCCCGTCGTCGCGCCTCCCGTTTGTCCAGGCGACAGCGACGTCGGTCGAGATCCAAAATCTGCAGAATGGACCAATCGACTTGGCTGGTCTGCTAGCTAGCGACTACCTGACAAACATGTCCCCGTCATGTCTGATGAACGGTGTACGTGGTTGTTTTGACGAGCAGCGGCCTGATGCCTCCACATAGTAGTACTACTACTACTTTGATTTGGACAACGCCATGTCGCCTATCTGACTTGTTAAAGAACGGGATATGAGGTGTTCAGCTAGCGGTTCGTTTTGACAAGTGCGCGAGTGCTGCACCAAGACTGCTATCGCGCGTTTCCTCGGGTAAACGTGTTGGAGGTCTGGCTTAATTAGTAAGACCCTCGGACTACCACCGCTCGGGTCGAGGTTCTTCCATGTTTTTCATCGAGAAACCTGTTAGAATATATAACTGTATTGTATTTGTATAGATATACGATTGTATATGTGTAGTTCTGTATATATGTCCGTGTTATTGTAAGACACAAACTTTGCCTTGTAATCTCTTATATATTGATCAATACAACACACCACAACGTGTGATTTTCCCTATCAGAGCGCCGTCTACGGCATCGTGTGATCAAACCGCGTTGATGCACCAGTTTCAGACAATGGGGCTGCAAGCACCTCCCAGAGAATGGGTCATGGACACCGACGCCTCCTCCCACTTCGCGTCCAATCCCAGTGTGCTCACCTGTAACACTCAAAAACTTCTAATCAAGTATATCAAGTTCAAATCACCCAAAGTTATGGTTAACAAAAAAAAGATTAAGAAAAATAAATATGAATGCATGTGTGTTTGTATTAGTATAGAATTGAGTGTATATGGCATGCTTGATTGTTCTAAGTGTTGTGAAATGGTTTAAAGGTGAATGCTACATCATCTAGGCCATTTACAAACAAAACCAAAAGAGAAACAAATCAAATATGAATAAATAAAGCAAATGGTCATTTTGACAAAAATAAACCACTAGGCCACTTTATGTGTTTCTAGAAGAGAAATCTTAACAGAAACAATTCTATCTCTTTTCACCCCTTGCTAGACCAAGTAAAAGTGTATCAAGACCCACTTTACAAACTTATAAAAACATCTAGCAAATCATTTTAAAGGACAGTTGAAAATTGAATCTATTCCATATGTCAAGATCACACTTTTTCGAAAACCTACCAAATCCATTCCCTTGACCTCTTCAAGCAAACCTAGACTCTCAAGCTTAACTTGTGATCACTCAAAAAATTTGAATCAAAAATTCCAAAGTATATTTCATGCGGCCATTTTATCAAACACCTGGTTAGCACAGATTAAGCTTCTGCCTAATTTCACTGTTGTGCACAGTAAACCTCGACCATTTGATCCCCTCTTAATCCTCTGGTCCCCTCTGAGTCTAACCCAGCCATAGACCAATCCCTCCTTCGCCGTGGAGCACAGTGCAGCGCCGCCCGATTGAGGTCATAGCTGGCCGACCACAGCCAGCTCGCAGCAGACCGCCCCGCGCCCAACCAGGATGTCCAGGAGATACACCACACTCTACTGCCACCCCCTGTCCACCCCACGGTCGAAGCCAAGCCTTGGACCACCCAAGCACGCCGCGCCCAAACCTCTCTGCGTCATGTCCAGAGCGCGCCAGAGCGCCATGCCCGACCAACCCCGCCAACTCGCGCCTTGCCCTCACCACGCACGCGCAGCCTCGCCATGATCACGCCACCCTAGCAGACACCCCCATTCGCTGCCGCACACCGCCACAACCACTGTTGTCGCCGCTCAGAACGCCGCACGCGCCCGACCGAACCGCACCGCCCCACTCCACGCCATTACGCCCATAAGAACCGCCAGGGAGCACCTCACCGTCCTACGCCCTCGCCCATGCCGTTAGCCGCCCATAGCGACGCCACCGCCGCTCCGCTCGATCCCCTCGCCGCGCTATAAAAGGAGGCCACCCGCGCCTCCATTCTTCACACCAATCCACTCCCTACCTCTCACTGACCTTCCCCACTTCCCCCCGGAGCAAGGCGAGCACCACCCGCCAGAATTTCACCGGAGCCCGCCGCTGCTGGAGGAGAAGGGCACCAGCGATTCCGACCACCCCAAGCCCTGCTGTGACCGTGCCTAGCCTCGCCGTCGTCTACCACGTCGATCGCCCCCGTCTACCACGTCGATCGCCCCCGTCGCCGACCCTAGCTGGAGCCCAGGTGAGCCCCGCAAGACCCCCACCGCCACGTTAGGGTAGATTTCTCGCCGGAGCTGTTTGTCATCGACGATGACGCACGATCGTTAGATTAGAGTTTGATCGCACGGTCCAGATGCTTAGATACCGTTTCACGTAGAGTGAGTCACTGACTGGTGGACCCCACCTGTTAGTAGCCCGCTGCGCCATGTCGTGTAACTGGGTCGGCCCGTTTAGCTTCCCGCGCTGGCTTGGAAATTCAAATATTGAATTTTCCTTTTTAGTTAAAACCCTATTTTGTACCTAGATTCAAAAATCAATTCAGAAAGTTTTACTGAACCAAATTACATGATTCAAATTTTATTAGAAAGATAATTAAAATTTCTATCCAAGCCCGTTGGATTTAAATCATTTGGAGTTAGATAATCTATAGCAAAAATAACAAGACACAGACTTTTGCAACTTCAAACATTTTTCAAAAATCAACCATAATAGCTTTTGAGTTGATTCCAACTCTCAAAAATCACATTTGATAATACCTATCTGAATATGTAAAAATATCTAGGTTTACATGCATTGAAATTGGACTAGTAACAAATAATGCTATTAGGGCATTTCTAGTCACTTTAAATCTATTAAATAATAATCTTAAACTTTATAAAATGTGATCAACCCTTTTAAATCACATTCCCATGTATTAGAATATGTGGTGATGATATGTGTCCACATGATCCCATATTCTATTTGGAGAATATTAAATCTTAACTAATTTCAATGAGTAGAAATTACTTTTCTAAAATAAAATGAATAAAACTAGTTCTTTAATGCTTGTGATGATGCTAGATCATCAAGTGTTAGCCTTAGTGTGCTAAATTGAAGTAATTAAGTATTGTTTGGTGATTGTGTACCCCGTATTCCTTTATAGACGATAGTACCGACCAAGGATACGAGGAGGAGGAGTTCTACCCCGAAGAAGAGGAAGAGAACTTCAATCACTGCACTACTCAAGGCAAGCCTAGAACTTCAAGTAAACTGAGTAAGCTAGCATTATACAAGTGAACCCAAGCAAGATGCATTAGGAATGCTTTGGTTATATACCTTTGATTATACCAATCCCAAGTTTTACTCGCAAGCTTTATTCCTTTACTTTACCAAAGTTCTTTACTTTTAAGATAGATAGCATAAAGAGTATAAAACTAGGCCTATCTAGTTATACTTAAATGTCATTCTATGGCATGAGATTGAAGATTAGCACCCCTCATTAGTGAATACTCTTAACTTAGTGGCTAGTGCTGAAGCATAAAACTTGATCACTTTAGATGGGAATACTTGGTGAAAATGATTATGAAAACATTGGAATGAGGAGTCATTCTATTTAGATGTTTTGACATGTGTTGAGAAACACAAAGGATTTGATGATGAAAATGTTGAGGCATGAGCCTTACCCCTTTATAAAAACTGATGGTTGGGTTCGGATGCAAGATCATTCCAATTTTACCGTACAACCACAATACCTGAATTGGGTAGGGATTAGCCAGAAGTTTATGTGCCTTAGTATGGGTTCCCTTGTGGGAGTGGTTTTAGCTGAGGCTACCTCTTGATGATTGTCCACCTATGCAGTGCCTAGGATGGCAGATGGCCATGGCTGGGAGGCCAAGCTCATAGGAGAGGTACCTATACTAGGGTGTGTAATTGAAAGGTTATGATTGATTATCCGCATACTAAGTATGATTGATTCAGGGTTTTCCCTGACAGATGTATCAAATTTTGTGGTGAAAGTGTACCACCTCTGTAGAGTGTCAAACTATTCGAATAGCCGCATCCGCGGTCATGGACAGTTGGAGTGGCCATACCGTTCCATCGTCACATGTTTTCAAAATGATTTGTGAAGTGAACTATGACTTTGACTTGACCACAACAGGGTTGTGAACATGAAAATTAAGTTCCCGCTTAGGTGATTTAGAACATTAAATTAGCTTTCTTTACTTCTAAACTCAGCTTAAGATAAATCTGACTTTTTGCAATTAAACCTAGATCTTAAGATTCCTACTAGAACTACCTTACTTGTTAGTGATAGTTTGCGAGTACTTAAAGAGTACTCATGGCTTTGTCCCTGGCTATTCCCGTGGCCAGACTATGAGGATGACTATCAGGAAGATGGACAACAGGATGGCTACGACAACTAGGATTATCTCCCATCATCAGCATGACCTGTGACACTGAAGATGGAGCCCGCTACTATGCTTTATTATTCCGATGCTTGATTGTATTAAGACTGGATCATGAGATCCTTTATTTGTCTAAAACCTTATTATGGGTTTGTAATGGATGAGGTACTGTGATATCCAATCTGTTATGTCTCGCAAAAATGGTAATCCTGGGATTGTGAGGTATGGCATAACAGGCATCTGGGATTAAAAATCCAGGTGTTGACAAGTTGGTACCAAAGCAATCCTGACCATAGGAGACCCTAGTTAGAATGGACGTCCGAACAAAAACTTAGTTTCAAAACAAAAGAAGTGAGTATTTATGAAAACCTATTCCCACTCTTATCCTTGATTCTTTCAAAAAAAATCATGTTCCTCAAAATTCTTACATTCCTACATAAAATTTGACACACTTGAGTACCTCACTAACTTACTCATCCTAAATTCTTATAGATGGAAGTTCAGTACTGCAAGTTCTACCAATTGGGCAACGGAGGCCAACTGATCTTTGAGAGGGATCTAGATGCACTGTCAGAGTATCTCGAGCGCCCGCATCCGGAATTCTTCGGAGCTCAACTCAATGATCACATGGGAGGAGATCTACAATGGCTGATAGTTGCAGATCTCAGAGGCAATATAGAAGCACCACGGACAAGATCCAATTCACCTTGAGGGAGAATAACTGGCTAGATGGATTAGCCAGGGCAATGCATGAAGCTCTCGCCCGTCTTTGTGGGCAAAGCATCAACTTGAACCAGGGAACTCACTTTGTTCACTTCGCAAGGCGTGACTCTATGGGAATGCCATTGGAGATGCCAGGACATCCAGAACTGAAGCACCAGGTGGACAATCTCGACTTCATGTTGTATGATAAGCAGAAGGAATTGGACAATGCTCGAGCATACGCCAACCACAACCTTGCCATTGCCGCCAAGAAGGATCAAACTCTCGCCATGCTCGTCAAGGATCGCCAATCACTTTGTCGTCAGCGCGAGAATAAGGATCACACCATCGCTCGTCTTCGCAAGAAGGTGGCCGACCTCGAGAAGACCATCCGTGAGCAAGAAGTCCAACTGGAAGCAAAGGAAGAGGAAGAAGGTGAAGACATCTAGGGAGATCTTCACTCGTACCTCAGTAATGTCAATGACTACCTGGAGGATGATGCCATGGATTTCTACACTGATGATGAGGATTCCGACTTCATTGATGATGATTAGATGCACTGGATCACTACCGTAGGAATGAGTTGTATCGGTCCCACTGTATCTTAGTTTCACAGAATGGTTCTTAAAACCATCTGTTTCCTTTGTGTTGTGGTGTGTGTTTGTATTGTGTGCTTTGAGTGAATGAATGAGAGCAAGTTGTTGGTTTGCCAAACCTGAGTCAAACTCAAAGATTAAAAGCTTTTGAAACAAAACATGAACCTTAGAAATTCCCCTCTTATCTCATTATCTATCTCAATCTTCAGATGACTCGTGGAAACCCCGGAGGAAGCAGCTCATCGCATGACCTGATGCTACAGATTCTTCAGATGCTAGTTTCCGACCGTGAAGCTAGTAGAACAGAACGCCAAGCCAACCTAGCCACTCTGCAACAGATAGCTCAGATGGCCCACAATAATCAAGGCCATGGAAATCAGGATCATCATGGATCCAAGCTTAAAAAATTTCAGAATATCAATCCCCCTATCTTTAGTAAGTCTAAAGACCCTTTAGATGCTGATGACTGGCTGCAAACCATGGAGAACAATCTAGAAGTAGCAGGAGTTGAAGCTAATGAGAAGGTACTATTTACCACCCATTATCTGGCAGGAGATGCAAGAGCCTGGTGGAATAGCACCCGTACCATGAACCACGGTCAGGTGATGACGTGGGAGGCATTCAAGATCAAGTTCAGCCGCACCCATTAATACGTCCATTTTGCATCACTATTCTATGTCATAATTCACTATTATTCATTGATATATTTCGTATTGAGAGGTGATACTTATGTTATTTCATCTGTTTTTGCATGGTTGATGACTTTTGGAGCATGGACCACTGCAGTCAGGATTCTGATGGAAAAGGTGTTGTTTGGAGGCAAAATTTCTGAAGATCAGAAAATCCAGGAAAATATACGGAAAATCCTATTTTTCCAGAAGATGAAGGAAGCCAGAAGGCGGGGGGGGGCTAGAGATGGGCCACAGGGGGCCCACACCACCCCTGGCGCGGGCCAGCCTAGGCCGCGCCACCAGGTGGTGTGGCCGCCTTGGTCCACCCCTGGCACTCCCATCTGGCGTATATTATCCTCCCGAAACCCTAAGACTCGGGGAGCGACCACAGAAAAATTCCGCCGCCTCTGCGGGGCGGAAAACACCGAGAGAGAAAGATCTCTCCGGCAGACAGATTTCTGTTGGGGGAATTCCTTCCCGGAGAGGGGAGATCGTCGCCATCAACACCACCATCAAGCTGGACTTCATCGAGATCATCATCAGCATCATCATCACCACCATCATCACCATCAGCACCCTCATCACCATCTCCATATTGCTATAACAATTGGGTTGACTCTTGCATAGTTCATAGGGGAAACTTTCCCAGTGTTGATTACTCTTTGTAGTTGATACTATTGAGTGAACCATTGAATTATTGTTTATGTTCAGATTGTTATGCATCATTATTCCATCTCTGATCATGATCCATATGATGTCTTGTGAGTAGTTCGTTTTGTTCTTGAGAACATGGGAGAAGTCATGTTGTTAGTAGTGGAGTTGTGTTGAGAAAGATTCAATAGTTTGATATTTAAGTTGTGGTGTACTTCTTCTAGTGGTGTCATGTGAATGTCGACTACATGACACTTCATCTATATGGGCCTAGGGGAATGCATTGTGTATTTGGCTACTAATCGTAGGGGTTGCCAGAGTGACAAAAACCTGAACCCCCATTAGGAAACCATTGCACAAGGGACGTAAGGGTCTTAGAGTTTAAAGCTATGGTTAGGTTTCTACCTTAATTACTTTGTTGTACTTACGGATGTTTGCAAGGGGTATAATCACAAGTATGTATTAGTCCTAGGAAGGTCGGTACATTAGCACAGGTTCACCCACACAACACTTAGCAATCAACTATATGAAGCGAAAGCACTTGATAGTCTTCCCATGTGTCCTCGAGAACGTTTGGTCATCTTAAGTAATACAACCGCTTGTCCTTTGCTGCATAAAGGATTGGAACACGTGCTGCATTTATTCGTACTGTCTTTTATGTACTCGTACTTTGTTTACTTGCTTTATCAAAAACCCCTAAAAATCCGTTTGCTAAGTATTTGCAGAGAATTCCTGATCCATACCACTAGCCAGCACCTTTTGCTCCTCGTTGGGTTCGACACTCTTACTTATCGAAAATACTGCGATACACCCCCTATACTTGTGGGTCATCAAGACTATTTTCTGGTGCCGTTGCCGGGGAGTGAAGCGCTATTGGAGAGTGGAACTGGTAAAGGAAACTTCTACGATGAGTATTGTTTACTTCTATTAGTTGCTTTATTTTCGTTATGGATAATTTGCCGAGTTTCTTATTTGCTAATGCTACTACCACTGCTAAGGTAGTAGATAAACCACCACCTGCTGAAATTGATGCTTTCAAAATACCTACGAGAATTATTGATCGAGTTATGGATAACTATTATGCTGGGGATGGAACTATCCATCCGGGTGATCATTTACTCTTTATACACGAATTATGCGGGTTGTTCAAGTGTGCAGGTATTACAACAGATCAAGTTAAGAAGAAGTTATTCTCATTGTCACTGAAAGGAAGAGCTGAGGAATGGTATAAGTTGCGGTAGAATGGTCAAGCTCTTGAATGGGAGGAAATAGTACCTCTCTTTTATTCAAAGTTTTATCCTCCTAGTGAGATTCATAAAGATCGGAATCAAATATACAACTTTTGGCCTCTTGATGGAGAGAGTACAGCTCAAGCTTGGGGGAGATTGAAGTTATAATGCTCAAATGTCCCATTCATGAGCTCCCCAACAATATTATTATCAATAACTTTTATGCAAGGCTCCCTCTACATGACAAGGATGTATTGGATGCTTCTTGTGCTAGATCATTCACTCGCATGGAAGAAGCTAAATGGGATCTTCTAGACCGTATTCAAGACAATGCTGAAGCTTGGGAGAATGACAAAGGTAGAAAGTTAGGTATAAATTATGATTATGAATGCATTAAATCTTTTATGGGAAGTGATGACTTTCAAAATATTAAAAATTCTTATGGTCTAGACTCTCAAGCTATTGCTTCTTATTTTAAGGCTTTTGCTTCCTACATTGAAGTGCCTAAAAAGAAGTGGAATAAGTATCATGAACCTTATAAAGATGTTGCTAAGAGTGTTCCTACAAGAAATACTGAAGTTTATACTGCTAATCATGTTTTACCTGAACCTTATATTGAGAAAATTCCTTTCCCAGTTAAGATAAAGGAACATTCTATGATAGCTAGTATGGTTAATGAAAGTACACGTAAAGCTGTTGAACCTGATAAACAAATGGTTTATGAACCTATAATAGCAAATGTGAAGAACTTTGTTACTAAATATGAAGAAGAGGGACACACTATCCTTTGTAAGGATACCTCTAATATTGTTTCACAAAGTAGTGTTATGAGAGCTAGTATTCATGTATTTTCTGTTAGAATAAGCGATCATTGCTATGATGGCCCTTATGATAGTTATATTGTTAAGTTTATGCATGATACTGAAAGTTACTATGAGAGAGGGAAAAGTGTTCTTATGCATCTCAATAATATCAAGTTTCCTAGTTTTATGCTGAAAGTTTTTATGTTGCACTTCTTTTGCCTTCCTATGCAAGTAGCCTCTGGTTTCAACAACTTGTTTATTTACAAAATTCCCTTGCATAGGAAGTGGGTTAGACTTAAATGTGTGTGTGTTTTTGCTTCTTAATGCTCTCTTTCACTTCAATTCATATTCATGAGTGAGCATCTTCAAAATTACCATGCCCATCTTAATGGCTATAAAGAAAGAGCTTTTTGGGAGACAACCCAATTTGTTTTTGCTTTTAGTTTGTTTTTGTTTCTTTGAGTCTTGGAAGTTATTACTCCGGTAATAAGCGCTCCTTATCCTTTTTGTTTGGTTTTTGTGTCAAGATCAACTTCTAATGAGAGAGAAGTAATATTTGGGGAAGTTGCTATCCCGGAACATATTTTTGTGTTGCACCGTAAAAATTTGTGAGAGATATATGTATGTCGGATTGAGCTGTAATTTTTTGTGCTTCTGCCCCAGGTTGTTATTTAACTTTCGTTAGGTTTGCACGTTTTGATTTGAGCAACAGAAGATTTTCGAAAAAATTGATCTTTACCTGCTGGTATGTTTTGACAGATTTTGCCACTCTTGCATTTGTTTCTTTAATCGATTTCCTTTTTGAATTCTTTTTGGGTTTTCAGAAGGAGTTGCTACAGTAGCTTATGTTTTGATGGATTTCAGTTGAAGTTGAACTCAAAAAGTTTTATCACTTCACTTATACTAATGTTGCTAATGAGAACTGTGTGAAGTTTTGTGTGAAAGAAATTTCCAGGTAGTGGAGAAAATGGTGTAATGAGAAAGAGAAAGGTTTCATGACTCAAGTAATAAGTGTATAAAGAAGAAGATATCGATGTTATTCAAGTTATAACTCTAGAAAAATTTATCAAGGACCAAATTTAGAGACCTGCAGAGTCCGCTTTCAAATAGGTAAAAGTTCTGGTAAGAAAAGTTCCGCGAAAATACTATCCGACTATATTTTTGAAGTTTTTAGCCAATAAGGAAAGCTACGAAGCGAAAGAGGGACGGAAACGGAGCCAGGGTGGCTCACACCACCCTGTGGCGCGGTCCCTCCCCTGGCCGCGCCACTAGGTGGTGAGTCCACCCCGGACTCCGCCTCCGACTCGTTTTCTCCTAGTACCTTCCTTTTGTTCTGAAACTTCGTAATATATAATCCCCCAAATATCCCGATGTTCGTATATCGTGTTTTCGTCATGTTTTCGTTTCGATCTGTTTCTGCCAGAACCATCTTTTAAAGCTTTGAAGCACAATGGTGTCTACCAAGGATAAAGGAAAGGAGCCTATGGAGGAAGATCTCCAGGACCCCGGGCAGGAGAAGGAGATCAGGAGTGAAGGTGAAGAGGAGGCAAAGCACACCGACACTACCATTGCAAGAATTGGAGTGGTGGCGAACCCTTCCAGGATCAGAATGACTGCACGGATGCAGACTGGGGGGAAAACTCCTCGTCACTGCTTGGTTCCACGGTCACTTCCTCCATGCACCAAGAATCCTTTCCATACCCTTATCCATGAGCATCAATACCAGAATATGCCCAAAGGGAAATTACCCTCTAATTGGGATTTGCCTCGTTCTAGCCATGTAGGAAAAGAAGACTTCAAGGAGGAAGAGTGGGGAAAGAATAGAAAGAGCTGGAATTCTCAACCCGACATGATCATGAGCGGCATTGAGCAAAACTCACAGCTGATTTGTAATCTCACCTTCGAGATCGAGGACTTGGGGAAACTGATCAAAGAGCTCATCGAGAGGATACCACCACCACCAAAGGAGTAATTCGTCATCAGGTTTGGCATCCCCTTGGTTTGTTCCAAGCTTGGGGGAGTGCTGCGGTATCACATCACTATCTTCTATATTTTTACCTTATTAGTAGAGTCATATCATGAATAGAGAAGTTATTATGTAGGATGGTTTGCATTATGGAAGTGTCCCCTCTCTCATTAGATATGTATCCCTTGGTGAGAGTTGCCGTTATGGAATATTAATGAGAAGTTCTATCATTTACTCTTTTGCATAGCTTATATTACTTTTCAATTCGTGGTTATATGATTGATCTTGTTGTTAGTATTGGTATCACTTTGGGATCATTGAGTTAATTTAGTTGGTTTTGGCAAACCTGGCTCGGTCAGTAGCAACACTATTTTTGAGAGTTCAATGAAAAAGATAGAAGTACTCTAAAGAAAAAAAAATCTCATCATCTTTCTTTCTTGATTTGCTCATAAGTCTAGTATTCTCTAGTTAAGATCTTTTGTGCTTCCAAGGAAGATTGCATGTTTGTTTTTATCACTTGTATGTTTGTTTGTTTCCTTCAACTCTTATACTTGATACCCAGCCTTGCTAGCCAAAAACCTATACGGAGAGGAATTCTTCTCGTGCATCCACTCCTTAAAACCAAAACATTTGCCATTTGTGTCCACCATACCTAACTATTAGCATTATTGCTATTCCAAGTAAATTATAGTTTTATCTACATCCCAAATTAAACTTGTTATGTGAAAATTAGTGATTAAAGCTCTCACGAACTTGATGGCACACTTACTTTTCTTGCACTTAATAAACTTGAACCATTGGGTCCTTCTTTGTTGCGTATATGCTTGCGCTTTATGAGTTGAAGTTAGCAGAACCATGTATCATGGGGAACGCTTTCAACATTGCACTGGTACTTTGTACCTAGTTGATATCATGTTCTTTTGCTTATGGATCCCGGTGGTGTGAAATAAAAGTGGAACTTGTAAGATCATGGAGTTTATATGTGTGTTAGAGAAACACCTAGGACGCTAGCCTAATCCATGCCTAATCATTGTGGAAACTTGCAGCATAACTACAGTGGGCATTCTATGAAGCATCCTCAATAAAAACCTATGCAAATAGCAAATAAAAAGATCGCTGAGATGCTCACTGTCTACTTGCCTTGTCATTTTGATTATGGGATAGCTCCTGTGTCATGTGCAAGGGGTACCCCGTTGGCGGTTCTCAATGATACACGTGTATTTACAATGACAAGAGCTTACTCGTGACTGAAGTTGAGTAGCATGAGGTTCGGTACTCATAAGTAAGGGGCATGGGACTTCAATTTATAACTTATCAAGCATATCCTCTTAGTTGTGTCACTTTAACCTTAATCACCTAAAGATGCCTATGATAGGGGCAATGAGAGCTGAAAGCTAGTAAGTATCATAATTTTTGGGAGCTCTTTATGAGACTTGCAATCCCTGCTTCCCTCTGCAAAGGGCCCTTTCTTTTACTTTGTAGTTGAGTCAGTAAACCTATTCCTTTCTATCTCAGCAAGTATTTTGAGTTGTTGTGTTTCATTCATTCATATGATGATTTATTCAATCATGTTTCTTGTGTTCCTTGTTTTGCACATTGCTCTTATCTTGATGTTTACTACTTTGAAAGCTATCTTTGAAAACCAGATATTTGTGAACTCTAGCAAATTGTCAACTATTCTTTGACCAAGAGCTAAGTTTTCCATTACCAATTATGATTCACTTTATGTGTCTTTATTGTGTTTCCTTTACTCATTGCAAGTTGAGTTATGTAATAGTGAGTTGTCTTCTATTATGATCTATGTATTGATGAATGTGATGCTTCTTGTCCGTATTCTTTTATCGACTCTTCACTCCATAAACCTGAGGTCATGTTTATTGAGCTCAGTTTCGCTTGGGGACAAGCAAAGTCTAAGCTTGGGGGGAGTTGATACGTCCATTTTGCATCACTATTCTATGTCATAATTCACTGTTATTTATTGATATATTTAGTATTGAGAGGTGATACTTATGTTATTTCATCTGTTTTTGCATGGTTGATGACTTTTGGAGCATGGACAACTGCTGTCAGGATTCTGATGGAAAAGGTGCTGTTTGGAGGCAAAATTCGTGAAGATCAGAAAATCTGGGAAAATATACGGAAAATCCTATTTTTCCAGAAGACGAAGGAAGCCAGAAGGGGGGCTAGAGATGGGCCACAAGGGGCCCACACCACCCCTGGCGCGGGCCAGCCTAGGCCACGCCACCAGGGGGTGTGGCCGCCCTGGTCCACCCCTGGCACTCCCCTCTGGCGTATATTATCCTCCCAAAACCGTAAGACTTGGGGAGCGAGCACAGAAAGATTCCACCGCCTCTGCGGGGCGGAAAACACCGAGAGAGAAAGATCTCTCCGGCAGACAGATTTCTCCCAGTGGAATTCCTTCCCAGAGAGGGGAGATCATCGCCATCAACACCACCATCAAGCTGGACTTCATCGGGATAATCATCATCATCATCACCACCATCATCACCATCATCACCCTCATCACCATCTCCATATTGCTCTAACAATTGGGTTGAATCTTGCATAGTTCATAGGGGAAACTTTCCCGGTGTTGATTACTCTTTGTAGTTGATACTATTGAGTGAACCATTGAATTATTGTTTATGTTCAGATTGTTATACATCATTATTCCATCTCTGATCATGATCCATATGATGTCTTGTGAGTAGTTTGTTTTGTTCTTGAGGACATGGGAGAAGTCATGTTGTTAGTAGTGGAGTTGTGTTGAGAAAGATTCAATAGTTTGATATTTAAGTTGTGGTGTACTTCTTCTAGTGGTGTCATGTGACCGTCGACTACATGACACTTCAGCTATATGGGCCTAGGGGAATGCATTGTGTATTTGGCTACTAATCGTAGGGGTTGCCGAAGGGACAGAAACCTGAACCCCCGTTAGGAAACCATTGCACAAGGGATGTAAGGGTCTTAGAGTTTAAAGCTGTGGTTAGGTTTCTACCTTAATTACTTTCTTGTACTTATGGATGTTTGCAAGGGGTATAATCACAAGTATGTATTAGTCCTAGGAAGGTCGGTACATTAGCACAGGTTCACCCACACAACACTTAGCAAGCTAAAGAAGTTTAATCAACTATATGAAGCGAAAGCACTTGACAGTCTTCCCATATGTCCTCGAGAACGTTTGGTCATCTTAAGTAATACAACCTGCTTGTCCTTTGCCGCATAAAGGATTGGGCCACTTGCTGCATTTATTCCTACTATCTTTTATTTACTCGTACTTTGTTTACTTGCTTTATCAAAAACCCCTAAAAATCCGTTTGCTAAGTATTTGCAGAGAATTCCTGATCCATACCACTAGCCAGAACCTTCTGCTCCTCGTTGGGTTCAACACTCTTACTTATCAAAAATACTGCGATACACCCCCTATACTTGTGGGTCATCACCCATGTGCCGCAAGGTTTGGTCACCAGAATGAGAGATGAGTTCAGGGAATTGAAGCAAGGTAGGATGACGGTAGTTGAATACCATGAAAAATTTCTGTCACTAGCTAGATATGCCCCTGATGAGATCAACACTGAAGCCAAGAAGAAGGAGTGGTTTCTGAACGGATTACATGATGAGATGCAGACTGTTTTAGTCAACATCTGTTTTGAAGACCTCGAAGAGCTAGTCGACTCTGCCATCTAGATGGAAGGGAAGATAAACCAAGCCAATGACAACCGCAAGCGTAGAATGATGCACCAGAGTGGATCCAACAATCACCAGAAGTATCGCCCCAACCCGTCTGTAGGATATGCCCCAAGAAACAATAGACCCCCAATGTCTCGTCCAAGCTACCCCAATCGTAGCGGAGGAAACCTGAAGTCAGGAGGAACCACAACAACAACCTCGGCAACTCCAATAACTTCAACCGTGCACCACCCAAGTCCAACAAAAACAACAACCACAACAACAATACTGCCCCAAGGACTGGAAGCAATGTTGTGCCTATTGCAGCCAAAGACAAGTCCCAGATCACTTGCTTTGAATGTGGAGTCGAGGGTCACTACTCCAATGAGTGTCCCAAGAAGCTTGCAGCAACCACCAATGTGAATGCACCCGCTCATCAATAGCGTTGTGTTCAGCCTGGAAGGAGGTTCGCCCCAGGGAATCCGCTCAACCACAACGGCCGTCTGTTTCACATGAATACTGAAGAAGCCTAGGAAGTGCCAGATGTCGTCCTGGGTATGTTTTCTATTAACTCAGTATTAGCAAGAGTGTTGTTTGATTCTGGAGCATCGCAATCGTTTGTTACAGAAGAATTTGCATGCACTAGTAAGGTTCAACCAACAAAATTGAAGCATGTTATGATAGTTCAAATACCTGGTTCAACCACCAAAGCTAGAAAATTTTGCTAGGATGTACCTATCAGAATCCATGGGATAGATTTTTATGCCAATCTAATAGTACTTGGAACCAAAGGTTTGGAAGTAGTACTAGGAATGGATTGGATGTCAAAACATAAAGGATTGATCGACTGTGCCAAGAAAGCCATAATCATGACTAGTAGCTCTGGAGTATCAGTAGAGCATGTATCAGAGACCTTACCCCACCAGTTCAAATGCAACAAGAGTCTAGCCCAACCAACCCTAGACCAAGTCAGAGTAGTTTATGAATACCCCGATGTATTCCTAGATGAATTGCCCGGTATGCCCCCAGATCGGGATATCTAGTTCATCATTGAACTAATTCCTGGAACTAGACCCATAGCTCAGAGACCCTATAGTATGAACCCATCTGAATTAGTGGAGCTGAAGAAGTAACTTGATGCTATGCTAGCAAAAGGTTTGATTCAACCAAGCACATCGCCATGGAGATCACCTGTTTTATTTGTGGATAAGAAAGATGGAGGTAACCATCTATGCACGGATTACCGGAAGCTGAATGACATCACCATCAAGAACAAGTACCCCCTGCCGAAGATTCAGGATCTGTGTGATGAGTTGACTGGTGCTAGAGTGTTCTCTAAGATTGATCTTAGAACTGGTTATCATCAAATCAAGATTCGTGCAAAGGATATTCCAAAGACCGCTTTTACCACTAGATATGGATTGTATGAGTATACGGTCATGTCTTTCGGATTAACCAATGCCCCCGCTTATTTCATTAAACTCATGAATAAGATTTTTATGAACTTTCTGGATAAGTTTGTCGTTATTTTTATCGACGATATTATTATCCATTCCAAGTCAGAAGAAGACCACGAGCTACACCTGAGAACCATCCTTGAAACCCTTAGAGAACATCAGTTGTATGCCATGTTTTGCAAATGTGAGTTCTGGTTGAAGGAAGTAGGATTCCTAGGACATATTGTGTCGGCAGGAGGAGTCGCTGTTGATCCCGCCAAGATCAAAGATGTTGAAGAATGGAAAGCTCCAACCACTCAAACCCAAGTCCGTGCATTTCTCGGATTAGTGGGATACTACCGCAAGTTCGTAGAAGGATTTTCGAGCATCGCAAGACCGATGACCCAACTATTGAAGAAAGATAAGAAGTTTGAATGGATGGACAAATGTGAAGCAAGTTTTCAAGAGCTCGAGAAGAGATTGATTTCAACCCCAATCTTGATTATGCCAGATACCAAGAAGCCTTTCGATGTGTATTGTGATGCATCCAAGATTGGTCTTGGATGTGTGTTGATTAAAGAAGGCAAAGTCATCGCATATCTGTCCCGACAACTGAAGCAGCATGAGCAAAACTACCCTACCCATGACCTCGAACTAGCAGCCGTAGTTTTAGCATTGAAGACATGGCGTCATTACCTTATGGGTAACCACTATGAGATTATTGAGATCACAAGAGCCTAAAGTATATTTTCACCCAGAAGGAACTAAATATGAGGCAAAGGAGATGGATAGAGTTAATCAAGGATTATGACCTTGACATTCACTATCACCCCGGCAAAGCCAACGTGGTAGCGGATGCTCTTGGCAGATTGCCGTGTAGATTAAACATCATGATCAAAGAAGCTTAGCCAAGTTTGCATGAAGAGTTGGAGCAGTTTAGAATGGAGCTAGTTAGCAAAGGATTTTTAGCTAGCATTGAACTTCAACCCACTTTGATCAGTCAGATCAAGGAAGCCCAGAAGGGAAATGCAAGTATCGACGGAACCAAGCGTCGTATTGGTACAGGAAAGGTACCTGGATTCACCGAAGATGAAGAAGGGGTATTGTGGTACAAAGGACGTATCTGTGTGCCAGCAGATTTGGAGCTGAAGCAAATTATCATGCAAGAAGCTCATGATACTATTTATTCTATCCATCCCGGAGGAACGAACATGTATCAGGATTTGAAGGAGCAATTTTGGTGGTACAAGATGAAGAGAGAAATCGGAAGCTACATAGCCAAGTACGATATCTATCAGAGAGTCAAAGCGGAACATCAGAGGCCCGCAGGACTTTCGCAACCATTGCAGATTCCAGAATGGAAATGGGATTCCGTCGGAATGGACTTTATCACCGGTTTGCCTACTTCTAGTAGGGGAAATGACTCTATTTGGGTCATAGTTGATAGACTGTCCAAGGTAGCCCATTTTATACCTATCAAGACCACCTACCAGAGTTCGAAGCTAGCATAGCTGTACATTGCTAGAATCGTCAGTTTGCATGGAACCCCTAAGACCATAGTGTTGGATCGAGGAACCCAATTTACCTCAAGATTTTGGCAGAAAGTCCAAGAAGGATTAGGAACCAAGATGAATTTCAGCACAACTTATCACCCGCAAACCGATGGACAGACTGAAAGAGTCAACCAAATCTAAGAAGATATGTTGAGATCTTGTGTTCTAGAGCATGGATAAAAATGGGAAGATTGCCTGCCTTTCGCAGAATTCTCATACAACAACAGTTATCAAGCCATTTTGCAAATGGCCCTATTTGAATTTATGTATGGAAGGAAGTGCCGTACCCCCTTGAATTGGTCGCAAGTAGGAGAGAGTCAGATTTTCAGACCCGACACCCTACGAGAAGCCGAAGATAAGGTTCACAAAGTTCGTGAGCACCTCAAGACCACCCAATCCAGACAGAAGAGTTATGCTGACAAGAGACGCCGAGACCTTACTTTCAATGTCAGAGATTTTGTGTATCTCAAAGTGTCGCCTTTGAAGGGAACACAACGTTTTAGTCTGAAAGGGAAGTTAGCCCCCAGATACATTGGACCTTTCAAGATTCTAAATGGCCGAGGAGAAGTATCTTATCAACTGGAACTGCCAGAGGAGATGTCAGCCATCCATGATGTGTTCCATATCTCGTTACTTTGCAAGTGCTTAGAAGTTCTGGAGAAGACCGAAGTATTCAAGAACATCGATCACCGAGCTATAGATATCTACAAGGATTTGACGTATCATGAAGTACCCATGCGTATCTTGGAAGAAGCCTTCAGAACCACCAGGACCCGGAGTATCAAATTTCTCAAGATCCACTGGAGCAACCATATAGAAGAAGAAGCTACCTGGGAGCAAGAAGATTACATTAGGACTAAGTTTCTAGATCTCTTTAGTTCCTAGTTTTTCTTAAATCTCGGGACGAGATTTTGTTTAAGGAGGGAAGGTTTGTAACACCCCAAAACTTCTAATCAATTTTATCAAGTTCAAATCACCCAAAGTTATGGTTAACAAAAACTTTTATTAAGAAAAATAAATATGAATGCATGTGTGTTTGCATTAGTATAGAATTGAGTGTATATGCCATGCTTGATTATTCTAAGTGTTGTGAAATGGTTTAAAGGTGAATACTACATCATCTAGGTCATTTACAAATAAAACCAAAAGAGAAAGAAATCAAATATGAATAAATAAAGCAAATGGTCATTTTGACAAAAATAAACCACTAGGCCACTTTGTGTGTTCCTAGAAGAGAAATATTAACAGAAACAATTCTATCTCTTTTCACCCCTTGCTAGACCAAGTAAAAGTGTATCAAGGCCCACTTTACAAACTTAAAAATATCTAGCAAATCATTTTAAAGGACAGTTGAAAATTGAATCTATTCCATATGTTAAGATCACACTTTTTCAAAAACCTACCAAATAAATTCCCCTTGACCTCTCCAAGCAAACCTAGACTCTCAAGCTTAACTTGTGATCACTCAAAAAATTTGAATCAAAAATTCCAAAGTATATTTCATGCGGCCATTTTATCAAACACCTGGTTAGCACAGATTAAGCTTCTGCCTAACTTCACTGTTGTGAACAGTAAACCTCGACCATTTGGTCCCCTCTTAACCCTCTAGTCCCCTCTGAGTTTAACCCAGCCCCAGACCAATCCCCCCTTCGCCGTGGAGCACAGTGGAGCACCGCCCGATTGAGGTCATAACCGGCCGACCATGGCCAGTTCGCAGCAGACCGCCCCGTGCCCATCCAGGATGTCCAGGAGCTACGCCACACTCTACCGCCACCCCCTGTCCACCCCACGGTCGAAGCCAAGCCCTGGACCACCTGAGCACGCCGCGCCCAAACCACTCTACGCCATGTCTAGAGCGCTCCAGAGCGCCGTGCCCGACCAGCCCCGCCAGCTCGCGCCTTGCCCTCATCGCACACTGCTTAGCCCAAAATATATCGAGCCCGTTGGGGAACCCCAATAGGAAGGTATGATGATCACAACAACAAGTTTTCCCTCAGTTATGAAACCAAGGTTATCAATCCAGTAGGAGTAAGGAAACACCTCAAAGGTGTTGCTAGCTGGACTTTGGCAGGGCGCACTACCGGCGTCAGCAGCAACGTGGAGACCTACACAACACAACCACAAAACTTTGCCCCAACTTGCGACGAGGTTGTCAATCTCACCGGTTTCACTGAAAACAAAGGATTAAACGTATCAAGTGGAAGAAAGTAATAGTTTACAGAAAGTAAACACAAAACAGTAAACAGTTGATTGTAGATTGATGGTAAGAGAAAGGACCGGGGTCCATAGTTCACTAGTGGTGGCTCTCCTTAAGATAGATAACATGTTGGGTGAACAAATTACAACGGGGCAATTGACAAACATCGAGAAAGCAATATGCATATACTAATCATTTTGACTCCTCTGAGACTTGATTGGGCATTACAACATTATACATAGACCGCCATCCATACATTATAAAGAACCGCCAACAGGGTACCCCTTGCACATGATACAGGAGCTATCCCATAATCAAAATGACAAGGCAAGCAGACAATGAGCATCTCAACGATCTTTTTATTTGCTATTTGCATAGGTTTTTATTGAGGATGCTTCATAGAGTGCTCATTATGGTTATGATGCAAGTTTCCACCATGATTAGGCATGGCTTAGGCTAGCGTCCCAGGCGTTTCTCTAACACACATACAAATTCCATGATCTTACAAGTTCCACTTTTATTTCACACCGCCGGGATCCATAAGCAAAAGAACATGATATCAACCGGGTACAAAGTACAAGTGCAATGTTGAAAGCGTTCCCCATGATACATGGTTCTGCTAATTTCAACTTATAAAGCGCAAGCATATACACAACAAAGATGGACCCAATGGTTCAAGTTTATTAAATGCAAGAAAAGTAAAGTGTGCCATCAAGTTCGTGAGAGCTTTAATCACTAATTTTCACATAAAAAGTTTAATTTGGAAGGTAGATAAAAATATGAATCTACTTGGAATAGCAATTGCTAATAGGTAGGTATGGTGGACTCTTTGGAATAACTTGGTTTAAGGAGTTGGATGCATGAGTGGGACTCATACTTGATTACAGAGGCTAGCAAAAGACTGGGAGCGACAAACTAAGAGAGCAATAATGGCCATAATCATGTAGAGCGACAAAACATCATTAATTAAAGCATAAAGTGATATTACAAGTTGAAAACTAAATGATCATCAAGTCTATGGTGACTTGGGATAGTCATAACATGGTGTGAGCATGTGCCAAGTCAACCCAAATAAAGCATCAAAGGAGAATACCACAATACTATGCTTTAATATGCTAAAACAACGCATGATTCTTCCAAGGCACATTAAGAAATCTCAATTGTTTATAACATGTCATGCTACAGCAAAGAATACTAAGCATAAAGCCAAAACAATATCAAACATGGCAGGACAAAGCATAGGCCACAGTCAAAAACAAACTCTCTTTACCACTTAAGCATGAACTTCCCTGCTCTTTTCCAATCCAAACCAAACTATTTGAAAACCAATGTATGAAAGATGAGGTCCAACCAATTTATTCAGCAAACTAAGCAAACCAAGCAAACGAAAAAACAAAACGAAAACGAAAAAGAAGATGCTCCAAGAACAACACAACTGTGCATGAAACAATAAAAATGAAGTGTTTGAAAGAAACCTGGGATTTTTATTGATGAAGAAGGGGATGCCTTGGGCATCCCCAAGCTTTGACGCTTGTACTTCTTGGATATTTCTTGGGGTGACACGTGTGGCATCCCCAATCTTGAGATTTAGTCCATCCTTCATCTCATTACTCACTCCTTCCATACACCTGAAATTTTTCCTTCATACAAAACTTCACACAATCTTTATTAGCAACATTAGTGCACTCAAGATAATAAGTCTTTTGGGTTCAGTTTCAACACCAATAAAAATTCTAATAAAACACAAGCTACTGTAGCAAGCTCAATTCTCCAAAAGAACTCAAAAAGGAACCAACAAGAAGCAAATGCAAATAATGGCAGAAATCTGTCAAAACAGACCAGCAGGTAAAGACGAATTTTTTCGAAGACCTTATGTTGCTTAAATCAAAAAGTGTTGAATTAACGAAAGTTATATAACAACCTGGGGCAGAAGAACAAAAATTCACGCCTCAAAAGGACGTACAGAGATTTTACACGAATTTTTACGGTGAAGCCCAGAAATCTTTTTCGGGACAGCAACTTTCCCGATCATTATTTCTCTCTCATTAGAGGTTACTCTTGGCACAAAAAGCAAATAAAAAGGATAAGGAGCGATTATTACAAAGGTAATAACTTCCAAGACTCATCTAAAACTTTTGGGTTATCTCCCAATAAGTACTTTTCTTTAACGCCTTTAAGTTAGGCATAAGAAGCAAAGAAAGAATCAAGTGTTCTCAAATGAAGAAGCATTAAGAGCAAATTTTGTTTTCATAGGAGATGCAAAAGAAATCTTCTCTATCTTCTTAGGAAAGTGTTCTATACCTTTTTTTGAGTGGGAGTGATATTTAATGGTGCCTTCTTTCATATCAATAATGGGACCAACAGTTCTAAGAAAAAGTCTTCCCAAAGTAATAGGACAAGAAGCATTGCATTCAACATCCAAAACATAGAAATCAACAGGAACATAGGCATTTTTAACCATAATAAGAACATCATTAATACTCCCCATGAGTTTCTTTTTAGCATTATCATCAAGTGGGACATTCAAATAACAAACTTCCAATGGTGGCAAATCAAGCATATCATAAATCTTTCTAGGCATAATAGAAACACTACTATCAAGATCACATAAAGCTTTGAAATGAAAATCATTCACTTTCATATTAATGTTGGGTTCCCAACCATCTTCTTGTTTTATAGGAATAGAAGCTTTATGTTTCATCTTTTCTTCTTTAATTTTTATGAGAGCATCAGTAATGTGTTTTGTAAAAGCCATATTCATAGCACTAGCATTAGGACTTTTAGCAAGCTTTTGTAGGAACTTAATAACTTCAGAGATATTGCAACCATCAAGATCAAAATCAAATTTATCATCTAAAGTAGTAGAGCTATTACTAGCCTCAACACTAGTGGTAGTGATAGTAGAAACACAAACGTTTCTAGCAATTTCTTCTTCTCTCTCCCACTTAGCATGCAATTCAGCTAATAGTCTAACATTTTCATCAATTCTAACTTGTATGGAAATAGTAGCAACAAAGGGATTTCATTAGTTTCAGGTTTAGCAGCCATTTTATTAAAAGAAGATTGTGCTTCAGCCAATGATGCTATATTTCTTTCAACACTAGAGAGTTTTTCCTCAATAGTTTTATTGAAAGCAGTTTGTTTACTAATAAATTCTTTAAGCATAACTTCAAGTTTAGAGGGAGCACTCATATTATTGTTGTAGGAATTGCCATAAGCATTACCATTATTGGGAGGATAGGGCCTATAGTTGTTATTACCAAAATTGTTCCTATAGGCATTGTTGCTAAAATTATTATTTCTTATAAAGTTCACATCAACTTGCTCTTCTTGAGCAACCAAAGAGGCTAAGGGAACATGATTTGGATAAATATGGGCTTTCCCATTAACAATCATAGACATAATAACATCAATTTTATCACTCAAGGAGGAGGTTTCTTCAACAGAATTTACCTTCTTACCTTGTGGAGCTCTTTCAGTATGCCATTCAGAATAGTTAACCATCATATTATCCAGAAGCTTTGTTGCAGCACCCAAAGTAATGGTCATAAAGGTACCTCCAGCAGCAGAATCCAATAGATTTCTTGAACAATAGTTCAATCTTGCATAAAAGGTTTGGATAATCATCCAAGCAGTCAGTCCATGAGTGGGACAATTCTTTACCAAAGATTTCATTCTTTCCCAAGCTTGAGCAACATGTTCATTATCAGATTGTTTAAACTTCATTATTCCACTTCTCATAGATATAATCTTAGCAGGAGGATAGTATTTTCCAATGAAAGCACCTTTGCATTTAGTCCAAGAATCAATACTATTCCTAGTTAGGGAATTCAACCATTCTTTAGCTTTTCCTCTCAAAGAGAAAGGAAACAATTTAAGCTTAATAATATCTCCATCTATATCCTTATGATTTTGCATCTCACAAAGTTCAACGAAGTTATTTAGATGAGCAGCAACATCTTCATTACCAATACCAGAAAATTGCTCTCTTAACAAGATTGAGTAGAGCAGGTTTTATTTCACAAAAAGTAGCTTCAGGAACATGTGGAGCAATAGGTGTGCTCATGAAATCATTGTTGTTGGTGCTAGTGAAGTCACACAACTTAGTGTTTTCAAGAGTAGTCATTTTTTGTGTTTTTAATAAAGAAAGCAAACTATTGAAACTATTTTTTTGTGTTCTTAATAAGGAAACAAGCAAACAAAGCAAAAAGTAAACTAAGCAAAACTAAAACAACAAAGTAAAGAGATTCTGAAGTCCGAGGGAATACCTCCACTGAGGGATTCCACAAGGTCCTCCAAGTTCTCAATCAGCTCGGCCTTGGGTGTCAGCTCCTCGCGGATGCGACTGAGCACAACCTTGGCCTTAGTCAGTGTCCCCTGAAGGGAAGCGCTGCGGTCCTCGACTACCGCGACGGCGCCTGCCAAAGTATCATCGTGATGAAGTTCCTGGGCGTCGAAGCTCAGACCGCCAGCATCTACACAGAGCAAAGGGTCAGCACAATAATAAGATATCAAAGAAAGAAACAATGAAAATCCAGACGAAAGAATACCTGAAAGAGACTTGGCGATAGAGAAGAGTTGTTCTTCGAGCAACTTCTCCCTCTCAGCAATGGAGGCGCGCAAATCCTCTTCACGTTTCCGCGACTCATCCAGCACAATGACTGCCTTGTCGCGACTCTTCACCGCTGAGGCAAGCGTCTTTTCAAGAGAAGTAGCATCGCAAAGAAGTTCATTATGTTCAGCTGCAAAAATATAAGATGGATCATCGGTCGCATGTATAAACTCGACAAGAACAAAGAAGAAGAAAATACTAACCTTCGACGACGTGATGGCGATTGTCCAGCATCGCATGCTGTCAACCCATTGCAAGGACCTGCTCCGCCAGACGAGCTGCTTCCTTCATGATGAGCTACCTCAGAAGAAAACAAGGGATTACAAGATAGCACGAATTACAAATTCGACTGCGAAACAAAATCACACTTACATGCCCCTCCAGAGACTCCGAAGATGATTGCCACGCAGTCGTCTAGGCAACCATTTGGTGATCCCCAGCATGTGGAGAACTCGACGAGTTGTGCCTGGAGTGGGCCGCCAATGGAGGAGATGAAGAACGTTCAACCACTTCCTTGGCCTTGGAGTCCGCGACTCCGGATTCCTTCACAAATTGGATGTCGCCAGAAGACGACGACGCCGCTTGACTACGAAACAAAATCCTGCATTAGGAAATGCAACTCCAAAAGGAACCAAGATGAGAATTGTAGACTTACCAGTCAAATTTATCAAAGTCGAAGGTTTGCTCCTCCGACTCTGACGACTCCTTCGGCAGTCGCATATTCTTGCGAGCAGGTGGCGCCATGGAGCTTACAGGAACAACGGGAATCGGCTCCTCTGCACCAATAGATGGGCCTTCTGGAGTCGATAGAGATGAAGCATCTGAATCCTCGCTGCGAGAATGCTTGCGAGTGTCCAGATCACTGGACTCGGGGGCTCCCTCCTCCCCTTCAAGTGGGACGGTCGATTCCGACTCATCCACTTCTTCCGCTTCGCGAGGAATAACCCCCTCAGGAAGAGGGGGCAAACTGGGAGACACCTTCCAATCCTGCATTCAGAAGACAATTCATTATACAATAAGAAATTAACGGCAATCGACAAAGATAGCTACTTCGTAGCACAATCATACCTCAGGAGGAGGGTTAGAGGCATCGAAGGGAGGCACGACTGGTTCGCCTGGGAGAACCTCCTTGGCGGTGTAATTTGTCACCAGCCGCATCATCCTATCTACTTCACCCGCGGAAATGCCATCGGCAGATACGCGAGTGGCATCGTCCACACCAACCCATTGGAACATGGGGTGGATTCTAGCCTGCAGACGCTGGATGCGACAGCGCAACCATGTGCGAATGAGGGTGGAACCTCGCTCTTCTTTACCCACGCGACTCTCAAGGTTGCAGACGCGCTTGTACAGCACTTCCGTCTCCTCAAACTCACTAGGCATCACTATGTCCTTCCAGGAACGCCTCCTCTTGCACGTCGTCGCAGGATCGAAGGGCACGAGTCCGTAGTGCTCTCCGTCGGCCTTCTGGTTATGGATGTAGAACCACTTGTCTCTCCACCCTTGGACGGACGCCATGAGATTGATATCGAAATACGTGGCGGAGGAATCGACATGGATACCACAGCCTCCTACGTCATAGACTACGGAACCAGATGCTGACTAGCGTTTCAGCTTGAAAATCCTCTTAAAGAGGCCAAAGTGTGGATCGACTCCGAGCCAGCACTCGCAAAGAGTAATATAGCAGGCGATATGGAGAATAAAATTTGGGGACAACTGATGCAGCTGGATCCCATAGAAACAAAGGAGGCCCTTGAAGAAAGGATTGAGGGGGCAGAGAAAGACCGCGGATGATGAACGCAAGGAATATCACCCAAAAACCAGCTGGTGGACAGGGAATTACCTTGCCACCTGGCACTCGCGACGCATCCTGCGCGGGAGACATAACTCCATCCTGACGCAGGAGGCGAAGCTCGGAGGACTTGATGGTGGATGCGCGCCATGCACCATTGGTGACGCAGATACCCGCGCCCTTCTTCTTCCCAGCGCCGGTGGTGCTAGTTCCCACAGTGGTGGAGCCGCCCTTCTTCTTGGCGGCGGCAATGGCGGCGACGGACTCAGCGGTGGCGCCTCCCTTCTTCTTGCCCATCTTACGATGACGGTGCGAGCAGAGGAAGTAGCTCGGGAAGACGCGGAGTTGGTCCAGTGCCACAAAGAGGACAAGCTCTAGGAAGCAGAGAGGAGAGGCAATGGCGATGGAAGCACAAGCAAAGATAGGGCAGATGAGAAAATTACCGCAGCTGCGCTACTACTTAACCCCCTTGCAGATGCAATCCAATAGCCAGCAGAAACCCTACTGGACGCGTGGCGCACATTGCCATCGACATGTGGAGAGGCCAAAACACGAACCATCCCCCACTATCTCCATTACGCGTGGAAATCAAGGAGACGCAGTTAAAACGGAAGATTACGCACGCCCGGTCAAATCGAAGTCAGAAAGTGGGACCCACCGCACGTCACGTCCTGTCAAAACCGCTCACGCAAGCAACTGAGGTCATCGCATTGTCAACACTGATGTCATCAACATCAGCAATTGAAGATCTTGACTACTTTAGTCCTTGCTCGAGTCTTCGACTCCACCAAGCACTCGGGGGCTACTCCCATAGGGAGCGCTGGTCGCGCACCCTACGATTCTTTTTATGCAGGAATATGAACATTCAAAGCACACCCAACCACTCGAATCTACGACTCGATTATGGATCATGGGTTACTCCCATATGAAGCGCTGGAAGCAAATTCGACTGAAACAAGCAACAAAAGACGACAATAGTCGCAAAAGTTTTTCTTTTAGTCCCTGCATGAGTCTTCGACTCAACCAGGCACTCGGGGGCTACTCCCATAGGGAGCGCTGGTCGCGCACCCTATGATTATTTGTACATCATACTGTGTGTTGGTAACATCCAGACTCGAATGCCATGGCGACTCCGCCTCATACTTTCCGTACAAAGAGACTTCGTCTCCTGGGCCACCCGAATCATCTTTGCAATGTCAAAAATTTGGATGCCGCGCTTACATCGTGAAGATAAGACCTGAATAAGGCCTGGCAACGCATCTGCTGCGCACTACCAGAAACATATCCGTGCCTACAGGTATGATGAACATGCCTTGATGGACGCGTTGAGTGCTCACACCCATACACTGGAATTTGACTCATGTAAGACCTCCTCGGCCTGAGTCGAATTGCGCCAGCACTTTTCCGAATTCAAGTCCGGGGTTCGAGTTTGAGTAGATTGCGTTGTTTTTCTCTAAGGCAGTTAACTGACACCGATACATCAGTTAAATCAGGCACGTATATCAAAAATCCCTATGACACAAACATAACACTCGAAAATGCTCAGTCATGCACTCGAAAGGCTTCATAAAGTCCCTAGTCGAATCTGCGATTCCACTGGACACTCGGGGGCTACTGACATGGGTATACCCTACAGGTACTCGAGTTTGGTATATACGGCCTGGATACAGTGGAAGCCCATGATGTTGCCAAGGCCCAAATGGAGAACTCGAGTAGCCCATGGACTCTCGGTTGCTTGTGAGACAAGAAGAATCTAAAGATAGAAAGTTTAAAGGGAAAACACTAACTTGTAACTGACTCGACCTACTACCCGAGACCTAGCCTATCTATATAAAGGCTAGGAGGGGGCGGCAAGGAGGACACACACAACCCTAGTTTCCACAACCTTCACCAGATTGCATCTACACACCATTGTAATCTTCGATTCCTTCGTTAATTCCAAGAGCAAACAAGCAGGAGTAAGGACCTCTACGAGGCCTGGACCTGGGTAAACCTTGTGTCCCCGTGTGCTTGTTTGCTAGCCGACTGATGCCTCCAACGCTCCCTCCTTCTCCAAAACCCAGGTCCATAACAATGGGCATTGATGAGTTAAACCCTCGTTAGATAGCATAAAGAGTATAAAACTAGGCCTATCTAGTTATACTTAGATGTTATTCTATGGCATGATATTGAAGATTAGCACCCCTCATTAGTGAACACTCTTAACCTAGTGGCTAGTGCTAAAGCATAAAACTTGATCACTTTAGATGGGAATACTTGGTGAAAATGATTATGAAAACATTGGAATGAGGAGTCGTTCTATTTAGATGTTTTGACATGTGTTGAGAAACACAAAGGATTTGATGATGAAAATGTTGAGGCGGGAATCTAAAATGGACGCTGAGGCAATCTATAATATTCCTATTAGCCATGTCACTTAGGGAAACTTCTGGGCGTGGCCCGGCACTCTAAGAAGACCGGTAACAAAGGAAGGAGACTATCTATTTGCTGAGACTATGGTTACTCTTAGCTTGACATACAGATTATAGGATGTGATCGATCGGTCGGGAGCCCTACCCCTTGATACGTCCATTTTGCATCACTATTCTATGTCTTAGTTCACTATTATTCATTGATATATTTCATATTGAGAGGTGATACTTATGTTATTTCATCTATTTTTGCATGGTTGCTAACTTTTGGAGCATGGACCGCTGCAGTCAGGATTCTGATGGAAAAGGTGCTGTTTGGAGGCAAAATTTGCGAAGATCAGAAAATCCGGGAAAATATATGGAAAATCCTATTTTCTAGAAGACTAAGGATGCCAGAAGATGGAGTGGAGATGGGCCACAGGGGGCCCACACCACCCCATGGCGCGGGCAGCCCTAGGCCGCGCCTAGAGGTGGTGTGGACGCCCTGGCCCACTCTAGCTTCTCCCCTCTGGTGTATATCATCCCCACGAAACCCTAAGACTCGGGTAGGGACCACAGAAAGATTCTGCCACCTCTGCAGGGCGGAAAACACCGAGAAAGAAAGATCTCTCCGGTAGACAGATTTCTGCCGGGGGAATTCCTTCCCAGAGAGGGAAGATCGTCGCCATCAACACCACCATCAAGCTGGACTTCATCGGGATCATCATCATCATCATCACCACCACCATCATCACCATCAGCACCCTCATCACCATCTCCATATTGTTGTAACAATTGGGTTGAATCTTGCATAGTTCGTAGGGGAAACTTTCCCGGTGTTGATTACTCTTTGTAGTCGATGCTATTGAGTGAACCATTGAATTATTTTTTATGTTTAGATTATTATACATCATTATTCAATCTCTGATCATGATCCATATGATGTCTTGTGAGTAGTTTGTTTTGTTCTTGAGGACATGGGAGAAGTCATGTTGTTAGTAGTGGAGTTCTGTTGAGAAATATTCAATAGTTTGACATTTAAGTTGTGGTGTACTTCTTCTAGTGGTGTCATGTGAACGTCGACTACATGACACTTCACCTATATGAGCCTAGGGGAATGCATTGTGTATTTGGCTACTAATCGTAGGGGTTGCCGGAGTGACAGAAACCTGAACCCCCGTTAGGAAACCATTGCACAAGGGACGTAAGGGTCTTAGAGTTTAAAGCTATGATTAGGTTTCTACCTTAATTAATTTCTTGTACTTACGGATGTTTGCAAGGGGTATAATCACAAGTATGTATTAGTCTTGGATGGGGCGGTACATTAGCACAGGTTCACCCACACAACACTTAGCAAGCTAGAGAAGATTAATCAACTATATGAAGCGAAAGCACTTGCCAGTCTTCCCATGTGTCCTCGAGAATGTTTGGTCATCTTAAGTAATACAACCGGCTTGTCCTTTGCTGCATAAAGGATTGGGCCACTTGCTGCATTTATTCCTACTGTCTTTTATTTACTCGTACTTTGTTTACTTGCTATATCAAAACCCCTAAAAATCCGTTTGCTAAGTTTGCAGAGAATTCCTGATCCATACCACTAGCCAGCATCTTCTGCTCCTCGTTGGGTTCGACACTCTTACTTATCGAAAATACTGCGATACACCCCCTATACTTGTGGGTCATCAAGACTATTTTCTGGCGCCGTTGCCGGGGAGTGAAGCATTATTGGAGAGTGGAACTGGTAAAGGAAACTTCTACTGTGAGTATTGTTTACTTCTGCTAGTTACTTTATTTTTGTTATGGATAATTCGCTGAGTTTCTTATTTGGTAATGCTACTACCACTGCTAAGGTAGTAGATAAGCCACCACCTGCTGAGAATGATGTTTTCAAAATACCTACAAGAATTATTGATCGTGTTATGGATAACTACTATGTTGGGGATGGAACTGTCCATCCCGGTGATCATTTGCTCTTTATACACGAATTATGCGGGTTGTTCAAGTGTGCAGGTATTACTACAGATCGAGTTAAGAAGAAGTTATTCTCATTATCACTAAAAGGAAGAGCTGAGGAATGGTATAAGTTGCTGAAGAATGGTCAAGCTCTGGAATGGGAGGAAATAGTGCCTCTCTTTTATTCAAAGTTTTATCCTCCTAGTGAGATTCATAAAGATCGGAATCAAATATACAACTTTTGGCCTCTTGATGGAGAGAGTATAGCTCAAGCTTGGGGGAGATTGAAGTTACTAATGCTCAAATGTCCCATTCATGAGCTCCCCAACAATATTATTGTTAACAACTTTTATGCAAGGCTCCCTCTACATGACAAAGATTTATTGGATGCTTCTTGTGCTGGATCATTCACTCGTATGGAAGAAGAAGCTAAATGGGAACTTCTAGACCGTATTCAAGACAATGCTAAAGCTTGGGAGAATGACAAAGGTAAAAAGTCAGGTATAAATTATGATTATGAATGCATTGAATCTTTTATGGGAACTGATGACTTTCAAAATATTAGTAATATTTATGGTCTTGATTTACAACTTATTACGAATTGCTTTAGAGTTTTTGCTTCCTATATCGAAATTCCAAGAAGGGGATGGAACAAATACCATGCACCTTACAAAGATATTGTTGACTATGCTCCTATTGGAAGTGCTGAGTATTGCATTATTGACCCCATCTGTAGCATCCCAATTGTCTAAAAAATGTAATGCTACTTGGTCTAGTAAGATAATGGCTACTTCCTATATATAATTGTTGCATCATAATTATATCATGCTCATGTCATCATGCCACCTTGCATTTGAGCATCATATAAAACCCTTTTTCTTTGGTTCTTCTCTCATATGCATTATTAATTGTAGTTGCCTCTTGATATTGTATCTGGTTATTGATATATTGTTTAAATGCCCAAGTTGAGTTGGGGGCATATCTTTTATTCAAATCCATCACCTTTCTTTTCACCACCTTATAATTCCACCATCCTATTAATCCATGAGCTTGTATTTCTTTTCTCTTGATTTTATTCTAGCTCATGTGAATGGGGTGGTTCTAATTCTAACATTTCTTTTGCTTGGCCTTACTCCACTTCTTGTGAATGCATAAGAATAATGCCATATCATTATTATTGTTTTTCATTCATTATGCAAGTGAGGCCTTTTACCCATAATCTATTTCCTTCTATTTTTCTTGATTATTCTTTCACCTCATCTTAGCCTAAATCAAAGCCCTCACTTTACCTCTTGGGTTGATCTTATAAACAAGTTTTAAACCTAAACACCTAACAAAAACCTAACCTAGCTATCTCTCTCTAATTTCCTCTGACCTAGTTCTACTTAAACCGTAACCCTTAACCTCACCTCTCTCTCTCTTTCACTCCCTCTCTCTACCATGCTGGCCACCTGGCCCTCTCTCTCTCCCTGGCCCACTCCCCAGCTACCCATCTAACCACCCCAAACCCTAGCCTAAGTCGAGCATGCCCTAGCCATAGCTAACCCAAGCCCCTCTTCTCTCTCATTCTCTACCTGCCGTGCCAGCCCCACCTTCCCTCCTCTCTTCCTCTGCCCCACCTACAGCCCCTCTACTTGTCCCTGTCCTGCTCACGTCGAGCCCCAGCTCGACCACGTGAGAGGAGAAGGAGGAAAGGGCCGAAGCCACTTTATCTCTGCCGTGCCCACGCGCCACCTTCCTCCCTTCGTTTCCCTCCTCCCACACGTCTCCTGGCTCGCCAGATCTGCCCCAGGGTCGCCGCCTTCCCCTCCTTCCTCTCCACCGGCGACGACTCTCTCTCGCCGCCAGAACCGCCAGCACCGCCGTCTACCTCTCGCTCCTTCCGACGTGCGCGACGTGGAGGTGGTCAAGGAAATCGAGGACGTTCCTCTACACCACCCTGCACACGCCGACGCGGAGGAGGAGCGCCAGTACCAGCGCCACTCGACGCAAACCCTAGCTGCGCCGGCCGTCTCCTCGCCCCTCCGTCGCCCCCTGCACGATCCGACCGCACCGATCTCTCCGCGGTATGACCCTCTCCCTCCCTGACAACCTCCGCCTCGCTGTCGTCGTCTAGCATCGCCGTTCTTTTCGCCGAGCGCCCTCGGTGCACTGCCAGACGCTGGTGTCTGCACGTCGTACGCGCCGCCTAGAGCCTTACCTAGCCGCGTTACCACCTCCTGTCAACACCCACGCCCTACCGCACTGGTCACCGCCGTCTAGCGCGAGCTCCAGGTCCCCAGTTCGAGTCACCGCTCCGTGCCGCGCGCAGATCTGCCGCCAGATGGTGGAGAAGATCCACAGTACTGCGGTTTTCCACTTTTTGCAGAAAACCCCCTGGTGTTTTGCCGCCTCAACCCGCAGTACATGCGCGCCCACCTGTCAGCCGCCATGATCATCTTTCAGAAAACCCCCCAGCCTGTTAGGCCCTAAACCCGCGGTCCAGCCTACCCCCTCCTGTGAGCCTCTGCGGGATCACCCACTGTCACGTGGGCCCGTAGCCATCGGACCCACCTGTCACCCTCAGTGCCTAGGTAGCGCCGCGGTGAGAAAAACATTCCCTGCGCGCTGTGTGGCCCAGTCAGCCGCTGGCCCACCCGTCAGTGACTGAGGCTGGGTTGACCTGAGTAACAAAAGTTTTCCTGTCTACCTGATTAAATAAAACAAATTCAAAAATGGATTTAAATTCAAATTCAAATCAGTTTTCAAATAACTTTTAATTTACAAATCCAAATAATACAAATAATATATGTTTTGGAATCAGAAAAATGTGAGGAATTCAAATATGACATTCAAAATATTGTTTGAGCACTTTTAAATTTCGAGATGATTAAAATTACAATAAAATGCCCTTTTCTTAATAAATTAATAACTTTATTTCTATAACTCCAAATTGGGCAAATAATATGTCTAAATCGATCAGCGCGACGAGCCCGTTCTATCTATGCAGTCCTTGTTCTGATTTGAAGCATGCATCATGTTATTATTAAAAATCTGAACTGTTTATGACAATAAAACTTGGTTAAATAAATAATAAAATGCTTTATTTCTTGTATCCACACCTTCCCTTTGCCATGCTACTTTAATGCCATGTAAATTATGCATCATTCATCATGGCATGCTTGTTTGCTTGTCGCATTTTAATTCATATGCTTGTGCACTTTATTTATATTGGCCCTTGTTTGTTTGGTTCTTCTTCGAATAGACGCCCGGCAGGAGAATTACCAGGAATCACAGGAGTACTACCCAGATCCATCTCTCGCTTCAACTGAGCTGCCAGGCAAGCACTACCACATGCTTGCATACATACAGTACCTATTGCCTCTATCTTATTCTTGCATCATTGAGTCGCGATTGCATTAAATTGAATCCCAAGTACTGCATAGCCTTTATTTTTAAACCCACCGAAGCTTGTTCCTCCATCCCATGAGCCATTACTAAAGGAGTTGTTTGAGCCATGCGAGTCGTAGAAAAGCATGTGTAGGGTATGTGAGCGTCTGATGAATAATGAGGTACCTAAACAACATAACCTGAGTAGTAATGGGATAACTAATAAAAGAGGCACCGGTGAGCAATATCTGTTATTTGGTTTTTCATGCTCACTTGTGTCCCGTAGGACCCCGAGTACTTGATTCCTGTTCCTTGACTATTCGCACTATCCACATCCGGGAGGCCTTATGGGCCCCCCTGAGCCAGAGCTTGATTCATTCTTATTTCTTGGGGGCACGATTAGTTTGGGGCTTTATTACTATCCTGTACTTATGCCATGTTACTGCTTTATTTAAGATTGTGCGAGGAGCACCTGTACTATTTTGGATCGTGACACGTTTTCGCTATATCGACAAGCCCAGTCACAATTTCGGGTTCCCAGTCATTTACCGCCGTCCACACAAACCTTGGGTCTGTCTCGGAGCCGGCCAACTTCGTTGCGGGTAGCTTAATGGGGTGGCCCCCTGAAATATTTCTGAATCATGTGATCGCTTTGTCGTGAATGCCTCGTTGGGTTTTGATTTGGTTTTTCCGAGGTTGATCGAGTGTGTGTTGCTATTCGTGCACCCCTGCAGGGTAAATCTTTCTGAAAGCCGTGTCCGCGGTTATGGACGACTTGGAGCATAGTTTCTCGATCATAGACAAGCATAACTAAAGTACCGCTTTTAAATTAACTAAGTACTTGATTAGTAAATAGTGCAATACTCATGGAATGGTTAATAAAACTGCCAACGGATGATGGGGGTTGTTCGTCCGCTTTCTCGTTGGTAAGCGAGGAGGAGGATGGATCTGTTAATTATACAGTTATAACTGTTGTTCTTAATTCATGGACATCCGTCTATCATTGGTTAGGCGGATGGTTAGCGAGTATCTATAGAACTGCTAGATATTATCTTTTGCTGCAATTGCGTCACCCTAGGTTGTGTCCCCTTTAGCGGCATAAAGACTTGCTGAGTACCCCTAGGGTCTCACACGATAAATTGTTTGATTCAGATGAACAGGTGTACCCGCAAGATGGATACTGGGTGGAGGAGACAGATGATGTTGGCAACGATCATTCGGTGTAGAGATTCCGGGAACGGGGATCCGTGAGATCTGTGGGCGGGATGTGTTTATTTATGGGGCATCTTATGCCGATTTGCTTCTTATCCGTACTCGGATCTTGTTTTCCGCTTCCGCCTGATACTCGAATTTCTAGCTGTTGTTTTTGCCTGTGATAAGTTTAGGCCCTATATTGTGGACTCAAAAGTAACCATTCATACTGATCATGCTCCTATTAAATATCTTATGACGAAGAAGGACGCTAAGCCTAGGCTTATTAGATGGGTACTGCTTTTACAAGAGTTTGATCTACATATAGTAGATAGGAAGGGTGCTGAAAACCCTGTAGCTGGTAATATCTCGTTGGGAAAACATCTCTTTTGACCCTATGCCTGTTAATGATAGATTCCCAAATGAACAGTTAGCTACAGTAGAGGTGAGCTCGCGAGGAAGCTGATACATTGCAAATGTATCTATATTTTTTGATGTTCCATGCTTGGTTTTATCTACTTTCTTATGTTTTGTCCACACTTTGGAGTACTTTTCATACGATTTCTTGGACTAACCTATTAACAAGAGCCACAGTGCCAGTTGCTTGTTTTCTGCTATTTTTGGTTCTAGGAAAGTCAGAAAATCAATATTCTCGGAATTGGACCGGACAAAAGCCAAAGTTGATATTTTCCCGGAAGACTCACGGAGCCAGAAGGAGGGTCGGAGAGGGGCCACAGGGTGGCCACACCACCCCATGGCGCGGGTCCCCCCAAGCCGCACCAGGGCATGGTGTGGGCCCCCTGGCCGCCCACCGACCTTGCCTCTTCGCCTATAACAAGCCTCCCGAAACATAAACCCTAGGAGTCAAGCCTCCAGCCACGAAAAGTTCCGCAACACCGCCGCCACCGAAGGGGAGATTCAGGGGACAAAAAGTGTCTGTTCCGGCACCCTGCCGGGACGGGAAAGTGCCCCCGGAGCCATCTCCATCGATCTCCACCGCCATCTCCATCACCATTGCTGATTCCCATGATGAGGAGGGAGTAGTTCTCTCTCGAGGCTAAGGTTCTACCGGTAGCTATGTGTTCATCTCTCTCTCTATGCATGATCATATTGTGATCATGAGCTTGTAATCTATAGATCTACATTGCTACTCAAGTGATTTAATAGATCTCTGCTCTCCCCATGTGTGTGAAAGTGACAGCGTGCATACCATGGTGGCACTTAGGCTAGAGATTACAAATACTTGTTATCAGTTATATTTGGAGTTGGATGTCTTTATGAAATTGTGGTGTTTGTTGGACTCATCTAGTGCTCAAGGTGATAGTGTGGGGTTTTCTAGATGGGAAAGGCTTACTTTGAGGTGTGTTGTTATAGCCCTACCAACGATTAGAGTGTTCAACCGGAGAGTAGTTAAGAGTAGTATCATGAAGAGAAGATATTTATATGAGAGAGTGTTCACTAGTGAAAGTATGATCCCTAGGCCTTGTTTCTAAGCATTGATAGTTCGTTTGCTACTAGATCTGTTATATGTTTGCTTGCTTCCGTCTTTATTTCAGTTTTCCTTTAGTCTTTTCCACGCCATCAAGTTATTTTCTATCACCGTTACCACTTATAATTATCCATACCACTTGTATTTCACTATCTCTTCGCCGAACTAGTGCACCTATACACCTGACAAGTGTATTGGGTGTGTTGGAGACACAAGAGACTTCTTGTATCTTGATTGCAGGATTGCTTGAGAGGGAATACCTTTGACCACTTCCTCCCTGAGTTCGATAAACCTTGGGTGATCCACTTAAGGGAAAACTTGTTGCTGTTCGACAAACCTCTGCACTTGGAGGCCCAACAACTGTCTACAAGAATAGAAGTGCGTAGAGATCAAGCTATTTTCTAGCGCCGTTGCCGGGGAGGTAAGGTAAAAGGTATTCACACCGGAGGATTAAAGAAGAAGAACCTCCCACGACAAACGCCTATTTTGTGGTGTGAGTGCTCGAAGTTATTTCCTTTAGATTCTGCAATTTTGTCTTTTTGTTTCTTGTTTTCACTAGTTAGGCTTAATGGAAAACAACAACAAAATTAGAGAGCTTTATAGTCTTTATCTTGAGTTAGGACATGAAGTGTTTGAAGAGAAAATTAAAAAACCTATGGAACTTTATTTGCATGCTAATAGCAATGTTGTTAGTATGAATTCTTTGAACACCATTATTGCTAATGCTATGGAAAAGTCTAAGCTTGGGGAAGCTAGTTTTTATGAAAATGATCTTTTTAGTTCCCCAGCTTTGGAAGATAGCTATTCTATTGCTTATGATGATACAAAACCTCCAATATATGATGATTACAATGATGAATATGATATTTTCAGTCCACCTACTATTGAGGAGAAAATTAATGATTACAATATGCCTCCTATATTTGATGATTATGGTGATGAGAATAATAATGATAGCTATTTTGTTGAATTTGCTCCCACCACAAGTAATAGGAATGACTATGCTTATGTGGAGAGTAATAATCATTTTATGCGTGTGGCTTATGATAAGAATGTTTTATGTGATAGTTATATTGTTAATTTTATTCATGATGCTACTGAAAGTTATTATGAGAGAGGAAAACATGGTTTTATGCATCTCAATAATATTAAGTTCCCCCTCTTTATGTTGAAAGTCTTGAAGTTGCACTTGTTTTGCTTTCCTATGCTTATTGCTTTGTGCTTTCATGACTTGTTTCTTTACAAGATTCCTATGCATAGGAAGTGGGTTAGACTTAAATATGCTTTGAATTTGCTTCTTGATGCTCTCTTTTACTTCAATTCATATTTCTAATCTGAGCATCTTCTCAAACTATCATGCCTAACTTAAAGGCGTTAAATAAAAGTACTTATTGGGAGATAACCCAAAAGTTTTAGATGAGTCTTGGAAGTTATTACCTCAGTAATAACCGCTCCTTATCCTTTTTATTTGCTTTTTGTGCCAAATGTAACCTCTAATGAGAGAGAGGTAATGATTGAGAAAGTTGCTGTCCCGAAACAGATTTCTGTGCTTCACCATAAAAATTCGTGTAAAATATCTGAACGTCTTTTTGAGGCGTAAATTTTTGTGCTTCTGACCCAGGTTGTTATCTAACTTTCGTTAGTTCAACAAGTTTTGATTTGAGCAACAGAAGGTCTTCGAAAAAATTCGTCTTTACCTGCTGGTCTGTTTTGACAGTTTTCTGCCATTTTCTACATTTGCTTCTTGTGGGTTCCTTTTTGAGTTCTTTTGGGGAATTGAGATTTTTGATGGAAGTGCTACATTATCTAGTGTTCAAATGGAAGTTTATTGGGTGATTAGAACTGAAACTTAAGACTTATTTATCTTAAGTGCACTAATGTTGCTAATGAGATTGTGTGAAGTTTTGTATGAAGACAAAATTTCAGGTGTATGGAAGGAATGAGTAATGAGATGAAGAATGGACTAAAGCTCAAGATTTGGGATGCCACGCATGTCACCCTAAGAAATACCCAAGAAGTACAAGCGTCAAAGCTTGGGGGTGCCCAAGGCATTCCCTTCTTCATCAATAAAAATCTCAGGTTTCTTCCAAACACTTCATTTTTATTGTTTCATGGACAGTTGTGTTGTTCTTGGAGCGTCTTTGTTTTCTTTTTTAGTTTTAGTTTGCTTGGTTTGCTTAGTTTGCTTGAATAAGTTGGTTGGATCCCAACACACTTCTTTTGGAGAGAGACACGCTCCGTTTTCACTGCCTAGAACACTCTAGTTTTCATTCTTATTGTTCTGTGAGTGTTCTCTTTTGCTAGCACCGTGTTTAGCCTTACTTTTCTCGTGCTTTCACCTTAGAACTTTTTAGTTCTTCTTTGTGGATTTGTGAGACAAGCTCACTGATCTTTATTTATTATCATCTTTGTGAGTTGTTTCAAATAGTTTGGTTTGGATTGGAAAAGAGTAGGAAAGTTCATGCTTAAGTGGTAAAGAGAGCTTGTTTTTGAGTGTGGCCTATGCTTTGTCATGCCATGCTTGATATTGTTTTGGTTTTATGCTTAGTATTCTTTGCTGTAGCATGACTTGTTATAAACAATTGAGATTGCTTAATGTGCCTTGGAAGGATCATGCGTTGTTTTAGTATATTAAAGCATAGTATAGTGGTATTCTCCTTTGATGCTTTATTTGGGTTGACTTGGCACATGCTCACACCATGTTATGACTATCCCAAGTCACCATAGCCTCTATGATCCTTTAGTTTTCAACTTGTAGTATCACTTTATGCTTTGATCAATGATGTTTTGTCGCTCTACATGATTATGGCCATTATTGCTCTCTTAGTTTGTCGCTCCCAGTCTTTTGCTAGCCTCCACAACCAAGTATGAGTTCCACTCATGCATCCAACTTCCTAAACCAAGTTATTCCAAAGAGTCCACCATACCTACCTACTAGCTTATTCTATTCCAAGCATATTCATGCTTTTGTTTACCTTCCAAATTAAACTTGTTATGAGAAAACTAGTGATTAAAGCTCTCACGAACTTGATGGCACACTTTACTTTTTGCATCTAATAAACTTGAACCACTAGGTCCTTCTTTGTTGTGTATATGCTTGCGCTTTATAAGTTGAAATTAGCAGAACCATGTACCATGGGGAACGCTTTCAACATTACACTTGTACTTTGTACCCCGTTGATATCATGTTCTTTTGCTTATGGATCCCGGCGGTGTGAAATAAAAGTGGAACTTGTAAGATCATGGAGTTCGTATGTGTGTTAGAGAAACGCGTGGGCCGCTAGCCTAAGCCATGCCTAATCATGGTGGAAACTTGCAGCATCACCATAATGAGCACTCTATGAAGCATCCTCAATAAAAACCTATGCAAATAGCAAATAAAAAGATCGATGAGATGCTCATTGTCTGCTTGCCTTGTCATTTTGATTATGGGATAGCTCCTGTATCATGTGCAAGGGGTACCCCGTTGGCGGTTCTTTATGATACACATGTACTTACAATAACAAGAGCTTACTCGTGACTAAAGTTGAGTAGCATGAGGTTCGGTCTTCGTAAGTAAGGGGCATGAGATTTCGGTTTATAACTTGTCAAGCATATCCTCTTAGTTGTGTCACTTTAACCTTAATCACCTTCAAGATGCTTATGATAGGGGCAATGAGAGCTGAAAGCTATAAGTACCATAATTTTTGGAAGCTCTTTATGAGACTTGAATCCCTACTTCCTTCTATGAAGAGCATAGTGGCCCTTCTTAGTTCTATGTGCATTGTCCCAAGACTTGTTGATTGATGCATACCTTGATATTGCTTGTTTTAAACTATTTGTATCTAGTCACTCTTATGAACTTTGAAGGTGTCCTATGCATTTATGTTTGCTACTCTGTGAGGGACAAGCTGAATGCCATTATGCTATGTTTTCTTTATGTGAAACAAACAAACGTCTTGCAAAGCATTGCTATTCATGAATCTTTTGTTTGTGCCTTTTCATGTTGCATCATAGTTTCTTTGCTTATTGCCAGAACTTTGTCTTTCATGTTATGATTGAAGTACTATGATCCCAGCTATCAATGTTTTACAAATACTTTGATCAAGTTTATGATGGTGCATGTCACCTCAAAAATTATTCTTTCTTTTTATCACTTACCTACTCGAGGACGAGCAGGAGTTAAGCTTGGGGATGTTGATACATTGCAAATGTATCTATAATTTTTGATGTTCCATGCTTGGTTTTATCTACTTTCTTATGTTTTGTCCACACTTTGGAGTACTTTTCATACGATTTCTTGGACTAACCTATTAACAAGAGCCACAGTGCCAGTTGCCTGTTTTCTGCTGTTTTTGGTTCCAGGAAAGTCAGAAAATCAATATTCTCGGAATTGGACCGGACAAAAGCCAAAGTTGATATTTTCCCGGAAGACTCACGGAGCCAGAAGGAGGGTCGGAGAGGGGCCACAGGGTGGCCACACCACCCCATGGCGCGGGTCCCCCCAAGCCGCACCAGGGCATGGTGTGGGCCCCCTGGCCGCCCACCGACCTTGCCTCTTCGCCTATAACAAGCCTCCCGAAACATAAACCCTAGGAGTCAAGCCTCCAGCCACGAAAAGTTCCGCAACACCGCCACCACCGAAGGGGAGATTCAGGGGACAAAAAGTGTCTGTTCCGGCACCCTGCCGGGACGGGAAAGTGCCCCCGGAGCCATCTCCATCGATCTCCACCGCCATCTCCATCACCATTGCTGATTCCCATGATGAGGAGGGAGTAGTTCTCTCTCGAGGCTAAGGTTCTACCGGTAGCTATGTGTTCATCTCTCTCTCTATGCATGATCATATTGTGATCATGAGCTTGTAATCTATAGATCTACATTGCTACTCAAGTGATTTAATAGATCTCTGCTCTCCCCATGTGTGTGAAAGTGACAGCGTGCATACCATGGTGGCACTTAGGCTAGAGATTACAAATACTTGTTATCAGTTATATTTGGAGTTGGATGTCTTTATGAAATTGTGGTGTTTGTTGGACTCATCTAGTGCTCAAGGTGATAGTGTGGGGTTTTCTAGATGGGAAAGGCTTACTTTGAGGTGTGTTGTTATAGCCCTACCAACGATTAGAGTGTTCAACCGGAGAGTAGTTAAGAGTAGTATCATAAAGAGAAGATATTTATATGAGAGAGTGTTCACTAGTGAAAGTATGATCCCTAGGCCTTGTTTCTAAGCATTGATAGTTCGTTTGCTACTAGATCTGTTATATGTTTGCTTGCTTCCGTCTTTATTTCAGTTTTCCTTTAGTCTTTTCCACGCCATCAAGTTATTTCCTATCACCGTTACCACTTATAATTATCCATACCACTTGTATTTCACTATCTCTTCACCCAAATAGTGCACATATACACCTGACAAGTGTATTGGGTGTGTTGGGGACACAAGAGACTTCTTGTATCTTGATTGCAGGATTGCTTGAGAGGGAATACCTTTGACCACTTCCTCCCTGAGTTCGATAAACCTTGGGTGATCCACTTAAGGGAAAACTTGCTGCTGTTCTACAAACCTCTGCACTTGGAGGCCCAACAACTGTCTACAAGAATAGAAGTGCGTAGACATCAGAAGCCCTTGGTATGATCATTATGCTAACTTTATTGTCTCCAAGTATTTGCCTCCAACTTTTACAGCTCAGCAAATAAGAAAGTTCTTCTATGATTTGAGGCATTATTTTTGGGATGACCCACACGTATACAAAGAAGGAGTGGATGGTATTATGCGAAGATGTGTTCCAGAATATGAACAAAAGGAGATATTGCGTAAATGTCATGGTAGTGCCTATGGAGGACATCATGCAGGAGATAGAACTGCACAAAAGGTACTACAATCAAGTTTCTACTAGCCTACCCTTTTTAAAGATGCAAGAAAATTTGTTTTATCTTGCGATGAATGTCAGCGTGTTGGTAATATTTCTAGACGCAATGAAATGCCTATGAACTACTCTCTAGTTATTGAACCTTTTGATTGTTGGGGATTTGACTTTATGGGTCCTTTCCCTCCCTCGAAAGGCTACACTCATATTCTTGTTGCCGTTGATTATGTTACTAAGTGGGTAGAAGCCATTCCTACGAAAAGTGATGACGGGGAAACCTCTCTAAAAATGCTTAAGGATGTTATTTTTCCTAGGTTTGGAGTGCCTAGGTATCTCATGACTGATGGGGGTTCTCATTTCATTCATGGTGGTTTTAGGAAGACCCTTGCTAAATATGATGTTAATCCTAGAATTGCTTCATCTTATCACCCCCAAACTAGCAGGCAAGTAGAGCTATCAAATAGAGAAATTAAATCTATCTTGCAAAAGACTAGCAATAGGTCTAGAGAAAACTGGGCTAAGAAGTTGAATGATGCTTTATGGGCTTATAGAACTGCTTACAAAAATCCTATGGGAATGTCTCCTTATAAAATGGTTTATGGGAAAGCTTGCCACCTACCCTTAGAATTAGAACACAAAGCTTAATGGGCAGTGAAAGAACTTAATAGAGATTGTAAGCTCGCTGGTGAGAAAAGATTGTTTGACTTAAGTTCCTTAGATGAATGGAGGAGGGAAGCATATGAGAATGCTAGGCTTTTTAAGGAAAAAGTTAAAAGATGGCATGACAAGCGAATACTTAAGAGAGAATTTCATGTTGGTGAGAAAGTTCTATTGTATAGGTCTCGTCTCAGATTTTTTGCAGGTAAGCTACTATCAAAATGGGAAGGACCTTTCATCATTGAAGAAGTATACCATTCAGGAGCAATAAAAATTTCTTCTCTAAAAGATAATACTACACAAGTAGCGAATGGATAGCGACTCAAACACTATATTGCAGGAGATTCTTACAATGAAGATGTTGATGCCTTTCAAGTTATAACTCCGGAGAAATTCCTCGAGGACCAAATTCAGAGACCTGCAGAGTCTGTTTTCAAATAGGTAACAATTCTTGTAAGAAAAGTTCCGCGGAAATACTATCCAACTATATTTTTGCAGTTTTCAGTCAATATGGGAAACTACGAAGCGAAAAAGGGACGGAAACAGAGCCAAGGTGGCTCACACCACCCTGTGGCGCGGGCCCACCCCTGGCCGCGCCACCAGGTGGTGAGTCCACCCCGGACTCTGCCTCCGACTCGTTTTCTCCTAGTACCTTCCTTTTGATATTATACTTCGTAATACATAACCCCCCGGATCCCCCGAGGTCCGTATATCGTGTTTTTGTCGTGTTTTTGTTTCGATATGTTTCTGTCAGGACATACTCTTTGAAAGCTTATAAGCACAATGGTGTCCGCCAAGGATAAAGGGAAGGATCCTATGGAGGAAGCTCTCCAAGACCCCGAGCAGGGGCTGGTACCTTTAGTCTCTTGCCCTACATCAATGGAAGCCCTATGAGTCACTAAGGAGTTTTGCGATAAGTACCGAGACTTGAGGAGGAGGGTGGACATGCTTCAATGGGAGAATAATAGGCTTCCTAAGATGCTGGAAGATTTCCTCACGTCAACTAAGAAAATATTACCACCACCACCGAAGGAGTAATTCCTCATCAGGTTTGGCATCCCCTTGGTTTGTTCCAAGCTTGGGGGAGTGCCGCGGTATCATATCACTATCTTCTATATTTTTACCTTATTAGTAGAGTCATATCATGAATAGAGGAATTATTATGTAGTATGGTTTGCAATATGGAAGTGTCCCCTCTCTCGTTAGATATGTATCCCTTTGTGTGAGTTTCCGTTATGGAATATTAATGAGAAGTTCTATCATCCACTCTTTTGCATAGCTTATATTAGTTTTCGATTCGTGGTTATATGATTGATCTTATTGTTACTATCGGTATCACTTTGGGATCATTGAGTTAATTTAGTTGGTTTTGGCAAACCTGGCTCGGTCAGTAGCAGCACTATTTTTGAGAGTTGAAAGAAAAGATAAAAGTACCTTTAAAGAAAAATAATTTCATCATCTTTCTTTCTTGATTTGCTCATAAGTTTAGTATTCTCTAGTTAAGATCTTTTGTGCTTTCGAGGAAGATTGCATGTTTGTCTTTATTGCTTGTATGTTTGTTTGTTTCCTTCAACTCTTATACTTGCTACCCAGCCTTGCTAGCCAAAAACCTGTACTGAGAGGAATTCTTCTCGTGCATCCACTCCTTTAAACCAAAACCTTTGCAATTTGAGTCCACCATACCTACCTAGTAGCATTATTGCTATTCCAAGTAAATTCTTGTTTTATCTATCTCCCAAATTAAACTTGTTATGAGAAAATTAGTGATTAAAGCTCTGACGAACTTGATGGCACACTTTACTTTCTTGCACTTAATAAACTTGAACCATTGTGCTCACCTATGTTGCGTATATGCTTGCGCTTTGTAAGTTGTGAATTAGCAGAACCATGCTATCATGGGGAACGCTTTCAACATTTCACTGGTACTTTGTACCAAGTTGATATCATGTTCTTTTGTCTATGGATGTCGTCGGTGTGAAATGAAAGGGGAGCTTGTAAGTCCATGGAGTTATGCATATGTGTTAGAGAAACGCCTGGGCCACTGGTCTAATCCATGCTGACATGGTGGAAACCTGCATCGTAACCATAACGAGTATCTATGAAGCATTCTTCTTATAAAAAAAGAGTCCGATATTGAGAAAAAAGAGAAAAAGAAAAAAAAGATATTCTGAAAAGAGGAAAGAGAGAAAAAAAGCACCATATTCCCATGGTAAATAAGAAGATTGCTGATATGCTTGTTGTCTGCTTGCCTTGTCATTTTGATATGGGGATTCTTCCGTATCATCGGGCAAGGGGTACCCCGTTGGCGGTTCTCTATGATACACATATGCTTACGATGACTAGAACTTACCGGTGACTAAACTTGAGTAGCATGAGGAGCGGCCCTCGTATTCAAGGGACATGAGATTCTCAACTTACAACTTGTCAATGCATATCCTCATTTTTGATCACTTTAACCTTAATCACCTAAAGATGCCTATGATAGGGGCAATGAGAGCTAAAAGCTAGTAAGTATCATAATTTTTGGGAGCACTTTATGAGACTTGCAATCCCTACTTCCCTCTGCAAAGGGCCCTTTCTTTTACTTTGTAGTTGAGTCAGTAAACCTATTCCCTTCTATCTCAGCAAGTATTTTGAGTTGTTGTGTTTCATGCATTCATATGATGATTTATGCAATCATGTCTTATGTTCCTTGTTTTGCACACTGCTCTTATCTTGATGTTTACTACTTTGAAAGCTTTCATTGAAAACCAGCTATTTGTGAACTTCAGCAAATTATCAACTATTCTTCGACCAAGAGCTAAGTTTGCCATTACCAATTATGATTCACTTTATGTATCTTTATTGTGTTTCCTTTACTTATTACAAGTTGAGTTATATAATAGTGAGTTGTCTTCTATTATGATCTATGTATTTGATGAATGTGATGCTTCTTGTCCGTATTCTCTTATCGACTCTTCACCCCATAAACCTGAGGCCATGTTTATTGAGCTCAGTCTCGCTTGGGGACAAGCGAAGTCTAAGCTTGGGGGAAGTTGATACGTCCATTTTGCATCACTATTCTATGTATTAATTCACTATTATTCATTGATATATTTCATATTGAGAGGTGATACTTATGTTATTTCATCTATTTTTGCATGGTTGATGACTTTTGGAGCATGGACCGCTGTAGTCAGGATTCTGATGGAAAAGGTGTTGTTTGGAGGCAAAATTCATGAAGATCAGAAAATCCGGGAAAATATTCGGAAAATCCTATTTTTCAGAAGACTAAGGATGCCAGAAGATGTAGTGGAGATGGGCCACAGGGGGCCCACACCACCCCATGGCGCGGGCAGCCCTAGGCCGCGCCTGGAGGTGGTGTGGCCGCCCTGGCCCACTCCAGCTTCTCCCCTCTGGCGTATATCATCCCACGAAACCCTAAGACTCGGGGAGCGACGACAGAAAGATTCTGCCACCTCTGCGGGGCGGAAAACACCGAGAGAGAAAGATCTCTCCGGCAGACATATTTCTACCGTGGGAATTCCTTCCCAGAAAGGGAAGATCGTCGCCATCAACACCACCATCAAGCTGGACTTCATTGGGATCATCATCATCACCGCCATCATCACCATCAGCACCCTCATCACCATCTCCATATTGCTGTAACAATTGGTTGAATCTTGCTATAGTTCATAGGGGAAACTTTCCCGGTGTTGATTACTCCTTGTAGTTGATGCTATTGAGTGAACCATTGAATTATTGTTTATGTTCATATTGTTATACATCATTATTCCATCTCTGATCATGATCCATATGATGTCTTGCGAGTAGTTCGTTTTGTTCTTGAGGACATGGGAGAAGTCTTGTTGTTAGTAGTGGAGTTGTGTTGAGAAAGATTCGATAGATTGTTATTTAAGTTGTGGTGTACTTCTTCTAGTGGTGTCATGTGAACGTCGACTACATGACACTTCACCTATATGGGCCTAGGGGAATGCATTGTGTATTTGGCTTCTAATCGTAGGGGTTGCAGGAGTGACAGAAACCTGAACCCCCGTTAGGAAACCATTGCACAAGGGACGTAAGGGTCTTAGAGTTTAAAGCTATGGTTAGGTTTCTACCTTAATTACTTTCTTGTACTTACGGATGTTTGCAAGGGGTATAATCACAAGTATGTATTAGTCTTGGATGGGGCGGTTCATTAGCACAGGTTCACCCACACAACACTTAGCAAGCTAGAGAAGATTAATCAACTATATGAAGTGAAAGCACTTGACAGTCTTCCCATGTGTCCTCGAGAACGTTTGGTCATCTTAAGTAATACAACCGACTTGTCCTTTGCTGCATAAAGGATTGGGCCACTTGCTGCATTTATTCCTACTGTCTTTTATTTAGTCGTACTTTGTTTACTTGCTATATCAAAAACCCCTAAAAATCCGTTTGCTAAGTATTTGCAGAGAATTCCTGATCCATACCACTAGCCAGCACCTTCTGCTCCTCGTTGGGTTTGACACTCTTACTTATCGAAAATACTGCGATACACCCCCTATACTTGTGGGTCATCACCCCTTTATAAAAACTGATGGTTGGGTTCGGATGCGATACCATTCCAGTTTTACCGTACAACCACAATACCTGAATTGGGTAGGGCTTAGCCGGAAGTTTATATGCCTTAGTATGGGTTCCCTCGCGGGAGAGGTTTGAGCCAAGGCTACATCTTGATGATTGTCCACCTATGCAGTGCCCAGGATGGCAGATGACCATGGCTGGGAGGCCAAGCTCATAGGAGAGGTGCCTATACTAGGGTGTATAATTGAAAGGTTATCATTGATTATCCTAAGTATGATTGATTCAGGGTTATCCCTGCTGGATGTATCAAATTTTGTGGTGAAAGTGTACCACCTCTGCAGAGTGTCAAACTATTCAAATAGCCGCGTCCATGGTCATGGACAATTGGAGTGGCCATATTGTTCTTTCGTCAGATGTTTTCAAAATGATTTGTGAAGTGAACTATGACTTTGACTTGACCACAACAGGGTTGTGAACATGAAATTTAAGTTCCCACTTAGGTGATTTAGAAGATTAAATTAGCTTTCTTTACTTCTAAACTCAGCTTAAGATAAATCTGCCTTTTTACAATTAAACCTAGAGCTTAAGATTCCTACTAGAACTACCTTACTTGTTAGTGATGGTTTGCGAGTACTTAAAGAGTACTCATGGCTTTGTCCCTGGCTACTCCTGTGGCCATACTATGAGGATGACTATCAGGAAGATGGACAGCAGGATGGCTACGACAACTAGGATTATCTCCCATCATCAGCATGACCTGTGACACTGAAGATGGAGCCCGCTACTATGCTTTATTATTCCGATGCTTGATTGTATTAAGACTAGATCATGAGATCCTTTATTTGTGTAAAACCTTATTATGGTTTGTAATGGATGAGGTACTGTGATATCCAATCTGTTATGTCTCGCAAAAATGGTAATCCTGGGATTGCCAGGTATGGCATAACAGACATCTGGGATTAAAAATCCAGGTGTTGACATCACCTCCATGTATCCTCCTTCCTCATTGTCCCGTGCTGTCATTGTCGGTAACAGTTCCTCTCTTCCGATCACCGCTACCGATCATGCACACATCCATACATCCAATTCCTCTCGACCTCTTTATCTTTGCAATGTTTTGGTAGCTCCTAACATAGTCAAAAATCTGTTATGAGTTCACCACCGATAATAGTGTTTCTGTCGAATTTGACCCTCCTGGTTTTTCTGTGAATTGAAGGACCTTTTCACCAAGACCGAGACTCTCAGATGCAATAGCTTCAGAGCTCTCTACCTTGTCTGCACCACCTCCACCATTCGGCCACACGCCTTCATCACCGTTAATTCGGCGCTATGGCACAATTGGCTTGGACATCCTGGTCAGCTTTTCATGGACTCCTTAGCTGGCTCTTCGCTTATTCCTAGGGAAAAAAGAAGTCAGACTACCTTGTGCCATGCTTGTCATTTAGGTCGTCATGTTCATCTTCTTTTTTCTTCTACCATTCATGTAAACACTATTTCGTTTCAAATAATTCATTGTGATTTATAAACATCTCCTATTGAGAGCATCTCTGGCTTTAAATATTATCTTATTTGTCTCAATGATTTTACTCAATATGCTTAGGTTTATCCTCTACAGTCAAAGTTAGAAGTTTTCTCTCACTTATTGTCCATGCATGCTTTGGATCTTTCGCACGCTTGCAAGGCATTCAATGTGATAATGGTCGTGAGTTCGATAATTCTCTTCTCCATTCGTTTGCCCAACGCCATGGAATAGCGCTTCGCTTTTTTATGTCCATATACCTCGCAACAAAATGGTAAAGCTGAACGGAATATTCGCACTCTTAATGACATCACATGCACGCTCCTAGTCCAAGCTAGCATGCCGCCGCATTTTTGGGTAGATGCCCTTCACACCATCGTTATGCTACATAATAGGTTACCCTCTAAGGTAATCTCGAATCGTGTTCCTTCCAGTGCCTACATGGCGTGGATAATGCTTTTGCTGGTCTTCGGGTCTTAGGATGTCTATGTTACCCCAACACCATCGTTGTTGCAACAAACAAACTTGCGCACGCTCCGTGCCATGTGTGTTCCTCAGGTATCCATCTCAACATCATGGCTATCGATGCCTTGATCGTTCCACCCAAAAGATCACCATCTCTTGTCATGTCGTGTTTGATGGGTCTAGCTTTCCCTTTGCCTCCACCGTGTCCTTGACATCTCCTACTCCTTCCCTGCATACATATGATTTCTTGTAGGAATTTGAGCAGCTGATGTTGTCGACACCATTCATCGTGCCTATTGCGGGGACCTTGGTCCTGGCCATGTCGCCCGTCGTGTCCATGTCGGTCGTCGCGACCACATGTTGTTCTGATAATAGCAAGTCATGTCCTTTTCCTACGTACAGAATATGTATTTGTTGATATAGTACACCTGATAGGTCATCAGGTTGTGCGTGACGCCCTGTGGAAAGGCTAGTATGAACTTTTCATTCGCGGAAGCATAATGCATTTGCGAGGGATTGGCCAGAAGCTTGTCCTTGAATGAACGCTTGAAACCAAAGTTGTACTCATTGATTATTTGTTTCTTTGTCCTTTGTTAGGCCCGGTCACTATACTTATTCGCAATAAACCTTTTGTGCTCTTGTACCTAAGTATCGACCACTTCTATGTGATGTATCATGACTGGTTTGCTCTTTCAAAGTCAGCGTGTCGACCATGGAAATCGACATGCATTTCGCAGTGGCCCTCTCGGTGAACCCATCCATGAAGCCTGCCAAGGATTAATAAGCTAGAATGGATGAAACAATGAAAAAAATGAGGTGGGAACAGTGGTGGAGATGGCATATAAGCATTGGATTCAGCTGAACCCAACGAAATTCATCCATTCCTCATTAAATTAGACTTTTGAGTTGCTTATTAGGGGAGAGTACACCATGAGGAACACGGTTGAACCCAATGAAATTGTGCTCTAGCTTCACCCCTGGGTGGGAAGGAGGGGGACAACCAGATCTACTTTTCAGAGGAAGAAGAAGGGGAAAAGAGAGGTGGTAGGTGGCTTTGTGGCTTTAAATGGGTCTGCTAGGTTACCTGTGGTGCACCAAAAGGCCATGCACCATGGGTAACCTGGGCCCATTCTGTAGCCGGGTGCACCCCACTTACCCGTGGCGCATGGCCTACTGGTGAACCGGGGTGTACAATACGCGTGATGCACTAGTAGGCTATGTGCCACGGGTAAGACGGGGCACCCCTGCTAGACATGCTTAAACTTACCTGTGGCACACCAATCTACACGGTGTGCCATGAGTAAGATGCTTCCCGTGACGCGCCGCTATAGGGTGGCACATGCCTTTCTTGGTGCGTCACGGGTATGCAACCTAGCTATAGTTGTTTTTCTAGTAGTGTCGTCGCCTCCATATGTGGGAAGTCGTCTCTGACACCGTTCGCCGGCCACCGCCACATCAGGCCTTGCTGACCTCTGCCAAGCTGCACTGCGCGCCAAGAGTCTCTCCGTTTCGCCGGTGAATGGAAGACCGCTGCCGTCGGCACCGCGTGGGCTTTGTCTGGAAACTCATGCCCGCGGCGGCGGGAGGGGAGGGTAGGGCTCTTGTCGCCCGCTTCGTCTCCCGCGGGGAGGACGAGCCTTCTATTGTAGTACTTCGTGTTGGATTATTAGGCATAATTTCCACAATTAATTTCAGAATATAGATCTTGACTACATCGGCTACGATCATGTTAACCTCTAACATACTAGATATATTAACCAACACGAACAGCAGTAGCGCAAATGCGGAAAAAACCATAGACTGACAACATATCTGATGACAGTATACATACTGATCAGTTGTTGATGAAGTCGCAGTTGGTGCAGCGGTTGCCATAGCCTGTCGAAGAAGACGGCGTTGAAGACGAGTCGCCCGTGGACCAGCAGATCGCCCAGGAAGACGCTTCGTGATGACGAATTTGAGCAGTCGTGCGGGGCGCTTTTCAAAAACCTTATTCGTCATCTCCCGTACAGGATCGCAAAGGTGAGTGGTTCCGGAGACCTGCTCTCCCGTCTGCTGGTGCACGCCGGCAAGCGGGATGGAGTAGAATACGGTGGTGGCGCAAACAGAGAGGAGGCAAAACCCTAGATTGATTTTTGGTGTGTCCGTGGTGAAACAAGCGTTTATATAGAGCGACTCGAGAAACCCGATAGCCCACGATCCCGCAACCCGCGACGCGCGCGCGTCGTAACGCGACGGCGGACGTGCGAGCAGCGTCACCGGAGGAGGATTGCGCGTGTAGTTCTCCTCTTTTCGCTCACTTTACTAAGTGGTGAACCACTCTACTTTATAAGGTGGTGTAACTCTCCTCCAACTTTTCATGTGGGATTAAACTTTAGCTCCCACTCCACTGATATGTGAGCTGCCACCAAATTGGATCAAATCACACATGGTCTTCCATACACATGGACTTTGAGATTTAAGAAAAATCTGAAATCACACGTGGGTCTAATCTTAGCCTATTATTTCTAACACTCCCTCCATTCATTAATATAAGACCTTTTAGATTTTAAAATGGACAAGATACACTTCAAAATAAGTGGATATACACTAAAACATGTTCACATACGTGTAGTTTTAAAAAAGTTTAGAATGCCTTAGGGCTTTCACAATGGACCGTTTCTTAGCGCGCTATCATATGCAGTGTCATATTTTAAGAAACGGTCTCTACAATGGGCTGTTTTTTAAGGATGTATCTTATGAGTTCATGCATTTAATGATTTGGAGCTCATGCATGCATAGGATTGGGCTAGCCAATTTTTCTGCCTATGGTTGCGTGTGCCACATAAGCAAATAGCCTTGGATATAGAGCTAAGATACACCCATTGTCACAATGGAGTGTTTCTTAGCACGTTACCATAGAAAAAATAAATGGCTAAGAAACACCCTCTACAATGCATTGTTTCTTAAGGTTGTATCTTAATTTAATGATTTTAGTCCCATGAATGCATGTGATTGGTCTACTACTTGTTTTTGTCTATGGCTGCGTGAAAGAGGTGTATCTTAGCTAAGATACAACCTCAATCTCTTTCCTCATTAAATATAGTGCCTCATAGGCAAAGTGTCTAGGATACACCGCTAAGAACCACTCATTGTCAAACGCCTTAGGTAGCAATGCTAGTAGTACCCCTGTGTTACAATCCCCATGCCACGTGCCCACGCGGAGTGATGTCGCATGAAAGATGTCGACAGGTGAAGGCGGCCAGGTTTAGTTAAAAGAGCCAGAACGAAATGAACACTGATTAACTATGCCACTTCATCATTAAGAAAAGGGAATTCCAGCAATGATGAGACTGACCCAGTCCTCCCCCACCCCAGCAGTCAGCACGCCCAGCAGCAGCGCCCCTTGCGACCCCCACTCTTGGTACACTTTTCCACCACAGCCTGAGAAATTTCTGCACGATCAAGGACATCATCGATCGCCATGACAGCACTAAGCCTCCATCGCGCCCTCCTATATAACAGCAGCACCGCAGACATACACCATACATGCGTTCTCACTGCATTCGAGCTCGACGATCGAGATCAGCTGCGACTGCTGCGAGACGGAGACGGGCGAGTTGATTCTGCGCCTAGCATGGGCGCGCTGCCTCCGGGGTACCGGTTCTACCCTACGGAGGAGGAGCTGGTGCGCTTCTACCTCCGCCACAAGCTCGACGGCAGCCGCCGCGGCGACATCGAGCGCGTCATCCCCGACGCCGACGTCTGCTCCCTCGACCCCTGGCAGCTCCCAGGCACGTATAGCTATAGCTTATAGTACATGCGAGTATTATGTGTACAAGTGCCGTGTAATGCATTGCGGTTGACCGCGAAAGAACTGATTTGCGTGCGTACAGAGGTGTACCGGGGCGCGTGCGCCGGCGACGGGGAGCCGTGGTTCTACTTCTGCGCGCGGCAGGACCGGGAGGCGCGGGGCGGGCGGCCGAGCCGCACGACTCCGTCGGGGTTCTGGAAGGCGGCCGGCACGCCGGGGCTGGTCTACTCGGCTGACGGCCGCCCCCTCGGGACCAAGAAGACCATGGTGTTCTACCTCGGCCGAGCGCCGGCAGGGGCCAGGACCGACTGGAAGATGAACGAGTACAGGGCCTTCGACGACGACGACCCCAATGCCGATGCGCCAAACCCTTTTCTACAGGTAACGAACAGCACCCATATTGGCTGATGTTACTTTACAACATGAGAATCCAAAATTAAGCACAACTTTGCCATTTTATGCATGTACTTTCATGTCATATATGCTGATTATGAAAGCTTATTGCCAATTGGCTATGCTATACAGTACATACTCCATGAGAAAGCGAAAAGTAAATGATCTGCAAGTTACAGTATGTTTGACCATATATTTATTGTTTGTGCTTGTTTATAGGCGCGGAGCGAGTTCAGTTTATGCCGATTGTACACAAGGTCAGACAGCATGAGGCAGTTCGACCGCCGGCCGTGCACTGCCGCCCGAGGCAGCGGCTCCGAGGGCCCAGCGTCGTCTTCCGCCGCCGCGGCTGCTTTGTCCAACGAGGACGATGAAGTCGGACGGGGTCAGAAGAGGAAAAGGCGTGCAGTGACCGGCGGCACATCGTCAAGCGACGCCGACCGCTCCATGGAGCAGGTGCAGCAGAAGCAGGGCGGCGCCGATGAGGGGCTCGGCGACGACCTGACGGACTGGGCAGAGTTCTTGGACTTGTTCTGATACATGGATTACCAAGTTCTCACACACAAATTCCATTCATTAAAAATTCGTTCAGAAAAAATATTTAGTTGGAGAGTACACAATTCGGTACCGAAGCTTTAGATAAGCTAATTAATTACTGTACTGATTTTCTGTACTAGTAGTATCTCTTCCCTTCGTGGAACAATGCAATTCGTTTTCATCATCAAAATAAAAGCCTAAAAAGTCAACTTGTGTTCTCTGCATGCGTGCGTGCAATGATTCCTTTCCAGTGCCAGCGATCGCGACGTCTGCTGTTACGTGGAGATGGGAGAAGTAGGAGCAAAACGTACTACTACTGTAGTAGACTACTACTGATGACGAGGATCAGTAGACGTCAATCCTCAGATTGACTATCCGTTGAACTTTGCTTCCTGATAGAACGCAAACCCGTTTTCCCGTCTCCACTGAATATATATATGGGTGGCATTGCTGTCGTGCTTGGAGGTGTCATGTCATGTCTCGTATGCAGTTCGGGCATATATGCAGACTTCTGCAGATCCATGCATGTTCATCCCTTCATTCCAACGCATACCTCACCAAAACGAAAGTGGAAAAACCACTCTAAGGCTAAATGGCTTTGACTTGTTGTATGGTTTTTTTTTTTGACTTGTATGGCTTTGACTTGTATGGGTTGATAACACAAAATCTTGGATTGGCATTGGAAACTCTTGCAATAAGCAAGACCGGGTGGGTACGATTGTCACGGTTGGCAATGGAGAAAAGAAGAAGTTTTGGTCCTCCTCTCTCGGTTAGGAGGCATTCGGCCAATGGACATTGCGCCCAAGCATTTTGAAAATGTAAGCGAAAAAATTGCACTGTTTGAAAGGCTCTTGATAACAACTTTTTGGTCAACCCAATAAATCTCCGACAATGCCTTGATGTGGCCCGCATCCAAGACTTTGTCACCCTATGAGAGTTACTTGCCAATGCCCAACTCAACCAAGATGTACCCGACTCTATTGAATGAAATTCACGGACGATGGCAAATACTCCGCCTCCTCGGCCTACAAAATGCAATACAAAGGAATCAATCCAACAACTCTCTTGGTCTGGGAGGTGTGTGTGCTCCCTGCCCCCTCCTCCCAAAGTATTTTTTTAGTTGCTTGGTTATGCATGCAAAATATGATTTGGACGATCCATAGACTAGAACGAAGAGGATGGCCAAATTATGAGAACTACCCCATATATATAACCGAGTTCAAGAATCGGCGACGCATGTTCACTTCAAGTGTAGGCTGACCATCTGATTTGGAAAGAAATTCTAGCATGGTGTGGCATCCACGATATGACACCGGAATCTTGGGCTAATGAAGCTTATGTCAAGGAGTGGTAGACAAAGATCGCTCTCCAAAAAGGAAAAAGAAAGTAAGATCGCTTCCATGATCATGCTTGTCTCTGTGATGTTTCGAAGGAGCGAAACACTAGAGTCTGACACCACGCGCCCCTCTCCGGCGGTCATTGTAATCACCAAGATCAAAGAGGAATCAAGAGCTTGGAGTTTGGTTGGTGTGCGTCTTTGAGTAATGTAATATCGGGAGAGTAGACTTCACTTGAGATTCCTAGGACTTATCCTAGGCATTAATTTGTTCTAAAACGCTGTTCTCTATTAACGAAAATTGCAACAACAATTTTTTTTGCCTTGTTTCAGAAAACAAAAGTGGTAACGCTTACGCTTTAAGTTCTTCTTAAAGGTGATACCGTTAATTTGTAGGGATTTGACATGAATTCTGATCACAATGCCAAAAAAAAGGGAATACGTGGTAATAACCGTGAATATAAATGTCAATATGCATGCATGTGTTGAGGTTTTGGTTGGTGCATGTTGTACTTGGCTGGGCCCGTTCGGTTGGACTCTTGGGCCAGAGTTGAGGTGAGCAAAACACTGGCGCATACTGCAGACCGTACCAATCGGCCTAAAAGAAGACGACAATCTTCCAGTAAAATCCCATCACGTACCTACTGTATTTCTTTTCTCTGTGCTTAGCACAGCTGTGTCTGTGTGTGCACACCACTTTGGTGTAAAACCAAGAGAAGAGAAGAGGAAAAGTGTAGTAGCAAGCCAGCTCCGTACCGTACCTTCGTCGCAGCTTCCAGGGAGGGAGAGGCAGTGACCAGTGCGCACTGGACTCTGATCACCGGAGTCACTCACCACGTATACGTCCTTGTAAGTAGAGTATCAGATTCCGACCGATGATGATGGTCCTGGTGGGCCGGGACGGGAACCTCCTTGCATTTCCACGCCCCGAACCTTCTTCGCCTCTTCTCCCCCTGGATCTATCGACCGTCCCATGCATTGTACCTGACAGAATGTCCAGAGGCCTTCTGACCGATGAGAGAAGCCGCGCGCGCCACAGGTCTTGCTCGATTGCTCGTCAAGATTCCCAACTGACATCCAGCTCTGCACTGTGCTGGCCGGCCGGCCTGCGGGCGGCGTCCAGATACACGACGCGAGAGATAAAATTCTTTTCACATCGGAAAACGCTATGGACGAACCTGGCCTTGTCACCGGAAAGGAGATCCCCGCGCCCCGCCCGCAGTCCTCCACGATCCGGTACCGCTCGCTCGTTTTCTTGCGCTGGAAAATATCTGGTCTTGGTTTGGCACGCATGTGGCCGAATCGGGACGAAGCGTTCCGGATCGGCCGTAAAGGGAAAAGCTGCACGCGTAGATCGATCGACGGGATCCTCCGGTACCCCGGTTCGCCTTCACCGGGAGATCCGGCCTTCTTTTGGCGGAGCAGATCTGATCTTCGGCTTGGTTTCTTTTGCACACATCTGGGGCCTGTAATCTGGCGCGGACGGGTCGTGCATGGCGGCGCGTGCGAGCATATATACTGTGTACTTGCACGCGGGTCATTCCAAACCTTTTTTTAGGCAATGACCAGTCCTATCCCAAAAGAATTGCAGCTCCATCGGCATATAGGAAAGCCTCCCTCGCCGCCGGCCATTCGCAGTTGGTTTGGGGCGCCAAGCCAACGTATGCGTAGGCCCAAGCTCCCCAGAGCGGATAAGCTAAATCTAGCGCGACGCATCGCGCGTGTACACGAACGCACGATTACGAGCGGCGAATCCAGAGCTAAAGCTCGCTCCTTTTTTTCTCCTCTGATGAAACAAAAAGAGGAGAGCGAAGCAGGGAAGTGGTCTTGCTTTCTTCGGTCTTCGGTCCTACTCGTACTGACGCGTTGCTCAAATTGTTTAGTGGGCTCCGATCTTATCCGCAAAGGGCGTTGGCCCGCAAGGCCCACGGCGGGGATCCGACGGGAATTGCGACGGGGTACGGTGCCCGCTCGCGTCAGCGGATTCCAGACGTGGGCGGCGGCCCCCGTGTGAGCGAGCTGCCGCCCCACCCTAGCTTTTCTTTTATTTTTATTTTCCTCCAGGCGCACGTGCTCCATTGCTGGAATCTTTCTCGTGGGAAAAGCATCAACCGCCGCCTATGATTAGCTGCTCGTTCGTATCATTACGTGCAACGCCTTTAGTTCAAACAGAAAATAAGCACAAATGGGTACTACATTGTCTTTCACTCTTTCTCTACCTTTCTTGGGGAAGTAGATACTCTCGTAGGTAGGATGATTACGTGCACTCTGAAAACGCACAAGACATGATTTCATTACTTCCTTCGGTTCATATTAATATTCTTAGATTTGTCTAGATTTAAATGTATCGAGTCATATTTTCGTGCTTGATATATTCAAATCTAGACAAATATGAGAACCCATCTGTGCCATGATATGGGTCGTACAGTATTGCATCCTTGCCACTCCAAGTATTGCCATACATGGTCGGTGGGGGCATATATAGATCCAAATGTTCATCCAATAGCCATCACCTCATGCATCCTAATCCACCTCGACGCCGCACATCCAATGTCTGTCTTAGGTCAACGCCGATACCATGGAAGACTGCGTGCCCGGTTTTGTTGGTGACCTTCACCGTATAATGTTTGCACCTTGGGTATATCAAAACATGGCACCTCCACCGCCACGATTGCCAAGGTGCTGATGGTCAAGGCGGCCGTGCACTAGTAGAAAAAGGGCCTTTGATTCGGGTCACTAATCCCGGCCGTGCCTGGGGTCGGGACTAATGGTCCGAACCGGACGGTACGAGGTCGTCGAATTCTGTGTCCCGGTCCGTAAGAGGCCACTAGTCCCGGTTTGAGACACAAACCGGGACTAGTGGGTCTGGGCACGCCCGCGTGGTTCTGGCAGAACCATTAGTCCCGGTTTGTGTCTCAAACCGGGACTAATGGTCTGGCCCTATATATATGCACCCAGCCCTCCACTCTCTCCTGTTTTTTTCCTATGTGAGGTGGGTATAACTTTGTGCCAACTTTTTTTCTTCATATGTACTGAGGTGTTCGGTGAAATGCCTGTTAGAGCGATGCCACTTGAGTTCACACAAGACAAAACATGATATGAGGTGCCAGAGCGACACTTAAGGTTTCTCCTCTTTGTTTTGAAGTGTCCAAAAAGGTTAGCAACTATTTTCTCATTTTGACCGCACGGTACTAATTTAAGCATCGTGATTGCGTTTGATATATATGCATGGTTGTATGATGCAAATGAGCCACCCATGGATGTACGGTGACCGACGCTCTGACGCTTACAGAGAAGGGGTGCATTCTTTTCGCCTTGTGGCCGAGGCGAACAAGCGGCGGGATGGTTTTATGTGTTGTCCATGTGTTGAATGTCGGAATGAGCAGGCTCACACTTCCTCAAGAGTCATTCAGAGCCACCTGCTTCGGTCCGGTTTCATGTCCGGCTATAATGTTTGGACCAAGCACGGAGAAAGAGGGGTTATGATGGAAGACGGCGATGAAGAAGAGAACAATGATGACAACTACCGATCTATGTTCCCTGAATACGATGATACCGCAGTTGAAGATAATGAAGAAGAAGGGGGTGAAGAACGGGAACCAGATGAGCCCGTTGATGATTTTGGTCAGGTCATTAGTGATGCAAGGCGAGACTGTGACACAGAAAAGGAGAGGTTGCAGTTCGAGCAGATGTTATAGGACCACAATAAATTGTTGTACCCAACTTGTGAAGATGGCCAGAAGAAGCTAGGTAGCACACTGGAATTGTTGAAGTGGAAGGCAAAGACCGGTATGACTGACTCGGGATTTGAAAAGTTGCTGGTAATAATGAAGAAGCTGCTTCCAAGAAATAACTAATTGTCCTCCAGTACGTACGAACTAAAGAAACTTGTCTGCCCTCTAGGATTAGACGTGCAGAAGATACATGCATGCCCTAATGACTGCATCCTCTACCGCGGTGAGAAGTACGAGAATATGGATAAATGCCCGGTATGCACTGCATTGCGGTATAAGATCAGAAAAGATGACCCTGGTGATCTTGAGGGCGAACCACCCAGGAAGAGGGTTCCTGCCAAGGTGATGTGGTATGCTCCTATAATACCACGGTTGAAACGTTTGTTCAGAAATAAAGAGCATGTCAAGTTGTTGCGATGGCACATGGAAGACCGTAAGAAAGACGAGATGTTGAGGCACCCTGCTGATGGTCGGCAGTGGAGAAAAATCGAGAGAGACTTCCCGGACTTTGCTGGTGACACAAGGAACTTATGGTTTGGTCTAAGTACTGATGGCATGAATCCTTTTGGGGAGCAGAACTGCAGTCACAACACCTGGCCTGTGACTCTATGTATCTATAACCTTCCTCCTTGGTTGTGCATGAAGCGGAGTTCATTATGATGCTAGTGCTCATCCAAGGCCCGAAGCAACCCGGTAATGACATTGATGTGTACCTAAGGCCATTAGTTGATGAACTTCTACAGTTATGGGCCAAACCAAGTGTACGTGTGTGGGATGAGCACAAACAGCAAGAATTTGACCTACAAGCGTTGCTGTTCGTAACCATCAATGATTGGCCTGCTCTTAGTAACATTTCAGGACAGACGGACAAAGGATACAATGCATGCACGCACTATTTAGATGAGACTGAAAGTATATATCTGGATAAATGTAGAAATAATATGTACCCATACAATCGTCGTTTTCTTCCGCCCAGTCATCCCTTAAAGAAGAAAGGCAAGCATTTCAATGGCAAGGCAGAAACCCGGACGAAGCCTGTCCCCCGTAGTGGTGCTGATGTATTTGGTATGGTCAAGGATTTGGATATAATCTTTGGAAAGGGTCCTGGAGGACAACCTGTTCCGAAAGACGCCGACGGACACGCACCCATGTGGAAGAAGAAATCTATATTTTGGGAACTACCCTATTGGAAAGTGCATGAGGTCCGCTCTGCAATCGACGTGATGCACCTGACGAAGAATCTTTGCGTGAATATTCTAGGCTTCCTGGGCTTGTATGGGAAGTCAAAAGATACCCCGGCAGCACAGGAGGACCAGCAACATCATAAAGGATGAGACAGCAAGCATCCAGGGCAGTTTCAAGGGCTTGCCAGGTACACTCTTACCAAAGAAGAGAAGGAGATCTTTTTTGAAGTCCTTTTCAGTATCAAGGTCCCGTCTGGCTTCTCGTCGAATATAAAGGGAATAGTAAATATGAAAGAGAAAAAATTTCAAAACCTAAAGTCTCATGACAGCCACGTGCTTATGACGCAATTGCTTCCGGTTGCATTGAGGGGAATTCTACCAGAAAATGTTCGACTAGCCATTGTGAAGGTATGTGCATTCCTCAATGCAATTTCTCAGAAGGTAATCGATTAAGAAAGTCTATCAGGGTTACAGATTGATGTGGTCCAATGTCTGGTCAGCTTCGAGTTGTTGTTCCCGCCATCCTTCTTCAATATTATGACGCACCTCCTAGTTCACCTAGTCGAAGAGATTAGAATTCTTGGTCCTGTGTTTCTACACAATATGTTCCTCTTCGAGAGGTTCATGGGAGTCTTAAAGAAATATGTTCATAACCGTGCTAGGCCAGAAGGAAGCATCTCCAAGGGCTATGGAACAGAGGAGGTCATTGAGTTTTGTGTTGACTTTCTTCTTGACGTTAAGCCGATTGGTGTTCCTGAATCTCGGTATGAGGGGAGGATGACTGGAAAAGGAACACTAGGAAGGAAATCAATGGTATGTAGGGACGGGCATTCTTTCACTCAAGCACACTACACAGTTCTACACAATTCCACCGTGGTGGCTCCGTATATCGAGAAACACAAGAATATTCTACGCTCCGAAAACCCGGGAAAGCCTGAAACCTTGATTAAAGGGGAACACGAGAAGAATTTTGGCAGTTGGTTGCAGACAGATCTCATGAATAACACCATTGGTGGAGATGAGTTGTACTCATTGTCCAGGTTACCATCTTCGACTATATGTACTTTCCAAGGGTACGAGATAAATGGGAATAGATTTTACACGATCGCACAAGATAAAAAGAGCACCAACCAAAACAGTGGTGTCCGCTTTGATGCAACAGATGACAATGGGCAGAAGGACACATATTATGGGTACATAGAGGAGATATGGGAACTTGACTATGGACCTACTTTTCAGGTCCCTTTTTTGGGTGCAAATGGGTCAAGCTGACAGGAGGCGGGGTACATGTAGACCAAAAGTACGGCATGACAACAGTGGATCTCAACAATGTTGCGTACATGGATGAACCATTCGTCCTAGCCAACGATGTGGCTCAGGTTTTCTATGTGAAGGACATGTCTACCAAACCGAGAAAAAGGAAAGATATGCAAAAGAATACAGAATACGATGAGCCAAAGCGCCACATAGTTCTTTCAGGGAAAAGAAACATCGTGGGAGTGGATGACAAGACAGACATGTCAGAAGATTACAATAAGTTTCATGAAATTCCGCCCTTCAAAGTGAAAACTGACCCAAGCATCCTGTTAAATGATGAAGATCCTCCATGACTACGATGCAGAAGAAAACCACAACACTAGATGTTGGTGATGTGTAATAATGTATTAAACCTTTTATTTGAGACATAAATCTATGTAATGTATTAAACCTTTTATTTGAGACATAAAGGTCCCCTTTCATGTAATACATCTTGCTCAATCAAACTAGACGTTGACGACCGGGTTCTGAGCCGCGGGAGGTGATCACCCAAAGAGAAGGAACCATCACAAGAGAAGGAACCCACAAACACTAAGGATACATAGCACAACTGAAAATTAAGATACATAGCACAACTAAAAATTAAGAAACATGCCTAATGTTGGAGTGATTCAGTCATGCTCCTGCCTAGCCCTGTAATACGCGCCACTGTAGTCGTCGTAGTCGCCGGCACCGTCGTCGCTGTCGTCGTCGGGGTCGCCGTAGTCGAACCTTGAAGGTTGGGCACGCGTGGGCTGGATTTGAGGGTACCGCAGGCGGGGGTTATTGCCGGTCGTGTTGTAGGCCATGACACTCTGGAGAGTCCGGCCGCGCCACCACAGCCGACGCCCGGCCTCGTTGAAGTTCGAAGGAGGTGGGTCGTCCTCCTCGTGCCTGGCGAGCGCCCTCTCACGCTGATTGATGAAGAAGGCTTCCCAAGTCGGGAAATAGTCGGGATGCCAGTTGGGATTCCTCCGCTGCTCTGGCGTGAGCTCGAGGTAGTAGTGGTTCGTGATGGACATCCGGCGCTCCACACCTAGAGGGACAGGAGGGACCGGCACGCCTCCGGCGCTCAGCATCCAGCCGATGGGGACGCGGTAGCCCGGTGGGCAGGGGTAGTTCGAGGCGCAAAGCGCCTCCGCCTCCCTGGGGGTTAGAGGTATGGTGGAAGCCATGGGAGAGAGTGGAGAGAGGCGGCAGATATGAGTCTAGATATGCTATGGTAACGACCAAGCCTACATATATATAGTGAGGAATGGCGGGAAGTCAGAGGAGGGAAGCGGTGGAAAAGGCGGGATGAAAACGGGCGGGAAAAAATAAGGCGGGAAGAAATAAGGCGGGAAGAAACAGACCTTTAGTACCGGTTTCGCGCGAATTTTTTATCAACCGGGACTAAAGGGGCTTATTTTTTGTAATAAAATAATAATAAAATGCGGTCGAAACCCGAAACCGGGACTAAAGGGGAACAAATATGACATTGATTTCCATGTTGAGATACATATGTGCGCCGAAACCCGAAACCCTAACGGTCGTCATAGGATATTCTTACAGTAAATTTGCAATTTTAATTCATAAACAGGTTCTAATCTTTCTTGTGATTCCGTAGTCATATTATTTGCAATTCATAAACTTGTAATTATTTTCTTATGAATTTATTACTCCAAAAAGGGTATTAATCCTATTTAAATAATCACAACAAATACTTACAGTAATAGTCGGATAGAGTTGCAGATTAATATTCTGCACACAATTGTGAATCCAACGATATATCATTTGCTATTTTTAGACATGTAGATCTCTTTCTATAATTATTAGAGGTTACACATATTTTCTGATCATTTAATAAATTCTCATCATTTAATAAATTCTTGTAAAAACGAGGGAATATTCAAAAGGACCTTTAGTCCCGGTGCGTGCTATGCACCGGGACTAAAGGGGTGCCGTTTGGCGTGCGTGGCCGAAAACCCTTTGGTCCCGGCCCGTGGCACGCACCGGGACCAAAGACCCCCCTTTAGTCCCGGTTGTAGCCACGAACCGGGACTAAAGGATCGGGGGTATATAACCGCCCCCTTCTTCCCCCGGTCGAATCCATCGACCGGGAGCAATCGTGCGAGGAGCACACCGAACGTCGCCAGGCTGCCCGATTTTTTCTCCGGCCGCGTCGCCTCTGCCTCACCGACAAACGCCGTCGCGCCGCCGCTTCTCCAGCCGCCGCCACCTCGGGCGTCCCCGCCGGCTAGGTATCTAGTGGCGCCGCCGCTTCTCCAACCGCTGCGCCGCCGCTTCTCCAGCTGCCGCCGCCTCGGGCGTCCCCGCCGGCTAGGTATCCCGCCACGCCGCCGCTTCTCCAGCAGCCGCCGCCTCTGCCTTGATAGTATATAGTATTTATGTGTATTTTTTATGTGTATAGTATATAGTATATAGTATATGTGTATAGTAGTATATAGTATATTATAGTATATGGTATTTATGTGATTTTTTTTATGTGTATAGTATAGTATATAGTATATGTGTATAGTATAGTATATGGTATATGTGTATAGTATAGTATATAGTATAGTATATAATATAGTATAGTATATATTATTTATGTGTATTTTTTATGTGTATAGTATAGTATATGGTATAGTATATAGTACTTATGTGTATTTTTTGATGTGTATAGTATAGTATATAGTATAGTCTATAGTATAGTATATAGTATATGTTTGTGGAGAGTATATATTACGTCGCTGGAGTTAGGGTTATGGTGGTACGGTGCTCGCGGGAGACCGGTGTTAGGGTGGTGGTGCTCGCGGGCCCCCGGACTTAGGGTTAGGGTGGTGGCGCTCGCGCCCCCCCCCCCCCGGACATAGGGTTAGGGTGGTGGTGCTCGCGGGCCCCCGGACTTAGGGTTAGGGTGGTGGTGCTCGCGGGCCCCCCAGACTTAGGGTTAGGGTGGTGGTGCTCGCGGCCCCCGGAGATAGGGTTAGGGTGGTGGTGCTCACGGGCCCCCGGAGATAGGGTTAGGGTAGTGGTGCTCGCGGGCCGCCCGGACTTAGGGTTAGGGTTAGGGCATCACTAGAATTTTGCTATTGTTTAGTATTATTGTAGCAAATTGCGTGTTCATATTATTGTTTAGTATTATTTTATGCAGCAATATTGAATAAAAATGTTATTGTGTGCATTTTGTAGAAAACTATGGATCCAATCCAGAGAGACCTAGCACAGGAAGAAATTCTCGAGGATATGATCAACGACATCCCCCATGTTGATCCACCCGAATCTCCGTCGATTTATCTGAACCCCTCCGGTGAGGGAGAGGAGGTCGACCGAAATGATCAAGGAGAAGCCGATGGCTCCGGTGGTGGAGATGCCGACGGCTTCGGTGGACCCTTAACGAAGTCCGGCGAGGTATACATATGAAGTCTGGTGATCAGTAGATGCATTAACTGAGTTGTATATATATATAAATTGACGATTGTTTCTTCTCTTAGGCCTCCACATCGAGCAAAAAATATTCCAAACGATGCCCGACCAAAACGTTGGACGCATCTACGCGTTATACAATTACGCTGGTATCAACACGGGGTGAACCGTTGGAACCTGAAAAGGCTAAAAGTGTATTTGTACAACAATGCGGAGTTATGGTTAGGGATCGCATCCCGATCACCGTTCGAGAGTGGAATAAGACCAAAGGGGCGGAAGAGGGTGAGTATGTCGCCGACAGGTACAAAGAGGGTCTTTGAAATGACCTTATGGCACATTTCACCCTGCCAGAATGTGAGGATGAAGCCGACACAGGTGCATTGAGGAAGAAAGTCAAGCAGTGGACTCTTACGAAGATGGCCGAACTATTCAAGAACTGGAAGAAAGCATTATGGCATAAGTATCAGAAGACGAAGACTCCTCCTAAATTCGAAGGTTATCTAGCGAAGCAGCAGGCTAACTGGGATGCATTTGTGAAGTACAAGGATTCAAAACCTGCTAAGGAAATGTCAGAACAAAACAAGAAAAATGCCGTGATGAAGAAATATCACCATCACCTGGGCCAGGGGGCTACGTGACTGCCATGCCAAAGTGGGATGCTAAAGAGAATGAGTTGCTTGCTAAAGGGATCACTCTAGAACCAATACGCGAAGAATGGGATCTGAGGGCAAGGAATTGGTTCCTTGGGTATGGGAGTGAGTATGACGAAAGTACAGGGGACCTTATTTGCAGTGACGGGATTAGGATACCCCGGGATACATGGCAGAAAGTGGTGAAGGAGATTAAAGCGGGGACAACAAAGTCCGTCCCGATAGAGAGAAAGACTTGCTAACAAAGGTCCTCGGGAATGACGAACGTGGAGGACGTGTACGAGGCCTTGGCCCTAGTTATATGTGGGAGATGGGGTTTCCCAAAGACAGAGATACTTATAGGAGCCAAGAGAGAGCAAAGAGGCGACGACAGGAGGAGGAGGGAGACAGGTTCACCGAGTTGCAAGGAACACTTTGAATGCATTAGCAACAGATTGACGAACTTCGAGGAGCAGCACGCCTGCAAGATCCTGTACTCGATATTACCGCCGTTCCATCTCAGCGGAGAAGCAGCGTGGCTGAATCGGAGGTCCCTTCTAACGATGCACGTATGGTATATGGCTGTCCCGGCTACCCCGTGGATGGAATCAAGGAGCAGGCATCTTGTGAGCTCCATCAGAAGGTGAAGAACCTATCCATCAAGGTGGCGGTCGGATGTGCTTTACCTTGTCCACCTAGCGCACGCTGGCATGGCCGTGAGATTCCAGCTGGCTATGCTAAAGTTGCTGTGGATGAAATCACAATGGGGTGGGACTCAATGGAGCTTGACATCCCAGGACCTGAAGGTGAGAGGACACTCGGAGAAGTACTGGGTGGTATCATTCTATGGGACAAGAACAACATCAAGCTTCCAGGCTCAACGCCAAAGCCAACACCGCCTCTGAGTCGTCGCATGTCACCTTCACCTCCATCACCTCCAAGAAGCCCACCCCATGACTACGACCACCACAGCCCGAGTCCATCTCGATCTCCGCTGCAGCCTCTGATTAGTACTAAACGATGCAGCAGCCCAAAACGACAAATGTCGCCCCTCCCAAGAGTACCTCATAAGAATCTTCCCATCAGACCTTAGATCGTACTGACGAGGAAAATGCAGCAATCACAAAGGCCCATTGTGATGCGCATTTTCAAAAGAAGAAACCCGAGCCCGCCCCGGTATACACCGAGAAGCAAAAAGTGTATGCACATTCTTTTCTGAACACAAAACCGCAGTATGAGTTGCACCATAAGCCAGATGACTATGTACGCACACTTCGGAAGGAAGCAAAGAAGAGCAAATCAAGTAGAAGTGCAAGCGGGAGCAAATCATCAAGTCAAAGTGCAACCGGGAAAAGAATGGACGTCCCCCAGCTCGGGAAACAGGCCAAAAAATCGATCCCACCCCTCCAGGTGTTATCCTATGACACTCCCCAGTAGGATATGGAAGAAGCTAAGAATCTTGCGGCAGCTATGAATGTGACTGTTGAGGAATTGCTAGGTGCCCAGGACGACAAGTTACCCAAGGCTCAGGTAGTCCCTAAATATGTCCCAGGGAAGCAGCTGGTCCCATTTGAGCAGTTCCAACAACTGCCAACACACATGCGGAATTTACATAAATGGTACATGAAAGCCATAAAGGAGGACAAAATAATGATCGTGGCGAAAGTCCCACATGACTACTACTTCCGAGCCGACGAGGTCCATGTTGAGTTTCTAGAACTCTTCCAGTTATACAGTTTCGATGCCCTTGACAAAAGTCTCATGAGTTGCTATTGTCTGTAAGTTGTTGAATTCATTGTCTATATATAAGTTGTTCATTTTTTCAGTTGTTCAGTTCATTGCATATAATTATCCTCATTATATCCTTTTGTACTCTGTTATTATGCAGAATGAAGATCATGGAATGTAAAAGAAGGTCACTCTTTAGTGTTGGGATCATTGACCCAGATAAAATACATTGTAAGATGCTAAAGGATAAACCCGAGGAGACGCAGGAAAACCTTCTAAGGTTTCTAACAGACCAACATTTCTGTGACCACATATTGTTTCCTTACAATTTCCGGTGAGGGTCTTACTATGTTGTACACATTCACTTTTTCTTACTCTATGTTAAATGTAATTGATGAGTTACTGATGTATATATAAACGTGTGCAGTTTCCACTGGATTCTCATGGACATTCAACTTGATAAGGGAAGAGTTGAAGTCATGTACCCATTGAAGAGACCCCTGGAACAGTTTAGGGACATGCAGGACATGCTCCAGAGGTAATTTCCGTGCTACATCGGTCTCTTTATTTGATTTCCTGAGATATCACGTAATAAATAACTCACTCATTCATTTTCTTTGCCGGACAGGGTTTGGAGCATGTTCAAGAGTAGGGTTACGGGTTCCTTTAGTAAGGAGCTGACGTTTACTCCGGTCTCGGTAAGTAATACGTGATATGTTCGCGCATCTCTTTACTTCTAGCTTCAAGACAATTATGATGCTAGATTATAATTTTGATTGAATTCTATTCTCGTAAAGTGCGCGAGGCAGCCACAGGGGACGAATCTATGTGGATACTATGTTTGCGAGTTCATTCGCACGTTTACCACTGAGCACAATGATAATAGAGTCGACGTAAGCAAAACATTCACAACATTATTTTATTACCGTCACTTTTTGTTATCATGATTGATATTCATATCGATCTCCTTTTCTTATATAGTTCGAGAGAATGCGGGATCAGCTCCTACCAGAGCAACCCGTACTAGGAATTGCTGAAGAACTGGCAGGATTCTTGATGACCGAGATGATAGATGACGTCGGGGAATTTAGCGTGAATAGGCGCTACCGATGATCCCCGACCGTGTAATTAAATCGTCAAATTGTGATCTCCATGTAACTATCATGATCATGTATATATTTGTATGCTCGATCTTAAGAGAAGTTATCTTATGTATGCACAAACGTGTACGGTATGTGGTAGCGTAGAAAACTATTTTGAAATGAAAAAGAGAAAAAAGATACAAATTGAATTCTCTACCGTGGCAGAGAAAGTGCCTAAACTTCTGTCGCGTCAGAGAACCATTTGTCCCGGTTCGTAATACGAACCGAGACTAATGGGGGGCACCCAGCGCCCGCAGAGACGGCCACGTGGATACCCATTGGTCCCGGATGGTAAGCGGTCCAGGACTAGTGGGGGGGGGGGGCCTTTAGTCCCACCCCTCCAGTCCCGGTTACCAGGACTGGGACTAAAGCCCCTTACGGGCCGGGACTAGAGGCCCTTTTTCCACTAGTGGTGTATGAAGAATATTGGCTAGTCACCACGGGTACCGTCTCACATGCTCATGTTGAGTTGAGACGTACTAGTGGCTGTGGCGGTTGTTATAGGGAGCATTTGTAGATGATGATGAGAAGTTGAAGTTCCACTATTCGTGTGCGCACATGGTTTCTTTGTGTGGCGATGTCCACATGCAAGCTATGTCCATGGTGACCGTAAGCAGGACGACTGGTACTTCATAGTGGAGATTTTTCTTGCTGTTGTGAGTCTTTGATTTTTTATTTTTCTCTATTTGGTTGTATGCATCATTGATGTTTAGGCAAGCTCTTAATATTATGTTGTTGCTGATGTAGGTATGACTTATCAGATTCTCATAATTGGTATACCTGGTACGCACCTAAACTATGACCCATGAAACCCACAAAGAACTAGCAGCCCTGGAAGCATGCAAAGCCCAGGAACCAGCCGTATTGATAAAAGTGTCAACCAACATAGTAGTATAGCTGTTACTAAACTTGTAACCGATCCGTGTTGGACTTTGAGATCCATCCCCTAATATGTAGGCTAGAAGAAGCTGGTGGAGAGGGCATTGTAGCTTGAGAGAAACATAACCCGCTGATTACTGCAAGTGCACATACCAATTGTAGCTAATTTCTAAGTAAATATATCGAACCCACAGAGAGCTATTGGTAAAGGTCTTTATGCCCCTCGTTACTCTCTACCAAAGTATACTTATAAGCTGTCTTTGATCTCAAGTGAAGAGTGTCTGAAAGGTTTATGGTTGATTGCAGAAAAGTAATTAAAACAAGTAAAAGAAAACAAGTAACAAGTTTATGTGAAAGATGACGCTCTTGTCGGAGCATCTTGGACGCTCCCGTGAAGATGATGAATCCTGCCAATCGTCAGCTCCACCGCTCCTCAATCTTTTCGTCTAGTCACTAGATTCCACACCTGCAAAAAATGTTGACAATTTATATAGCCCATTAGCTGGCTGAGACGGGAACAACTAACTCAAAACGTTTAAATTCTTCTCTTTTAAGAAACACCAAGCTCACACACCCATGAAACCATGTTGTAAACCCATTAAATGCAACTGAACTGATAAGATTCATAGAGATCTAATATTAATGAAGTCACTACCTGCATTTGCTATGACTGGAACGGTATACCAGTTGAGACATTGGATTTGATACCTACTCGTTATCTTTTGTGAAACGAATGTATCTTGACATTTTTAGAGTGTAGGTTCGGGATGAACTTATGCACTAAAAGACGTCTAAATACATTTATTTCATAATTATTAAAACATCTTATATTTTGAAACGGAGAAAATAATTGTCTAGTGGTACAGTCACATGCACTACATCACTATCCGCATAACTTGTATTGTAACATCTTATCTACCCGGGATCGATGTTGGTACATCTCTAAAAGCTCTTTAGAATCTGTAGACTAGTTTCACAGATCGATTTACACACCCGGAACAACTTCCTAGTATGTTACTGACATGGGTATACCCTGCAGGTACTCGAGTTTGGCATATACGGTCCAGATACGGTGGAAGCCCACAGCGTTGCCATGACCCAATGAAAACTTCGAGTGGCCCATGTACTCTCGATGACTTGCGAGACAAGAAGAAGTTTAAAGATAGAAAGTTTAAAGGGAAAACCCTAATCTGTAACCGACTTGATCTGCTACCCGAGACCTGGCCTATCTATATAAAGGCTAGGAGGGGGCGGCGAGGAGGACACACGCAACCCTAGTTTCCACAACTCTTGCCAGATTGCATCTGCGCGCCCCTGTAATCTTCGATTCCTTCGTTAATTCCAAGAGCAGACAAGCACGAGTAGGGACCTCTACGAGGCCTGAACCTGGGTAAACCTTGTGTCCCTGTGTGCTTGTTTGCTAGTCGATTGATGCTTCCAGCGCTCCCTCCTTCTCCAAAACCCAAGTCAATAACAATGGGCATTGATGAGTTAAACCCTCGTCAATTGGCGTCGTCTGTGGGAACTAGGAGTGCTGATGTTGCGGCTTCTTCGGCCCTATCAACCGCGATCTACAACTCCGCAACAACGGAGATTCGCTAGCTCTTCGGTGCGCTCGACTTCACCGTCCACACACCGGCCACTCGCCCGGCTTTCGAGTCCGTGGGCGATGGAATCAGCCTGGCGATCGGGAGCTTCCGCTTCCAAGTTGGTTAGATGGGCACGCTTCACATGCCTGACCAGCCAACAACATCCGCGATTGCTCCAGCATCATGGTTCCCGCCATCAATCGGCGCCCTCGGCGAGCTCAACACCTCAGCAGCAGCTGAGAGCACGGACAACGATAGCAGTCACGGATCCGATCTGGCTGACCTAGCAATGGAAGATGGGGTCTACGGCTCCGGATCCGAAAGTTGCAGAAGCAACAGCTTCCCCAACGACTTCATGTGCGCCGTCATCAACGCCGGCGAAACCAGCGCCAATCGCGAAAACGGTGGCAACGGTCCTGATCCACCCAACGGTGGCATACTCACGGCGGACCACGCAATGGCGGACCCACCAACGGTGGCAATGGCGCGTCCATCAACAATGGAGGGGAAGTCGAACCTCCAACCATAGTGAACAAACACACTGGTGAACGTGTCGTGATCAGGATCAACGATCTCGAGTGGGCTCATTGCTAAGAAGCTCTGCGAGGCAATCCTCTGCCCCTCGGCACGCCCCAAGATCTGCTGATGGGCTATCATTGGCTACTAAAGGAGGAGTACAGACGCTAGTTACAAACAATCGCGCAACTCGAAGCGTGTAAAAAGGCGGCGGACGAGTCAAGTCTTCGACGGGCCGGGCTCTCCTCCCACGGAGGATCCTCCTCCAAAGGCAACGAGCACATCGCCAACAAGAGGCGATCTCGAATGGCTCATCTCACCAAGAAGGAACGCATAGAAGCTGCAAAGGTCCTCGACTTCAGGTCTATGACAGTCGACACGCGGGGCAACGTGGTCCCAAAGACGCCGCAAGCTGCGGTGACAGCGGCCACCATGTATCTCCTCAACAACCAGCCGCCGGCTTGGGATCCCCGAGCCGCCATGCACCGATCTATAATCGCGGGCTTGGGGTTAATCGAGGCTGCTCCCGACAAAGAGCCGACGCCGGAGCCAAAGAAAGGCAAGGCTCTGGCTAAACGCTATTCCTCACCCTCGTCCAGCGATGATAGTCACGATCTGTCTCGACGTCGCTGCTCACGACGACACGACCACGACTACGACACGCGCGATGACCTCATGCAGCGCAAAATCGACAAGTCAAGGGCACGATATGCCCGTTCTACTGACTCAGAGGATGAAGACGTGGAGCTCTGTGGTGCCAGATGCATCAGTAGAGCTATCAGGCAGAAGTGAATGCCCAAGGGGTTCAAGCTCCCATTGGAGAACCTTTGACGGTCTACAGGACCCGAAAATATGGTTGGAGGACCATTTCTCCTCTGTCAAGCCGGGAGTCGAAGCACGGCCATGCAATGCCTGCAGCTATAACTGCAGGGCGCCGCCCGAGCATGGCTCAACAATCTCCCGCGCGGATCCATTCGCAGTTGGGAAGACCTAGTCTATAGCTTTGTGCGCAACTTTGGGCACTTACAAAAGGCCCGCATCAATCGAAGAACTGAGGAGCTGCCAGCAAAGGACGGGCGAATCGCTATGCTCGTACATCCTAAGGTGGTCCAATGGGGGTCATGATGATCGAGCCATCTTGGACTCAACCCTACATCACATATCTTCTCAGTAAGAGGCTACCGGACGACCCGACTGACGCACGACACATCGCACGGTGATCCAAGGCATTTGCCGTCATCAATGGTGAACAATACAAGCGCAGCATCACAGGAGTACTCCAACGCTGCGTCTCCAACGCAGACGGAAGGGCCGTCCTCCTCGACATACATGAAGGGACTTACGGGCACCATGCCGGCAGTCGTGCCCTCGTCGCCAAAGCTCTACGAGCTGGATTCTACTGGCCCACGGCCATGCGCGACGCCAAGGACATCGTCTAGAGATGCAACGCTTGTCAGTGATTCGCGGACAAACCGCACGCACCTGGCGCGGAACTCGGCCAATACCATTGGCTTGGCCCTTCGCGCAATGGGGACTCGACATGGTCGGCAAGCTCCCAAAGTACTCGCGAGGAGGATACGTCTACCTCCTGATCACAGTCGACAAATTCACCAAGTGGATAGAGGCCATGCCGGTGACAAACCAGTCAGGAGCCAGTGCCGTCAAGTTTTTCGAGTCCATTGTCTATCGCTTCGGAGTGCCACACAGCATCATCACGGACAATGGAACAAACTTCACCTCTAAGGAGTTCTAGGGTTTCTAAGAAAACCTGGGAATCAATGTAAGCTATGCCTCCTTGATCATCCACAGACCAACGTCAAGTCGAAAAGGCCAACGGCCTCGTCTGCGGCGGAATCAAAAAAGACTCCTCCGACCACTCGAGAAAACCGCCGGATGCTGGCCAGACGAGCTGCAGTCCGTACTGTGGAGCCTGCGCACAACCCCAAATAGCGCCACGGGATATACCCTGTTCTTCATGGTGCACGGCGCCGAAGCAGTGCTACCCACAGAAGTATGCTTTAAAGCCCCACAAGTAGTCACGTATAGCGAGCAGAGTCAACACTTGCACTCGAAGACTCCGTCGATCTCCTTGATGAGGCACGGGACATCGCAGCAGAAAGATCGACGATCTACCAGCAGAACCTGGGCAACTACCACAGCAGAAGGCTACACCCCAGATCCTTTGTCGAAGGAGACCTTGTCCTGTGACTGAAGCAGCAAGGGCACCTCAAGCTCGAGTCCCCTTGGGAAGGACCATACATGATTACAGAAGTAATCCCAGGTGGCGCCTATCGCCTCAAAGACTTCGAGACAGGAGTCGCATAATCCAACCCCTGAAACGTCGCGCAGCTGCGGCGCTTCTACCCCTAGTCGTTTTTCTTTTTTTACAAATAAGGCTTTTCAGCCAGGCTACTTAGCCACACATTGTACCTCGTACTGTTCTACGAATAAATAAAGCTAAGTGCCCCAAACTTTGTGTTTTCTATTATTTTTTACAATCTTATTAGTCGGGGGCTACGCCACCCTTTACGCACCTGTTCTACAAACCAATGGCAATATCCCGAGTAGCTGACGCAATAATCGAACCCTTGACAAACACCAACCCAGCTGCAACGCACTGGGAAGGTTGACAAGGTGCTGAGATAAACACATGTCAGGCTAATAAAAAGGAATCGCATAGTGCAACGCACTCGCAAAACATATAAGCTAGCAAGCTCTTTACATTCAATATAAATCAATTACACCCAGCATATACATACGAACTTTACAACACCGGTACACTTATTTGCAGGATATAGGTTAAACTACTGCTGCAGCAGAAGAACATTTGTCTGCTCCTCAAAGAAATCGACAATTTCATCTGCTGGACGATCCACCGCCTGATAATAGGGGACCATGTTCCAGGTCGAGCCTGCCGGCGGCGTCGGAGGTCCAGCAGCAACAACTACAACGTCCACATCAGGCCTATGCAGTCGCACCAGCGACAAAGCAGCCTTGGCACCAGCCACTAACTGCTGCTGCACACACTCGCGAACTACACTCAAATCTTGGAATCTCGCCAGAAGGGCCAACAGGCTTGTAGCACCCCGGTAAAATCACTACTAGAAAATCGCGTGTTGTTTTTATTTTTATGCATCATCATGACCGCATGCTCATGTCATCATGCCACATTGCATTTGAGCATCGTCATGTCATCATGCATGGTTTGCCTAAAAGTATTTGGCTAAAAGCCTATTTGTTTTCTAAATATCTCCCGTCTTTTATTTCAAATCAAAACCCTAGGTTTGTCCGGAGTATTTTGTTTATCTAAAAACAAATTACAAAAGTCTCTTAACATAATAACCAAAATTTATATTATTTTTAGGAGGCAGTCCGCCAGGCCAAAAAGCCCAGCCGACCACCTCCGAACAAAACTAAACCCTAATATCCCACCTACCCCAAACCCTCTACCTAGACACCTACCAGCCGCAGCCACTCCCCTAACCCGCGTGCACCCCACTCCCTCGCCTACACGCAGCAGCGCTCCACACCACACGCGTCTAGGCGCGCGTCCCAGCCTCGCGTTGACCGGCCCACCTCCTCACGCGTCACGCGCGCGACCATCATCCCCTCGTCGCATTCGCCCTGACCCCACCCTGTACCGCGACACGTCCCGCACGAGATCCCACAGCGCCCGCCCCGCTCCCCGATAGCCTCGTGATCTCCGCCCTGGCCCCACCAACCCTCGCATCGCCCGCTCCCCTCACGCACGATCCCCACCTTCCTTCCCTGGCTCGAGCCCCTTCGTTGAAGCCGCCGCCGCCCTCCCAATCCCCCGCCACCACGCTCGCTCACCATCCCCGCGCCTCGCCTCCGGCATCCTCCCGCGACCGCGATGCCGCTCCTCTAAGTCTGGCGGTGAGCCCTTCACTGCGGCGCCTCCTTCTGTGTCGCCCCGTTCTGGTCCCATGGCGCCGACGTGTTCGCGGCCGACCTCGGCCGCCGCTCGCAGCGTCGGGCTCTCCCCTCGCTGGCCCCATGCACGCCTGCTCGAGCCACCGTGGCTGCCCTGTCGTCTCACCTCCTCCTACGTCGAGCTTCCTCCGCCGGAGCGTTGTCTCCTCCTACCACGAGCAGCGCCACGTCGACCAGCACCACCACGATCCGCGCGAGCCCAGCCACGACACCGCCATCGCTTGAGCATGTCATCCCGCCTACACCGCGCCGCTATCGGTCTGTTGCCTCCGGCCACCGGCCTCGTCGCCCTCGTCCGCGCGTCCCCGAGAAGAACCACCGCCTCTGTCCCCGAGCACCACCTCCACTGCCTTCTTTGCTCCCAGGCACGACCCGCCGACCCGCTTCGGTAGTGAGCCCGCTTCCGACGCCCCGGCCTCCTGCTCTTCCGCGTGGTGCCCCGCCGCCAACCACCGTGCTGCGGGCCGCCGTCGACCTCCTCCGCGCGTGCGAGATGCTGTTTGCCCCTGTGCGTGTCTGTGTGCCCGTGACCAGTCCGTTGCTGCTCCTATGCAAGCCGGCAGTGTTGTTGGCTTGTTGATGTTTGGGTGGAATGGTTGATGCTGCGTAACGCCAAGATCTTCGTGATGACAAGTTCGACACAGCGACAAAAGTGCTCCACCAAGATCTTCAGAACCACTCGCACTATGGACAAGGACGTACCAAGTTCGCCATCAACAATCCAAGACAAGGAAACCCTAGAGACCTCCTTCACGGATGACAACTTCATCGAGACCCCGGGTGCGCCGTCATAGATCCCAAGACCGAACCGTAGTCCTCAAAGGCCCCGTTCCTGGATCCAAAGACCGATCCCTCGAACACACTATGTGTGACCCTTATCCTCCCCTATTTTATAATATATGACATATACTTGTTGCATTTAAATTGTTCATACTTGCATGCATATTGTGGGGTTTGGGGGCATTAGACGATTCACCTAAATTAAATATGGAGTCCATCTGCGGGATACCTTTATCTTATTCCGGACTCCATTTAAATTGGTGTAGCGAACCGATGCCGTGTTTTGTCTTGTCAATACAACATTTAATTTGCAGGGTAGATAAATCACTTGAACCATATAATTATTTGTCGGGACCCCGGTTCTGCTTAATACTGCCTAATTGCACCGCATCTTCGCCATGCCATGCATCATATCACAATCATGCCGGATCTTCTATCGTAGTATTAAATATTGCATCCGGTGTTTCTTCTAGTGTTTGCTTCTTCGCGGATTAGGCCGATGAGTTGATGCGAGTATCGACACGTTCTCCGGATATGATCCTTCGGCAGTGTTTCCCAGGCGAGCATTCTCCCCCTTTCTACCTATTTTGCATTTATAGTCTTTACTTCCTCTTGTTGATCTATTGCTATCCGTATTGCGATGCTTTAGTTTCCGTGCACCATTTATATCCCTTGCAGCCTCTATATTGCCTTGGACACATCCTATTGCCTGTTGTTTGATAGATAGTCGGCCTTGCGAGTCGTAGTTGCTTGCTCAGGTGCTGCTTCGTGTCATTGTTGTTCCACCGTTATTAAAAGGTTGGCACATGCTTAATGGTGGAGATGCTTAATGGTGGAGATGGTCATGACTTTAAATACAACTATTAAATTGATGGGATAACTAATGAAAGAGGCACCGGTGGGTAATATATGCTATTTGGTTTTCATGTCCACGTGTCTCCCGTAGGCCCCGAGTACTTGATACCTATTCCTTGACTATTCTCACTATCCACATCTGGGAGAGTCTATGAATCCCCCTTAGCCAGAGCTTGATTCATTTCTTATTTCTTGGGGCCACAAACTAGTTTGGGGCTTTATTACTATCTTGTACCTATGCCATGCTTTACTGTTTTATTTACGATTGTGCGTGGAGCACCTGTACTGTTTTGGATCGTGACACGTTTTCGCTGTATCAACAAGCCTAGTCACACTTTCTGGTTCCCAGTCGTTTACCGCCGTCCACACAAACCCTGGGTCCGTCTCGGAGCCGGCCAACTTCGTTGCGGGTAGCTTAGTGGGGTGGCCCCCTGAAATATTTTATGAATCCTATGATTGCTTTATCGTGAAATCCTCGTTGGGTTTTGATTTGGTTTTTCCGAGGTTGATCGTGTGTGTGTTGCTATTTGTGCACCCCGGCAGGGTAAATCTTTCTGAAAGTCGTGTCCGCGGTTATGGACGACTTGGAGCACGGTATCTCGATCATAGACAAGCATAACTAAAGTAGTGCTATAAATTTGACTTAATATGTGACCAGTAATCAGCTTCACTACAATGGAATGGATAATAAAAGTGCCAACAACTGGTGGAACTGGGGTGTATCGTGTCATGTTATACCTTTCTAGTAACTAGCGCAACTCCAATGGGATGAAATAAAAGTGCCAACAACTGCTGGGTTTGGGATGTCACACGCTAATTGTATCTAACTAGTGAGTACTGCAACTACCACTGAATGGTTAACTAAAACTGCCCACTACTTAGGCTATCAGGATGACTCATGTTATCTATATCTGACTAGTAAGTGCTTCAACTATAATGGAATAAATAAAACTGCCAATTGTGTGAGTTCCTCGGTTTGACTTCCTTGTTTGGTCTCGAGGGGGAATACCAGGATGGGTATGATTGGTGTTAGTATCAGGTTGGTCCCGAATAGGTCTCTCTTATCCCTCTCTAATAGCCGTCAGTTTTACGGAGTCTCTATAGGTTGTTTAGTGCTGCTGCGTGGCCGCTTCAGTCCACCATACCTATGTAGGCGAGGACCGCCGAATTCTAGCCTCGCCGTGTACTGGCCTCAGTACTGACGCTCCTCTTTTTCCTTTGCCTTCGTCGGCACCCCTTTTGTTTTAGCAGGTTTGAGATCGACGTTGTTAGCAGGGTTACCCTTCTAGCTTGGCCTGGGCAGGGTTATGGATGCCATTGGTTATTCTTCAGGGCTCTTAGCCCCATTTGCATCTTATCCGTACTCGGATGTGGAATCGTTTTCAAGGTGATTTGGATCTTTGTATTGTACATTTGTATTCTTGACTCAATGAGTCGTAGCTTTATATATATCTGTTCTGTGGGTTCTATCATGGACTATTGTGTAATGGTATTACTTCGTTTTCCACCCACACGAAAGTGCCTGGTGGGCGTCCTTGAATCGTTTCTATGTGGGTTTGGCGGAAAAGGGCTGAAACTTGCATAGTGCCGATTCGAGTGTGTTACAGAGTGGTATCAGAGCTCAGCAGTTGCGATACCTCACTAGTCCAGCCTGTAGGATAACCTAGCTAACGGCCGATGTAGAGTGTCAAAACTAATTTTGCCAATTCGGTTGGATAGATCTGATTAGGTCTGCTTTTACTCCTTACCCTCTGCTATTCTCCTCTTACCTCTGCGTCTTTTGGATCTGTTATCTTATCTTTTCTTCGAGTCCAGGAATTCTCGTGGTGGGGTTTCCGTCGTACCTTCAGGGTTTCGCTTCCTTCTTTGGTAACGGTGCTTCTACATCCGGTCTTCATGCTATCTGAGGAATCCTTCATCTATTGGACTTCTCTCTGTTCCTTGTTGTGCCTTCTGGTGTTTTCCGACGTGACGACATCATCTATGCCAGATCTGATGCAGATTCTGCATCCCTCCTTTGTTTCCGAACCTCGCTTGTTGAGATCTTCAGTCTGATTTCGAGAGTTGATCGCATAATTCTACTATTCATGTATAGAGTAATGTTTTGAGTGTGGGATGGAGTCGCGACCATACCACTACTCTTATCATTCACTTTTGTACACGGATTCGGTGGATCAATGCAATCTCACTCCTTCAACGGAAGTTAAAGGTGGCCATACCTTTTGAGACCTTTAGCTTTGTCCTTTGTTTATCCGGAGCGTTCCCCTCAACGAACTGGAACACCGACTCCTTGTTGGTGGTGTCGACAATTTGAAGATGGACGAAGAATCATTGTTAGTGGTGTCGCGAAGATCTACACGATACGAGAAGATTCAGATCACCAGCCTTCTTCCACGTACCATGAGGCAGATCTCGAGGGCGAGATCCATTGTTAGTGGTGTCGAATTGTAGCACCCCGGTAAAATCACTACTAGAAAATCGCGTGTTGTTTTTATTTTTATGCATCATCATGACCGCATGCTCATGTCATCATGCCACATTGCATTTGAGCATCGTCATGTCATCATGCATGGTTTGCCTAAAAGTATTTTGCTAAAAGCCTATTTGTTTTCTAAATATCTCCCATCTTTTATTTCAAATCAAAACCCCGGGTTTGTCCAGAGTATTTTGTTTATTTGAAAACAAATTACAAAAGTCTCTTAAAATAATAACCAAAATTTATATTATTTTTAGGAGGCAGTCCGCCAGGCCCAAAAGCCCAGCCGACCACCTCCAAACAAAACTAAACCCTAATCTCCCACCTACCCCAAACCCTCTACCTAGACACCCACCAGCCGCCGCCACTCCCCTGACCCGCGCGCACCCCAGTCCCTTGCCTACACGCAGCAACGCTACACACCACACGCGTCTACGCGCGCGTCCCAGCCTCGCGTTGACCGGCTCACCTCCTCACGTGTCGCGCGCGCGACCATCATCCCCTCGTCGCATTCGCCCTGACCCCACCCCGCACCATGACACGTCCCGCACGAGATCCCACAGCGCCCACCCTGCTCTCCCACAACCTCGTGATCTCCGCCCGGCCCCACCAACGCTCGCATTGCCCGGTCCCCTCGCACACGATCCCCACCTTCCTTCCCTCGCTCAAGCCCCTTCGCTGAAGCCGCCGCCGCCCTCCCAAACCCCCGCCACCGCGCTCGCTCACCATCCCCGCGCCTTGCCTCCTCCCGTGACCGCGGCGCCGCTCCTCCGAGTCCGGCGGTGAGCCCTTCACTGCGGCGCCTCCCTCTGTGTCGCCCCGTTCCGGTCCCATGGCGCCGACCCGCTCGCGACCGACCTCGGCCGCCGCTCGCAGTGCCGGGCTCTCCCCTTGCAAGCCCCATGCACGCCTGCCCGAGCCGCCGTGGCCGCCCTATCGTCTCACCTCCTCCTCCGTCGAGCTTCCTCCGCCGGAGCGCTGTCTCCTCCTACCGCGAGCAGCGCCACGTCAACCAGCACCACCATGTTCCGCGCGAGCCAGGCCACGACACTGCCATCGCTAGAGCATGTCATCCCACCTACACCGCGCCGCCATCGGTCGGTCGCCTCCAGCCACCGACCTCGTCGTCCTCGTCCGCGTGTCCCCGAGAAGAACCACCGCCTCCGTCCCCGAGCACCACCTCCACCGCCTTCTCTGCTCCCAGGCATGACCCGTCGACCCGCTTCGGTAGTGAGCCCGCTTCCGACGCCCCGGCCTCCTGCTCTTCCGCGCGGTGCCCCACCGCCAACCACCGTGCCGCGGGCCGCCGTCGACCTCATCCGCGCGTGCGAGGTGCTGTTTGCCCCTGTGTGTGTCTGCGTGCCCATGACCAGTCCATTGCTGCTCCTATGCAAGCCAGTAGTGTTGTTGGCTGGTTGCTGTTTGGGTGGAATGGTTGCTGCTGCGTAACGCCAAGACTGCCCATGAGCCCATCAAGATCTTTGTGATGACAAGTTCGACACATCGACAGAAGTCCTCCACCAAGATCTTCGGAACCACTCGCACTATGGACAAGGACGTACCAAGTTCGCCATTGACAATCCAAGACAAGGAAACCCTAGAGACCTCCTTCACGGATGACAACTTCATCGAGACCCCTGGTGCGCCGTCATGGATCCTAAGACCGAACCGTAGTCCTCGAAGGCCCCGTTCCCGGATCCGAAGACCGATCCCTCGAACCCACTATGTGTGACCCTTATCCTCCCCTATTTTATAATATATGACATATACTTGTTGCATTTAAATTGTTCATACTTGCATGCATATTGTGGGGTTTGGGGGCATTAGATGATTCACCTAAATTAAATATGGAGTCCATCTGCGGGATACCTTTATCTTATTCCGGACTCCATTTAAATTGGTGTAGCGAACCGATGCCGTGTTTTGTCTTGTCAATACAACATTTAATTTGTGGGGTAGATAAATCACTTGAACCATATAATTATTTGTCGGGACCCCGGTTCTGCTTAATAATGCCTAATTGCACCGCATCTTCGCCATGCCATGCATCATATCACAATCATGTCGGATCTTCTGCCGTAGTATTAAATATTGCATCCGGTGTTTCTTCTAGTGTTTGCTTCTTCGCGGATTAGGCCGATGAGTTGATGTGAGTATCGAAAGGTTCTCCGGATATGATCCTTCGGCAGTGTTTCCCACGCAAGCATTCTCCCCCTTTCTACCTATTTTGCATTTATAGTCTTTACTTCCTCCTGTTGATCTATTGCTATCCGTATTGCGATGCTTTAGTTTCCGTGCACCATTTATATCTCTTGCAGCCTCTATATTGCCTTGGACACATCCTATTGCCTGTTGTTTGATAGATAGTCGGCCTTGCGAGTCGTAGTTGCTTGCTCAGGTGCTGCTTGGTGTCATTGTTGTTCCACCATTATTAAAAGGTTAGCACATGCTTAATTGTGGAGATGCTTAATGGTGGAGATGGTCATGACTTTAAATACAACTATTAAATTGCTGGGATAACTAATGAAAGAGGCACCGGTGGGCAATATATGCTATTTGGTTTTCATGTCCACTTGTGTCCCGTAGGCCCCGAGTACTTGATACCTGTTCCTTGACTATTCGCACTATCCACATCTGGGAGAGTCTATGAATCCCCCTTAGCCAGAGCTTGATTCATTTCTTATTTCTTGGGGCCACAAACTAGTTTGGGGCTTTATTACTATCGTGTACCTATGCCATGCTTTACTGTTTTATTTAAGATTGTGTGTGGAGCACCTGTACTGTTTTGGATCGTGACACGTTTTCGCTATATCGACAAGCCTAGTCACACTTTCGGGTTCCCAGTCGTTTACCGCCGTCCACAGAAACCCTAGGTCCGTCTCGGAGCCGGCCAACTTCGTCGCGGGTAGCTTAGTGGGGTGGCCCCCTGAAATATTTTATGAATCCTGTGATTGCTTTGTCGTGAAAGCCTCGTTGGGTTTTGATTTGGTTTTTCCGAGGTAGATCGTGTGTGTGCTGCTATTTTTGCACCCCGATAGGGTAAATCTTTCTGAAAGTCGTGTCCGCGATTATGGATGACTTGGAGCACAGTATCTCGATCATAGACAAGCATAACTAAAGTACTGCTATAAATTTGACTTAATATGTGACCAGTAATCAGCTTCACTACAATGGAATGGATAATAAAAGTGCCAACAATTGGTGGAACTGGGGTGTATCGTGTCATGTTATACCTGTCTAGTAACTAGCGCAACTTCAATGGGATGAAATAAAAGTGCCAACAACTGCTGGGTTTGGGATGTCACACGCTAATTGTATCTGACTAGTAAGTACTGCAACTACCACTGAATGGTTAACTAAAACTGCCCACTACTTAGGCTATCAGGATGACTCATGTTATCTATATCTGACTAGTAAGTGCTTCAACTATAATGGAATGAATAAAATTGCCAACTGTGTGAGTTCCTCAGTTTGACTTCCTCGTTTGGCCTTGAGGGGGAATACCAGGATGGGTATGATTGGTGTTAGTATTAGGTTGGTCCTGAATAGGTCTCTCTTATCCCTCTCTAATAGCCGTCAGTTTTACCGAGTCTCTATAGGTTGTTTAGTGCTGTTGCGCTGCCGCTTCAGTCCACCATACCTATGTAGGCGAGGACCACCGAATTCTAGCCTCGTCATGTACTGGCCTCAGTACTGACGCTCCTCTTTTTCCTTTGCCTTCGTCGGCACCCCTTTTGTTTTAGCAGATTTGAGATTGACGTCGTTAGCAAGGTTACCCTTCCGGCTTGGCCTAGGCAGGGTTATGGACGCCATTGGTTATTCTTCAGGGCTCTTAGCCCCATTTGCATCTTATCTGTACTCGGATGTTGAATCGTTTTCAAGGTGATTTGGATCTTTGTATTGTATATTTGTATTCTTGACTCAGTGAGTCGTTGCTGTATATATATCTGTTCTGTGGGTTCCATCGTGGACTATTGTGTAATGGTATTACTTCATTTTCAACCCGCACGAAAGTGCCTGGTGGACGTCCTTGAATCGTTTCTATGCGGGTTTGGCGGAAAAGGGCTAAAACTTGCATAGTGCCGATTCGAGGGTGTTACAAGGCTTGAAGGGACAACGTCTAGGGGAAAATTTGTCTGATAGACGTGCCTGAGGCACGACTGCGCTTTCTTTAGAAAATGAAGCACTCGGGAAGCACGATCCTGCAGGGTCGCAAGTGTAATTGCACGGTCATGATCCACCAAGAAGTACCCACTCGCCTATAGTTGCTCCTGGGTCAAATCATTCATTCGAACAGCGATCCGATCTTTTTCATCCTGCGGATGGCTAGCACTGACAACTACACCACACAAAAATCAAAGTGTGAAAGATAGGCATCACCGCGACCGACTAAAGGAAAAGATAAGAGGATAGAAGGCTAACACTTAAACTGCTCACTCAGCTGGGCCACCTTCTCCAATAGGTACTTCTCGTGAGCAGAGGCTTTCTCTGCCTTCGACTTCCATACATCAGCGCTACCACGGAGGATGGGAAACTCATGTTCTAGTTGTTTAATATGGTCGCGTAGTCGCGAGAGCAACGACAATTCCTCCACCTTCGAACGAGGCTGCGCCAAGTTCTCATCGGCAGAAGGAGGATCACAAGGATCACTCGACGGAGCACTCGATGTACCCTATTACGAATTAAGTAAAAAGCAAATAAGAGACCAAAAATACATTTGGCAAAGGGTATATCTACATTCAGACAGAGGAAAAGTTTCGATTGGGACACCCCCACAAAATCATGGTTCCATAAAGCAAAAGCTAAGCCACTACAGCTATTACAAAAGGAGACTAAGGCGCATCATGTTTCTTCGACTTGGACTTAGGCCTCGGGGGCTTCATCACATCCGTGGCTATCTTCGACGCCACAGACTTGCCAGCAGTACTCCCAGAAGCCGTAGCCTTCGCCTGACCCCGCTCTTCGGAGTACTTGGCGAGTGTCTCGATAAGTTGGGGACCATAATTTTTGCATTTACCAGTGTAGGGAGCAAAAACTACCTGCTGGCCTCCAGCGTCGACAGGCATCGCCTCCGAGATAGCTGCGGGATCCATCTCCACGCCATGGGCCTGCACCATTGCGAGTGCCATGGTGGCACCGACGGAGCGCTGCGAATTTTTGAAGTCCGCAAGAATTCCTCCAGCCAGGGATTCCACCAGGTCGCCGAGGTTGTCGATCATCCCAGCCTTCGGAGTCAAGTCCTCACGGATGTGACTGAGCACATCCTTGGCCTTCCCCATCATCTCCTGGAGGGAAACGCTACAGTCCTCGACTGCGGCGATGGCACCAGCCAAAGCATCCGCACGACGCAGAGATTGGACATCGAAACTCAAGCCATTGGCATCTGCATACAAAAAGCATTAATACAGCAATCATACATCAAAGCGCACAAGAGCAAGACATATCTAGATGAAAAAGGCCATACCTGAGAGGGACTTGGCAATCGAGAGAAGCTGCTCCTCGAACATCTTCTCCCTCTCAGCAGTGGAGGCACGGAGATCCTGCTCTCGCTTCCACGACTCCTCCAAGGCTGCGACTGCCTCGTCACGATTCTTTGTCGCCCCGGCCAGTGCCTTCTCCAATGCAGCATCATGGCGAAGTAATTCATTGTGCTCAGCTGCAACAAACAAATAGGGTTACCAAATCGAATCAATAATATCCGCAAAAGACAAGGACGAAGACAAAACTTACTTTCAACAATACAATGGCGATTGTCCAGTCGCGCATGCTGTCAACCCATGTTAAGGACCTGCTCCGTCGAGCGGGCGGCTTCCTTCACGATGAGCTGCATCAGTGACAGTCCAAGTTCAAGTAAAAGCACGCCAAGAATAAATTCGACTGCCAACTACAAGATACTTACATGATCCTCCACAGACTCCGAAGAAGGTTGTTGCACAGTCATCCGGGTAACCATCTGATTCCCCCTAGCATGCGGCGAACTCGATGAGTTATGCCCGGAGTGGGCCGCCAATGGAGGAGAAGGAGACCGCGAGGCCACCTTCTTGGACTTGGAGTCCGTGACTCCAGACTCTTTAAAAAATTGGACGTCATCAGAAGACGACGTCGCCACTTGACTGGAACATACAATCAAACAAGAGCTTCAAGACAGATGGCAACTCAAAAAAAGAAACCAAAATGAATTCGCGAGGTACAAGACTTACCAGTCAAATCTATCAAGATCGAAGGACTGCTCCTCCGACTCCGACGATTCCTTTGGCAGTCGAAGCTTCTTCCGGGCAGGAAGAGCCATAGAACGCACAGGAACAACGGGTATCGGCTCCTCCGCACCGATGGATGGGCCCTCTAGAGTCGAAGGAGACGAAGCATCCGAATCCTTGCTGTGCGAACGCTTGCAAGTGTCTTGACCGCTAGACTCGGGGGCTTCCTCCTCCTCTTCAAGTGGGACGGTCGATTCCGACTCGTCCTCTTCATGTACTTCGCGAGGAATAACCCCCTAAGGAAGAGGGGCAAACTGGGAGATACCTTCCAATCCTGCATACAGAAAACAATTCAGTATACGTCAAGAACTCAGAAGCAATCGACAAATAAAGCTACTTCGTAGCACAATCATACCTCAGGAGGAGGGTTAGAGGCATCGAAGGGAGGCACGACTGGTTCACTGGGGAGAACATCCTTGGTGGTGTACTTGGTCACCAGTCGCACCCTCTTATCTACTTCACCCGCGGAAATGCCATCGGCAGATACGCGAGTGACATTGTCTGCACCAGCCCATTGGACATGGGGTGGACTCTGGCCTGCAGAGGCTAGATGCGACGGCGTAACCATGTGCAACTGAGGGAGGCGCCTCCCTCTTCTTTACCCATGCGACTCTCGAGGTCGCAAACACGCTCGTACATCACTTCCGTCTCCTCGGACTTGCCAGGAATAACAACGTTCTTCCAAGAACGCCTCCTCTTGCACGGCGTCGCGGGGTCGAAGGGTGCAAGTCCGAAGTGCTCTCCGTCGGCCTTCTGGTCCCGAATGTAGAACCACTTGTCTCTCCACCCTTGGACGTACGCCGTCAGCTTGATGTTGAAGTAGGTAGCGGAGGAGTCGACATGAATCCCGCAGCCGCCTACGTCGTAGACTAACGAGCCAGAAGCTGACTGACGCTTCAGCTTGAAAAGCTGCTTGAAGAGACCAAAGTGCGGCTCAACTCCGAGCCAGCACTTGCAAAGCGTGATATAGCACGCAATGTGAAGAAGAGAGTTTGGGGACAGCTGGTGCAGCTGGAGCCCATAGAAACAAATAAGGCCCCTAACAAAGCGATGCAGGGGCAGAGACAGACCACGAATGATGAACGCGAGGAATATCACCTAGAAACCTGATGGAGGACAAGGGGTTACCTCGTCACCAGGCACTCGCGAATCGTCTTCGGCGAGCGGAAGAACTCCATCTTGGCGCAGAAGACGGAGTTCAGAGGCCTTGATGGTAGATGCGCGCCACGCGCCATTGGTGACGCAGGTGCCCGCATCTTTCTTCTTGCCAGCACCGGCAGCGCTGGTGCCCACGGCGGTGGAGCCACCCTTCTTCTTGGTGATGGCAGTGGCGGCAGCAGACCTAGTGGCGGCGCCTCCCTTCTTTTTCCCCATCTTGCGATGGCGGTGCGAGCGGAGGAAGTAGCTTGGAAACACGCGGAGTTGGTCCAGTGCCGCGAAGAGGACAAGCTCTGGGAAGCAGAGAGCAGCGGCAATGGCGATGGAAGCACAAGCAGAGAAAAGAGCAGATGGGAAAATTACCGCAGCTACGCTGCTACTTAACCCCCTTGCGGATGCAATCCAACGGCCAGCAGAAACCCTATTGGACACGGGCGTATATCATGTTCGACACGTGGAGAAGCCAAAGCACGAACCGTCCCCCACTATCTCCATTACGCTCGGAAATTGAGGAGGCACAGTTAAAACAAAAGATTACGCATGCCCGGTCAAATCAAAGTCAGAAAATGGGACCCACCGCTCGTCATGTCCCGTCAAAGCCGCTCACGCAGGCAACTGAGATCACCACATCGCCAGCACTGATGTCATCAAATTGAGCACTAGAAGACTTTGACTACTTTAGTCCTTGCTCGAGTCTTCGACTCCACCAAGCACTCGGGGGCTACTCCCATAGGGAGCGCTGGTCGTGCACCCTACGATTTTCTTTTTATGTAGGAATATGGATATTCAAAGCATACCCAACCACCCGAATGTACGATTCGACTATGGATCATGGGTTACTCCCATAGGGAGCGCCGAAAACAAATTCGACTGAAACAAGCAAACAAAAGACGACAGCAGTCGCAAAAGTTCTTTTGTCCCTGCCTGAGTCTTCGACTCAACCAAGCACTCGGGGGCTACTCCCATAGGGAGCGCTGGCCGCGCACCCTATGATTATTTGTATGTCGTACTGTGTGTTGATAACATCCACACTCAAAGTCTATGGCTACACCGTCTCATATTTTTCCCTACAAAGAGACTGCGTCTCCTGAGCCACCCGAATCATCTCCGCGATGACAAAAATTCGGATACCGCGCTTGTAGCGTGAAGATAAGACCCGAATAAGGCCTGGCAACGCATTTGCTGCGCACTACCAGAAATATATATGTACCTACAGGTACGATGAACATGCCTTGACGGACGCGTCGAGTTTTCACACCTCCGCAGCTGGAGTCGAATTACACCAACACTTTTCCGAATTCGAGTCTGGGGACTCGAGTTCGAGTAGATTGCGATGTTTTGCCCTAAGGCAGTGAACTGATACCGATGCATCGGTTAAATCAGGCACGTATATCAACAATCCCTATGATATAAACAGAACACTCGAAAAAATACTCAGTCATGCACTCGAAAGGCTTCATAAAGTCCCCAGTTGAATCTACGATTCCACTGGACACTCGGGGGCTACTGACATGGTTATACCCTGCAGGTACTCGAGTTTGGTATATACGGTCCAGATACCGTGGAAGCCAACGGCGTTGCCATGGACCAATGAAGACTTCGAGTGGCCCATGGACTCTCGATGACTTGCGAGACAAGAAGAAGTTTAAAGATAGAAAGTTTAAAGGGAAAACCCTAATCTGTAACCGACTCGATCTGCTACCCGATACCTGGCCTATCTATATAAAGGCTAGGAGGGGCGGGGAGGAGGACACACGCAACCCTAGTTTCCACAACTCTCGCCAGATTGCATCTACGCGCCCCTGTAATCTTCGATTCGTTATAATTCTAAGAGCAGACAAGCAGGAGTAGGGACCTCTACGAAGCCTGAACCTGGGTAAACCTTGCGTCCCTGTGTGCTTGTTTGCTAGCCGATTGATGCTTCCAGCGCTCTCTCCTTCTCCAAAACTCAAGTTCATAACAATGGGCATTGATGAGTTAAACCCTCGCCAGTTACCCATTGGTAATTATCCCAGGCCATGCTCACTTAACCTATAAGTTCTTTGTAGATGAACTTTTGAAAAAAAAGATGCATCTTTGTATGAGTATCCTATAATCCCTATTAAGCTCTGGGTTAGAATGTCACAACCATCTCTCCACAAAAAAAGTTGTTTCTCCATTATTGAGGTTTAAAATCTGTCACTCAGATTTACACACATTATAACTTTTTAAGGTTGTACTATGGACATGCAGTCCTTATCGGACTTACTTCCATCCATATGCATGATGTGTAGACAATACTAAAATACAATGTTGACATCCTCAATAGTTAGAGCATCTCCATCGGCGCCTCCCTCAGCTGTCTCACTGTCCTAATGGAAGTCTAGACATGAAAATGACCCCCAGTGGTGCCCCCATTTATCGAGACACGCCCATATTTTGACTGGACACGCCTTAACTACCTTTACCTTCAGGGTTGGCTAGTGGTATGTCTGGACATTTTTGGACATGTCCGCCACATAGGACTGATAGATGGGCACCACATGTCAGCGACGGAGTGACCCCCTCCTCTCTCTCGTGTCCCGTCTCCTCTCTCCCCACTGAATCGTCTTTGCCGCACAATTTCGACTCGAGCTTTCCGCCACCAAGTGTCCTCAAAGACCAAGCATGCCGACTCACCATCGCATCCACTTTCATTTGAGACCCATCGGCCCTCCCGCCGTGGTGCACGCTGATGGATCCGGTCGTCGGAAGCTCATGTCACACCATCGCCATCGCCATCAAGGGGACCGTTTGAGCTTGCCCTTCTCACATGTTGTGGTTGGTGTTCATCATTAACTGCAATATGGTCTATTTGAGCACTTGTGGGTGTCCAAAGGAAACCAATAGTTCGAGCATCAAATTGAATTGTTGTATGAACTATCTATTTTCTAGAACTGTCTGAATTTAATTTTCATTTTGAATCGTTGTACAGACAATATGGAAACACTCATATATCTTTCAAATGGATTCTTCAGTGCAGTATGTGATTTTGAATACCCATTTTTCTTAGGCTAATTTCATTTACTCCATCCGGTCATATTAATGGTCTCAACTTTATCTAGATTATAGTTAAGTATTTAGATTAGAGTATAGCGATTTCCTCAAGTTTTCTATGTGCTCATCTGTCTCGACCTGAACGTATGTATCCGTGCCTTTTCTTCTTGATTTTAGTCCGCATTTGTTCTGGACACACCAAGCTAGGCTTGAAACAATATTCGTGTCTTTTGCTGTTGATCGTACTTGGCATTTGTTCTCGATATACAATACAAAGCCTTGGAAGAACATGGGTTTAATGGAATAATCCCCAATATTTATTACAGTATACGAGCTGTGTCATTGGCCTGTGTCGCGCGCTTGATCAAATTCCTTTCCTCGAAGCAGCGTACCATCCAGCAGGGCATCCGGCGGATACGATGCGCTCCGTCAGCAAAGCGGTAGTACGGGCGGCGGGGTGGCCGATCACGAACCTCATCTTGCTTCCTTCCTGGGAATCTCAAGACGGATAAAACGTAAAGATAGCGGACTGGTGACGAATCCGAATCACCCGTTAATAAGTTAGCTCGATCACCCCGCCCTTTCGTTTTCGCACTGTTGGTTTGGCTGCCGCGGCGCGTGGCCCGGCCCTTCCCTCCCCTGGTGCCGCGTCAGAGGACGGCGCCAGCCACGCGAATCCGGTACGTGCAGCGCCAAAAAGGTTCTCATCACCTGGCGACTGCCTACTAGACTCGCACCGCGACAAGGACGACGCTCTGTGTTAATACTCTAATCCATTTCGCCCTGATCGAATCATCGATCGCCGACATCGCGGTGGCTGGCTGGTGCCCTTTGCTTGGCCTGCAGCATCTGCACTGCAGAGATAGAGCATCGCTCACAGTAGTTTAGGACGTGCTGCTAAAGTACGGAATATATATGCACGACGCACGTGTCGCAAGAGCAAAAGGTGTGAAGAGCAGGGTAACAGTGCTAGTATTCCGGACGGATAAAGCTTGCAAATTGGCCGAGTTATCGCAATGCTACAGAGATCTGCTGTTTGCCCCTACTACGGTACTCCCTCCGTTTTAAAATATACTATGTTTTAGCTTTATGAAAGAAGTGTATCTAGATTTTTTTAGTGTGTAGATTCATCTAGGTTTGGAGTGAACCTGCATACTAAAAGGAGCTAGATACACTTCATTCACAAAGCTAAAACATCTTATATTTCAAAACGAAGGGAGTATGTGCGTGCTCACGTCATGTTAATCTTCAGCTCGTTGCTCCTTCGGTCAGAACCAATTCATGCTACGTACAGGAAGGACCCCTGGGCGAAGTGGCAAGTGACGCCAATGTCTCTCCAGTCCAGTGGGTGCGTTTCCCCCTTTGAAAACCCTGGCCGCAATCACGCATCGTCATCCACAACAGACACCGCACCTACCTATAACCATGCCCGAACACATCGAAAAATTACATTATCCGGTGCCTCCGACCTTTACAGCAGAGCGAAACTCACGTCCTCCTGGACAGCGACAAAGGTGCTTGGCTCCCAGCAGCAGCAGCACTGGCCATTGGCAAAAAGACCATTTTCTTTCCTCTTCTCCTCAGGATAAGGAAGGCCTGTTTTGGTAAGTCGCGAGAGATCCAGGCAAACTGGATAAGCATGGGGGGCAACAGCAGAAAATCTCGTGTAGAAACAACTCCACTCGACTGGGAGTGGGACTGGCAGTGGCAGTGGCAGGACGGCTGGCTCGATCGGGCCACCGGCGCTGGGCCAGAGCGCTTCCGTGGGGGCCGCGTCCTCGGAGATTCGTGGCCTCGTTCCCTGCCACCCACCGTGCCCGCCGGCGAGCTGCTGAGGTGATCGATCCGATTCCGACGCGAATGCAGGACCGCCCCGTGTCGATGTCACGCTCGACAAAGGCGGTGTACCACTCAAAGCTGAAGTGGTCAGGTCCTTTGTACTAGTAGCTCTCACGGACGCACCGGGGATTCTACTGGCTAGACACTAGATTGTTTTATGTAATCCTGAGTAAATTTGGCCTATCCAGACCTTTTGGAGAGACCCATGGATCCAAAACAGCCCAAATCAGAGAATTTTATGGCAAAGAGGAAATGCAGTTTATACAAGAGTTTATGAGCTAATTGATCCACATACTCGACAGTGGGATGAAGAGTTACTTAGGGAATTCTTCTTAACAGATGACGTAAATCGCATTCTACATATCCCTCTTAACAACCAAGGGTTTAATGACTTTATTGCTTGGGCGTATACTAAACACGGAAGATACACTGTTCGATCAGGCTATCACCTGCAATGGCGCCATCAATTTGGGCCTTCCGCGGGACAGCTGGAGCTCACTGGCTCATCGGCGATTAACCCCGTTTGGAAAACCTTGTGGAAACTTAATATTCCTAGCAAAGTAATTTTTTTCTCTTGGCGGGCATTACATGGCATCCTTCCATTGAAGAGTATCCTTGCCAATCGGCATATTGGCAATCTTGGAGGGTGTCTAGTGTGTAATCAAGGACCTGAGACTGTCAAGCACCTCCTCTTCGAATGTCAAATGGCAATTGATTTATGGCGAGCAATGGGACTTGAGGACTTGATAGAAGAAGCTTCGCGGGAGGATAGGGAAGGATCGGCAATTCTGGAGATCCTGATCCATGAAGATGATAATGTTCAGATGTTGGAAAATGTTGGACGGAGAGAATTAATTATGGTCGCCTCTTGGTACCTATGGTGGATTAGGAGGAGGCGTACACACAATGAAACTGTGCCCCTGTTGGCACAGTGTAAAATGTCCATACTAGCAATTGTAGCAAATGCTTCAAAGGTATCAAAACGTATTACCACAGATGACGTAAGTAAATGAAAAATACCGGAGACACGACAGCTGCAAGTAAATATTGATGTGGCCTTCTATATTGATACCTTTTCTAGGGCTGTTGGGGTTGTTCTTCGTGATTTCAAGGAAAATTTTGTGGCTGCTACTTGCAAATTCTTACCGCATGTTGCATCAGCTCACATGACTGAGGCAGTGGAAATGAAGGAGGGCCTTAACCTTGCCAATAGATTGGGATGCAATAATATTCTCGCGGAAGGTGATTCTCTTGAGATTATCAATGCATGCAATGGCCAGGACTCATGGTGGACGGAATCATCAGCTATTATGGCTGTGGATATCTCGGCTATAATTGGACAAGTCAAATTTCAACACTGCTTGAGGGATGCAAATAAAGTGGCACATGAGATAACTAGGTTTTCTTTCAATGATAAACTGTGTTGTAACTGGGACGATGATCCCCCTAGTTTTTTAGCTAGCTCCCTCATAAACGATGTAACGATTGTCTGAAAGGCCGCAAGTTCCTGACGCACTCTTTTTCCTTACCAGGGTACCTAAGAGGACTGAAAGGTTCAAATGAGGCGGCTTGCATGCCTAATATATGATGTTTAAAAAAAAAAGCTTATCCAAACCTTTTTGATTGGGTTTATGCCGAATAATGATATGTATCCTCATCGACATGCACGATATATTTTTTCGGCACACGTACGATTTGTTGGTCGTTATGATGCAACGGAAAACAAGTGATGTTTGCCACTAGAACGGGTCAAACCAGCAGCTTATACGGCATTTCTAAATCAGCAGCAAAACATCATCTTATGCAGAACTTACATAAGATCTTAGCTTATTCATGCGGCAAAAAATAACAGGTAATTATTATATCACATCTATTCAACTATACTATAGCCAAACTAAATTTATAGAGGTTCGTCATAAAAAAAAGTTTCCATGATTCAATTTGTTGAATCCGGTGCGTGAACTGTACCGTCTAGAGTATTTGCCATGAAATATGAATCCACCATTCAATGAAGTTTTGCTTTTACAAATTAACATTGTTGAAGTTGTTAATGCTGTATCACAGTCATTTTTGTTGATATTACGTTTTGTACTTGGTTGGCATTTTGATAAGTATCTTTCTTTTTCCCCTTTGGTTGCTTTGGTAAATAAGTCACCAGACCATATCAAAAAATACAAAAACGACTGATGATTGATAAGAGCATCCCAACAAAGTACCCAAATTTTGGCAACCCAAAACAATTTTTGGTAGAAGAGAAATAGGGCATCCATAGCCAAAAATAATTCCGCATTCGTAGCATATCCAAAACTAGATACTCATATTTTGATCTTCTATTTCTCTACTACAAAACTGCATATATCATCCAAATTATCTAAAATTCATGAAATGATTTTAAATACATTTAACCACTATGGCACACATAATTAGCAATAATTGAAATGCCCAATATTATAGACGTAAGTTCAAATTTAAGTCTAAAACATCAAGCATTGTGCATGACAGAACATACACATAATAAACGTATAGGGCTCTCAATGGCACCATCACCTCCATTGGCATCATCACCATTGTCACACATGCCTCCCATGCCATCGATGCATCCATGGCCACCCGTGTACCCGCTTGCCGCCAAGATTTGATCACGAAAAAGCTAGGGGTGTAGCTAGTAGAGGCACCAGGTGTCACATGACACTACGTAGAATGTGTATTTCTTCACTATACTTCATGTATTTTGTACCGTGTGACATCCCAAAATAAAACGAATAATGTGTATCACATATTTGAGGACATCGGCTCAATTTTTTCCTAGGTATGCCCATGGACAAAGCTCAAAATATGTTCTTTTCTTAACAATTCGAGTCCATGAACCCGGTGTTCTTCTCATTATCCAACCTCTTAAGAATTTCCTCGGATGCCACCCTCATCTTTACAAACTCGGTCATCCTATCCACAACCAAGACCTCTTATCCTCTACCTCCACTGTTATTGTGGGGTCACGAGGAGAATGCTTATTTGCTTTATTTGCCCCGACCTTGAAATCACCAAAGATAGTGAATCCTAGTTAGACCTCCATAGTGGTGCGAGGGGCACTAGCCGCGGCAGTGGTGGTGAGAGGTGGGGAGCCAAGCCGAGTCATTGCTCCACCTACGCCTCGAGGGTGGAAGGAATCATGATAGGGATGGCGGTGGGGAAAAAGGGTGGTTTTGGAAGGTCAGCAGAGCCTTCCATGGCAGTGGAGGTGTATGAAATTAGCTCGGGAGGGCGGCTACTCAGGTGGGGAATTTCCCATTTGATCGTTGGGGCTTCCCGTGATGTTTTTTTGCATTGAATTTGGGTAGTAGTGGGTGTGGGAATACCAATGTCTGGGTATTCTAGAGACGAATATTTGGGAATCTGGGTAACCAGTATTTGGGTCCCTGCCCAAAATTATGGATATGGGACAACAAATGGGTATGATGTTGGAGGTGTTTTTAGGTCTTCATCCCTAAAAATCTAGTTATGGGTATTGGACCAAAACTTGGTACTCTATTAGAGATGCACTAGCTGAGAGATTAAGAGAAAAATATCTATCAACGAATTTTTGGTACACCACATATTAATGTGAGAAATTAGAAGGTTTTTTGTATATATCTAGTTTCTTTTGCATGAGTATTTTTCCAACATATCACTATACTCGGGCAGATTTTAGTATCACATCCATATACATGTAAGTTCAATTTCATCTAATTAAGTTTTGCATTGTGGCTCTATCCAAATATTTTCCCACTAACTGATGCGTCCTTTATTATCTCTATATCATAGGGGATATAATTGTTATCTCGTAGACCAAATATGGAAGGAAAAACTAAGTCGGTTATCGAGAGCTACCTCAGTTGAGCAAGTGCCTACAACTCAAGAAAGCACACAAACTGCTACAATATCTTATATATAGTTTGAAGAGATATTTTTGTCTATTAGTCAGGTGCATCATGACCCATATAAATTCCATTACATCATATATAGTTGGCTGTAAGAATCCCATCCCATGCCTCCACCTTAATGGCATAAACTTCCATGTTGTTTGATATGTTTTGATTCCATGCTAAAGAATAATACAAAGGCCAATTTAGATCAAATACCTTGTAGCTCTCATGGACTGTTAGCATCACCACATCATCATTAACTTAAAAATTGATGTTCTAAAGAAAAAACTTTTGCACGCCTTCTATGCTCGAACAAAACAACGCTCGATCAACTATTTTTGTGGCTATATCAGGAATAGTTTGTATGATGACGGTACAACAATATCTAGACTCAAGCATGTCCATAATACAACACATGTGCACTTCATATTATCATAGGAAACAATTGATATATGTAAGAAGCATTTTCAAAGTCTATGTATCTTTGACTAGCCTAATAGACCTTAAAACTCTGTGCACCAAAATATGAATCGGTTGAGGTACCTACTGCATAACCCCATCTACTATGGCTTCTATTCTTTTGATATTCCTCATGGTGACTACGTGGGAGTAGGCCCTACACACTAGGAGGCTAGTGGCACAAGTCATGTCTTGCAGATCCGGTTTGGTGCATTTACTAAACATATTTCTTAGTTTTATTGTGATGTCTTGTTATTGGCAAAACACATTTTTCTGTATTACTTGGAATTTTTTTAATAAAAAATCCAAATAAATAATGTGGATTTTATTTTTGACTAAGTCATACCAATTAAATTTCATTAGTACAAAATAGTTGGTTATTCTATTTTCAATAATTTAATGATGTTAGGTAGTGTACCCGTACAAAGTATGTGCTTAAGTTGTAATTGATTTCTTCTTTGTCTATGCTAAATTGAGAAGATCAATGATTCATTCACAGTTTAAAGTGTTATTATAATATTTTTTTTCTAGTTATGACACCTGTGACATGCTGATGATGCTGATCAGTTGAAGATTGTGGAACCAACAGAATGCAAAGGGTTTTTCATAAGCCGAACAAGAACTTTTTGGTGGAGGTTTCAATTAACCAAGTGTTGGTGGAATGGGAACAATAGACCTAGGCAGGTCTCAGAGGGTAACACTTTTTTGCGAGATTAGTTCGTTAGGGTGTAGGCGTGTGTGGGAGTCTTGACAAATGTTGCATGTAATGATTTTTTCTCAATCTTGTAACCAAAATTATATCTTTTATAAAGCTAAGGTACACGATTGCATACTCTAAAAAAAATTATGTTTTCAGCTGCACAGTGGGATGACTTAGCCCCTAAAAAATTCAAAGAAGCACGACTCATGTTTAGCCTGTAAGCTTAATTGTATTTGTTTTGTCCTAATCTAGAGGAGATATGAAACACCCTCATCTAAATGTGTCTATAAAATATCCTCTCAAGTTGCATTTATGCTGAACTTTTTTCATTTTCGTAATTCATCTTACATCTAATTTTTAGTTTTTTGATACATCCTTCGATGTACTATCCTAAATACATTTTCAGTTATATCTGACAAACTAAATTTGTAAACATGATTTTATTTATTATAATACAAAATTTCCATATAGTTGTACTTTGTAGCACTACATTTTGGTGCTAAATAACAATGTAAGTTTTCACAAACATGTTTTACTTTTTTACATTTGTATGTCTAAGAGAATCTTTATTTACAAATAGTTCACTATAAATCTTTGAAAACCAATAGTATCACATCCATAGTTATGGTGTACCCTGTAATGTATTGTTGTGTATCTATATGTGTTTTTCTATATTAACGTTGAATATGTATAAAGATTGGTAGCATTTCTAAAAAATAGATAATAATGGCATATAAAAATACAAAATAGTTTTAGAGTACAATACTATCAAATTTATAATGTAATTGTATAGAGAATTCTAGAGTGTATGAAGTGTCGAGTACTTTGTCTACCCTACTGAGTGTGTGGGGGGAGGGGGCTCCCCTTTATTGAAACATTTGTACATATGTGCTATGTATGAACCAAAACCACACCGTTCATAACCTTCATGAGCATTCGAACTCTAAATTATATATGTAGGTCGTTGTTGTTTGTTTGTATATTAATCATTTCTATAAAAAACTATAGTGGCCCTTTTTGCAACAAAAAACTAGTGTATGCTACTAAAATAGTGGCTCCGTCAGTAACAACTCATTCAAAACCAACCCAATCTTCTAGAGCCAATCTCATTTAATAATATTTTTGTATTTACAGATAAAGAATTGTATATTTGAGTAAATGCTGTAGATTTATATCACTACTGGATCAACTGGGCATATTACCGATTTATGAAAAATAAGGACTAAGTTTCCACTACTATACTACCAAATAATGCACTATTTTATCGCTATGAGTTCCACCTCATATAAAGAGGAACTTAGGTGGATTCCTTATTTCCCTTCCTTAGGAATACTCAATGTTAAGAAGGAGAGAATCCCATAGTATAGATGGTACTCATCTTTACCTAGATTTTCTCCTTCACAAATCATGTTTGACGTGATAGAAGATTCCCCTAGCTAGTGAATACATGCCTAAGAACCGTCACACATTCAATATAGAACTCCATCACTTCATGTTGGTGTGAATGTTGCGACCCAGATAAGATTTTATGAAGTTAGTTTAGTAGCATGCACATTTATGTTATGTGGTAAGTTTTGATGAAGAAAACCTACCGTTTATTTTATAGTAAGGCGTTTTATTTTGCCAAGGTGGCCCTTCTTAGTAAGGAGGATGTTTTTTACTCACCCCTTATTTTCTTAGACTATCCTAGTGGTACTACAAAATCGAGATCAGCGGCCACATGTCTGCACGCTTATGTAGATTGTCCCCTCAAGGAGGTCTTGGTTTCCTTTTATGTAATGTTTTTGTGACGTACTATATATCTATTCAAAATACATAACAATTATCTTGTCTAATTTTTTAATTTCTCCCTATGTGAAGGTGAGAGAAGTTTCCTATATATTCTTCATGTAGATACGTCGAATCAGATCGAAAAGGTTAATGCGCCCAGGAAGGAAGGTAGAGGGTGGAACCACCATGAGGATTCAGGATCTTATGGGAGTGGGTACATGCACGTGGGGATGCATATATGGACAAATTCTCTGTGTAGTGTTGGTATAGGCTACGTGTGTGTGGTGTTAGCGAGCTAGTGCACATATTGTAAGAAAATTATACGTGCGCACGGTAGAGAAATTATATAATACCATCTTTAATTGAGACTAAAGCAAGCATTGATATAAAAAATTATAAGAATGAAATTATGTGTTTAGTACTATATTAATTTATTAAACCCAAGAATAAGTGATATAACTCGTTTGAATTCGTCTGATAAAACAAAAAAGATCTTGTAGGACTAGGTATTCACTGCTGTCTTCATGTGCACAAAAGTAAAGATTTATATGCATTTGGACTCAATCCCAATTTTTCTTTCAAACCGGTGTAAAATAGTTTATATGAAAAAAAATGATTGGGAATCTTTTTTACAAAATATTACACTCTAAATCTAGCAAAAGATAGTACCATGCCGACTCATGTATTAACGAGCTCGTTGGGAACCCCAATAGGAAGGTATGATGAGCATAGCAGTAAGTTTTCCCTCAGTTATGAAACCAAGGTTATCAATCCAGTAGAAGCAAGGAAACACCTCAAAGGAGTTGCTAGCTGGACTTTGGCAGGGCGCACTACCAGCGCCAGCAGCAACGTGGAAACCTGCACAACACAACCACAGAACTTTGCCCCCAACTTACAGTGAGGTTGTCAATCTCACCGGTTTTGCTTAAAACAAAGGATTAAACGTATTGTGTGGAAGAAAGTAATAGTTTGTAGAAAGTAAACATAAAGCAGTAAATAGTTGATTGTAGATTGAAGATTAAAGAAAGGACCGGGGTCCATAGTTCACTAGTGGTGGCTCTTCTTAAGATAGATGACATGTTGGGTGAACAAATTACAACGGGGCAATTGACAAACATTGAGAAAGCAATCATGCATATACTACTCATCTTGACTCATTTGAGATTTGATTGGGCATTACAACATTATACATAGACCGTAATCCAACTGCATCTATGACTAATAATCCATCTTCAGGTTATCATCCGAACCCCCTCCAGTATTAAGTTGCAAGCAACGGATAATTGCATTATACATTGCGTGTAAAGTAAACAATACGATTGTTCTATGAACAAATGATTGTTGTTTTGTCCCTAGTAGCAACAACACATCTAGTACCATAGAGATTTCTGTCACTTCCCCAGATTACTAGAGACATGGACCCATTATCGAGCATAAATACTAACTCTTGGAGTTGCTAGCATCTACTTGGCCAAGATAGCTACTAACAACAGAAAGCATGCAAGATCACAAATAACAAAGACATGATAGAATCAATAATTAATCTGAAAGAGCATCTCAATATCCATCGGATCCTCATAAACACAACATGTAGGAATTACAAATAGATGATCTTGATCATGAACGGAGCTCACAAGATCTAAACATGGTAGCACAAAGGAGAAGGACCAGCCATCTAGCTACTACATGGACCCGTAGTCCGGAGATGAACTACTCACGCATCATACCGGAGGCTTGCATGGTGATGAAGAAGGCCTCCAGGGTGAATTCTCCCCTCCGACAGGGTGCTGGGAAGAGCTTCAGATCCCTCCCAATCTAGGGATGGAGATGACGATGACTACATACCCTTTCGTAGAATTTTGATCGGGTACTTAGGGTTTTTGTATCAGAGACATCTTATAGGCGAAAGGGGAGGCCGAGGGGGTGCCCGAGGCGGCCACACCACCCCCTGGCGCGGGCTAGGCCTGGCCGCGCGACCAAGTGGTGTGGCGGCCCTCTGGCCTCTCTCCGTCTCATATTCTGGCTCCGTGTGTCCCTCGGTGAAAACTGACTTTGGCTTTTGTCCTGTCCAATTCCGAGAATATTTATTTTCTGACTTTCCTGGAACCAAAAACAGCAGAAAATAGGCAGCTGGCACTATGGCTCTTGTTAATAGGTTAGTCCAAGAAAGTGTATAGAAAGTACTCCAAAGTGTGGACAAAACATAAGAAAGTAGATAAAACCAAGCATAGAACATCAAAAATTATAGATACGTTTGCAACGTATCATACCACATGTTGAAAATATGCCCTAGAGACAATAATAAAATTGTTATTATCTTCCTTGTTCATGATAAATGTTTATTCTCCATGCTATAATTGTATTAACCAGAAACATAATGCATGTGTGATTACATAAAAAACATGTGCCCCTAGTAAGCCTCTACTAGACTAACTCGTTGATAAAATGATGGTTAAGGTTTCCTAACCATGAACATGAGTTTAACGAGGTCATATCATTAGGAGAATGATGTGATGGATAGGCCCAAAACTAAGCATAGAATTTGATCGTATCACTAAGTTTAATTGTTGTATCTTTCTAAATGTCAAGTATCATTTTCTTAGACCATGAGATCATGCTACTCGCTAGTACCGTAAGAATACACTGTGGGCATTAACCATTACTTCGTAATTGGTTGATCATAAATGTGTTTTTCACGTATCTTAGAAGGTGCTTGTTGGGTTGTATGGATCAACACTATGATTTGTCGCTCCATGTGATGGAGAGATGTCTCTAGGCCCTCTCGGTAACAAAATATCCTAAGTAGCTTGCAAGCAGGAATATTGTATTACGAAACGAGTAAAGAGAACTTGATGGTAACGATATTGAACTAGGTATGGTGATACCGATGATCGAATCTTGAGCAAGTAACATATCACGAGATAAAGGGAATTGTATACGGGATTGTTTGAATCCTCGACATCGTTGTTCAACCGATAAATGATCTTCATTGAATATGTTATGTATATCCATGGTTACGCTATTCATTATTGATCAGAGAGGTGTCTCGATCATTTCCACATGTTCTTGAACTCGTAGGGTCACACAATTAACGCTCGATGTCGCTAGGGTAGAAATGACATAATAAGATGGTGTTATAGAACTTTGGTTCGGAGTCTCAGATGAGGTATCAGACATCACGAGGAACTTCGGAATGGTCTGGAGATAAAATTTAATATAAGGAAAGTTGTGATTCCGGAAAAGTTCAGGATTTTTCCGGTATCGTATCGGGAAGGTTCTACAAGGTTCAGAGGGTCCACCAGTGGGGCCCACATGTGAGGAGGAGAAACATGGACCTATAAAGGGGACACCCTAGCCTACATGGGCCAGGAACCAGAACCCCAAAGTTCTACAAGGGTATGCAGATCTAATCCATCTTGTTGCTTGTATCTTCCTAGATTAGATTTTGGCTTTTGTTCACACTCTCATAGGATTTTTCTGTTTTCTAGTTGTGAATCCCATCACCACAGTACTCCATACGCTAATTTGCACTCTTGTGTGTACATAGTGCTTACCATATTAACCTTAAATATGTACAAACTTGGTACAAAATGCATAAGAATGGCATATAACAAGACAAAATAGTTTTAGAGTGCAAGACTATCCAATTTTATATTATCACCACATAGAGAATTCTAGAGTGTATGTGACATGGGTATACCCTACAGGTACTCGAGTTTGGCATACACGGTCCAGATACGGCGAAGCCCACGGTGTCGCCAAGACCCAAAGAGAGAACTCGAGTAGCCTACGGACTCTCGATTGCTTGAAGAACAAGAAGAAGCTAAAGATAGAAAGTTCAAAGGGGAAAACCCTAACCTATAACCGACTCGATCTGTCACCTGAGACCTAGCCTACCTATATAAAGGCTAGGAGGGGGCAGCGAGGAAGATACACGCAACCCTAGTTTCCACAACCCTCGCCAGATTGCATCTGCGCACCATTGTAATCCTCGATTTCTTTGATAATTTCACGAGCAGACAAGATGGAGTAGGGACCTCTACGAGGCCTGAACCTAGGTAAATCTTCAAGTTCCCTGTGTGCTTGTTTGCTAGCCGATAGATGTCTCCAGCGCTCCCTCCTTCTTCAAAACTCAAGTCCATAACAATGGGCATTGATGAGTTAAACCCTCGTCAGTATGCATTGTCAACAAGTACTTTGTCCATGAATCTCCACCTCCATTATTGGTTGTCGCCAGTGCTTGTTTCTTGTTAAATTTTATTCTGGTTCTTTGCATTGTGGTGGGGTTTCCTCCCCATCATTGGCACATCTATTCTATGTATAATTAAAATCACGTTGTTTATAACATTCATGAGCACTTCGAATTCCATATTGTATATGTAGGTCATAATGTTGTTCATTTTTACATTGGCCATTTCTAGAAAAAGAAACTATATTGTTTTTTTCCAAAAAAAACTAGTGTAAGCTACTAAATTTTGTATCCATTCTCAAGATAGTGGCTTCGCATCTCTCGAATCGTTCAAAACCAAACCAATCTTCTAAAATCAATCCCATCCGATAAAATTTGTACATTGACGGGTATATAATTGTACATTCGAGTATATACCTATTTGTGGGAAAAGACTAAGGGATTGTTTGATTCATGGGATAGGAAATACGCATGATTAGAATGTCATGTTGAATGCTACAAGATTTGGAGCCTACAAGAAATTTTCTTAAATAAGTGTTTGATTCACATGAAAAGCAAAGAAATTGTAACATGAGGTTGAGGTGGACGGAAAGTTTCCTCCAAAAACATACTGCAATGCAATCCTATGGGTTTCCTATGGGTCAAATACTATGAATCAAACGATGCACATAGAAATAATTCATGAAGATCAAAATCCTCCAAAATTTCTACATGATTCCTTTGAATCAAACGAACCCTAAGGTGATACGACTAAAATACCAATTCAAGTGCTATTTTGTAGCTATGAGTTAGACCCCGTAGATAGAGGGTCCTAGGTGAGTTCCCTTAGTGCCCTTCGGTAGGACCAATTGACGTTAAGAAGGAGAAAATCTCATAGTAGAGATGGTAATGATCTTTACTAGGATTTTCTCCATCGTAAAGCATGTTTGATGTGACATGAGATTCACCCCATAGTGAATAGGTTCCCAAGCACGGCTGCACATGCGAGACAAGTCTCTACCATTTCATGCGAGTGTGAGTGTTGCGACCCTAGATAAGATGGAATGAAGATCGTTTAGTAGCATGCTAATTTTTGTTATGTGGTAAGTTTGGAAGGAGACAACCACAATGTCTTCGATACTAATGTGTTTTCTTTTGCGAGGTGGTCCTGCTTACTAAGGAGGATGTTGCTATGTGCGCCCCTTGATTCCTTAGACTATACTAGTGGTATTGCATACTGGGTTTGGTGGTCACATGTCTACACGCTTATGTAGATTGCCGTCTTAAGAAGTTTTTGGTTTCCTTGTACGTAAACTTTTTATGACGTACTATATATCTATTCAAAATGCATATCACATGTATTTTCTAACTTTTCTTTTTTCTCTATGTGAAGGTGAGAGAAGGGTTCCCATTTATTTTTCATGTAGATACATAGAACCAGATTGAAAAGGTTAATGTGGCTTACGAAGGAAGGTAGATGGTGGGAGCACCACGAGGATTTTGGTGCTTATGGGAGCGGGTACATACGCGTGGGGATGCACATATGGACAAGTTTGCCGTGTAGTGAGGGTCTAGACTATGTGTGTGTGTGGTGTCAGCGAGCTCGTGTGCATATCGCAAGAAAATTATACCGTGTGCGTGGAACGGTTAGGGAAATTGTACAGTATCCTCTTTAATTGAGACTAAAGCAAGCAGTCATATATGAAATTATAAGAATGAGATGTCACGATGTGTTTAATCCTAGTAGAATAATTCAAAACACAAGAATAAGTGATATAATTCGTTTGAATTCATTAGAGAAAACAAAAATTTCACGTAGAACTGGCTATTTACTATTGTTGTCATGTGAGCAAAAGTAAAGATTTCTATGCATTTGGACTCAGTTCGAATTTTTCTTTCAAACCTATGTACTAAAATAATCTATACATGAATTTTTTGACTGTTTTTTACCCAAAATATTGGGCGGGTTTTATAGAAAACTGTTCGTCACGTACAACGCTAGTGTGATGCAGTAGAACGTTACACTGTCAAAATAAGAATACTTGTACAAGGATAATAATCACCGTTGTGGGTGGCGGCACGGTACAGGCGTACACTATGCGGTGCGGTGCCACGGCAGGGCCGCCACGCCCAAAACGTGTGCGCGCGGGAGGGCACACACAGAATCATGCCCTCCCGCCGTCCACCCTGGCTCCAAATCCTTTATAAGGCGACCCAATGACAAGATCCTCAGAGCGAACCAGAGGCAAATCGCAGAGCAAGCCAGTAAGTTGTTACGCCCGCCTGAGACCGAACGCGGCATGGCTTACTTCCGCGGCATGGGTGGCCCTTCGTCCTCGTGGGCGCCGGCGCAGGCTCAGCCGATGATGATGATGCCGCCGCCGCCGCCGCCACCGCAGCCACAGTCGAGGCCGTGGACCATGGCGGAGGACAAGATGTTCGAGAGCCTGCTGGTGCAGGTCCCGGAGCACGTGCCGAACCGGTGGGTGTACGTGGCGGCGCACCTGCCGGGGCGCACGCCGCAGGAGGCCTGGGAGCACTACCAGCTGCTGGAGGCCGACATCGACCTCATCGAGCGCGGCCTGATCGAGATCCCCGAGTCCTGGGACGAGGAGGCCGGCGGCGCGGGAGGAGCGGGAGGGCGCGGCCGAGGCCGAGGCGGAGGCGGCGACGAGCGCCGCAGAGGCGTGCCCTGGAGCGAGGAGGAGCACAGGTATACGCACTGGACAGCGGAACGCGCCGCCAGAATCGCAACTTCCCTCCTCTGCCCCCTGTTCGTTTTTTTGTTTTGTCCTTTTTCCCCTGTTATTCTTCGGCGCGTCCTTCGAGGTCCTAGATACTTCTCCGGATCTTTCCACGTCGGATCTCTAGATCCCCATGGCCCACCCCGCCAAGTCTGGGACCTACTGTACCCTGAGTCACGCGATCTAGCTGACCATTTCTTCTTCTTGTTGGCATGGCAGGCTGTTCCTGGAGGGGCTGGAGAAGTACGGGCGCGGCGACTGGAGGAACATCTCGCGGTGGTCGGTGAAGACGCGGACGCCGACGCAGGTGGCCAGCCACGCGCAGAAGTACTTCATCCGCCAGGCCAGCGCCGCCAGCCGCGGCGACTCCAAGCGCAAGAGCATCCACGACATCACCACCCCGTGAGAAGCGTCGTGGACAAGATCGATCAGGAATCCGGTCCGGCCCCGAGCTCATTAGCTGAAACCCACCCACCGTGTCCTCGCTCGCCGTCTCCTCTGTCGGCGGCCGTAGTTCAGATGCAGGGGAAACGCTTAATTAGCTTGGCTGGATCCTGCGATTCGGAAAATATAGTACTCCTAGCTGTGTGATGCTCGAATAATCAGTGTCGTCTGTCGTGTGCGACATGTTTGTTAAGGAAGCAACAGATAACAGAGGCTGCAAAAGATTTACAGCATTAATGCGCCGCAATGTTTTTTTTACTCCTTTCCTTGTTTAGAGTCGATGACAGTGGCATGGCTTTTTTTCACATCCCGTTCTCATCCTACTACTACCATATATTCAGATTCAGTACATCTGTCGTAGTGACAAGTGTCCTTTATCGGGGTTGTTGGTTCTTCTTTTGTCGTGTTGCTCGTCCTGTCACGTCGCCTGGAGATGTGTACGCCGCCTGTTCCAGCATGTGCTGAAAGCGGCCTGACGGCGGCAATAGATCCGAATTTTATACAGTAAAAAAATTACATGCAGGTTTGAACGGCACATGGTGAATTAGGATCATTTGGTTAACAAAACAAGGCCGACCTCCTAATCTGGCGCACGCGCACTACCATCAGCGTCCAAATTCGCAGCATCTAGCTGAATTTGGTGCTGTCACCTGTCACCTATTTAGGCAACTGTGCAAGCTTTACGTATTTGCTCTTTCTGGCAAGTACCCCGGTCGAGACCAGGTGTGGCTATCGACTAGTCTCGTCTAGTTCCACTCCAGGAGTCCAATTAGATACAAACTATCTCTCCCTGCAAAATGAAATACTGGCCTAGTAAGTTAATGAACACAAGAATAGAAGCTAGCAAAATAACATGAGTTAGATAAAAAAGATCATAGAAAGTACATAGTATGACCAATGTCAAATCTAAATGTTATTTCCTACTCTATAAAAAGAAACAAACGTCTAGGCCTATGTTCCGGCGTATATTATTTCTTTTCGTGGAATCCACTACTACAAGATCGGACAAATAATCATACGATCTTTCATGAACCTTACTGCTATAAGACCCGACAAATAATCATATGATAATAGCAGATAGCACGTCTAACCACTTTTGTTTCATATACATGTTTGGTGCTCGTCGTCGAAACTCACTGTCAGACCTGAGATCCGACAAATAGTTTGGTGGCAGCATCAAATGCACTTACTCGGTTCCTTGTCCCCAAGCTTGTTCGGTGCACGCCGTCAACATGTTGCCTTTCACTCTAACAAACCTGCAGTAGAAGATTCGGCGATTATTCTTATGACCGATAACAATACAAAACACTCACATGGTTGTTTGTTTCTTTAAATTTGAGGTGCTAGCCATCACAATTGTATATACCATTGCAATACTCTAACCAAAAGGATTAGTGAAGCAAACTTACATGCTAACGCAAATTTCCTACCATACGCTTCTCTTTCGTCAAAACTACTCTACTGAATCCGCAAAATAGTATGATGATAATAACACAAAAGTGCACCTACCTAGATATTTGTTGCTTGTACATGCCTGGTGCTTGTCATCAACTTACCTTCACAAGGTCAATCATACATTGCCATACATGACAAATAGCGTGACGTTAATTGAACAAAATGCACCGGCTTGGTTCTCATACAAACAAATTCGGAGATCGTCATCAACAACTTTCCTTTCACATGTGATGCTTCTCTTTTATGAATCCTACAATATCGACAAATTCTGCTGATAATACCACAAAGCGCACCTACCCGGATGTTTGTTTGTTGTGTTTGGTGCTCGGCGTCGGCAACGTCCCTCACAAGATAAATCATACACATTGACATCCGACAAATAGTGTGATGGTAATATAACAAATCCTACCTACTATATTGTTTGTCTCTCAAACTGGATCGATGATCGTCATCAACAACTTTCACATGGTCAGTCGGCATGTGGTATGACGACATATAATAGCATAAAGTGCAATCACTCTATTGTTTGTTCCTAAAACATGTTCGGTGATTATCGCCATCAACTTTCCTTCCACGTCATTGATCTTACATGTACCAGAGTCGACAAATGCGCCGATGGTATTAGCAAAAGTTATATAACACTTGGATGTTTGTTTCTCATAATGGTTTAATGAACATATCTAGCTACTTTATTTTCACTTTGTCATAAATAGTCCGGTGATAGTGCCAAAAGGGTGCATACTTTTGGATGTTTATTTCTCATACTTGGTTGGTGCTCATGGACAAAATTTAAGAACACTTGATATTAATTGTATTGTTGCATGCTTCAAAGGTGCACACTCTATGTATAGACTCAATGTTTTAGGTATATGATGAGTTACTTTGGATATTTGAAGTGTCTTAATGGAAACATGTATGGATTTTCTTTGTCTTAATAGAGTCATACCATTATGCTAAAATAATAGTGCCAATATTTACTCCCTTCTGTATTATACTTCATCGTGAATTGGGAAACTTTTGGAAAGAAAATAAATATTTCTATATCAACTATAATTAATGAATACAAGTACAAAGCAAGGGTTCTTGCAATTATTTGTTAGAAAACCAAATCTTTTCCAAATTAAATCTAGCGATAAATTCAGCAAGACAAAGAAACTCGAGAGAGCTAGAGCATTAGGAAGCACAAATTTTTGAGAAGCACCTAGGTGCGTCCCTCTCTTTTGTCACGCCATCAATATGCAGAAGGATCGGCATATAACATGTATTTAGATACATATTAGTGATTTGTGAATCTACTTTTGATATTGTAGCTATATTAAATGCAAGTCGACATGTACTACATGAAACCAATCTAACAACTCACAAGTACCTATCTTCAAAAAAGAAAAACTCACAAGTACCTGATCTACATGCATCCAAATAATATCCCTCCTTCACACTTGAACCTGGATGAAAACTAACATTACTGTTGAAATTTGACACAGAGTAGAAGTGTATTTCATTCCTAGATGAACATAGGAATGTAAACTTTTATTTGGTGGTGTTTTTCATATTTGAAGAAAAACATGGAAATGGAAAATATAATCATTGTCGAATCACATTAGATGCCAATTGTGCAACCGATCATAGCCGTCTAAGCACTCAACCAGGATCTACTACCATGTGGATGATATTCCCATCAAAATTTAAACCTAACATAAAATAATATAATGGTTGGAGAATGGATACTGAGTAATACCATAGATTATGAGCTCCAGATTCAAAGTTTAAATTTACAACAAGAGTTGCATGACTCTAATTACATGAAAAATTTGGGACACTAAATACAAATATTATGTCTCTCATCAGGATAATCAAAATTTAAAGATGCTAATATTAAGAAAAAATTGAGTGAAAATTAAGTGAAATTCTTTGTTTCCAAAATTCATGGTGAAATTACAAAATGCTAAATCCATGAAATCATGTCTCTTCTAGAAAAACTAAGAGTTTCTTGAAACTAATTCCATTTTTTTGAAAGGCGGTTAATACTTTTTAAAACTCAGTTTAAGTGGAAAAGTGAGTATCGCAAAATGTTAATTCCAAAAAAAATGGTGATACTAAATTTGGAATATTTATTGCATGAGAAAACTAAGATTTTAATTACTTTAGTTTTGGGAAACAAAAACATCCAATGAAATTTCTTGGTTATCGAAGTTTACTTTCAAGTTGAATTTTATCTCTTAACTAGAGGTTGAAAATACAACTTTAGATCAAAATTAGGAATTTCTAGAAAAAATCTAGGAACTAAAATTTTGGACTAACATGTATTGAAACATGGTATTTAGGTGGACAATAAAAGCATAATTTTTAGGGTTAAACTTTTGACAAATTTAATACCTATAATAAAAATTTACTAGATTACCATGTGAATTTACTTGTTCATGTTAAATATGTAGTCTTATTTTGTCATTTGTAAAGTATAATCTTGTTTGTTTACCTATCTCTTATTAATATTTTAGCTATACATCCCTATGATCGTCGGCATAGTGCAAATATAGTGATCTCCCACCCCCTAAGAGCCGTTGACTCCCATCCATTTGGGTGCCCACTTTATTACATAAATAGGGCACATGTGTATGTGTCATATACTCAAATGTAGCATCATTAGTACAAAGTTTATGTTATTATTAGGTGCAACCAATATCTCTGAGATGTTAAAATTATTTCTAGAATCTAAATGACTTTCAAAGTCTCCTGGTATAATAATGATAGACCGATTTATATGCTCAGTAGTTGTGACATATTGGATTGAATATGAATTAATTGATGGTTAACTTAGTCCAAAATGTGCTACATTAGGGAGTGAGATTACCTTTTGAATTTAATTGTTCCTGTTAAATATGTTGTCTTTTGTTGTCATGCATAAAATAGAATCTTTTAAAATGGGTGAGAGAAAACACATTTAATGGCACAACCACTCTTGGTTGTTTACTATATCTTATTAATAATTTAGCTACACATCCCCAAGATCGTCGACAAGGTGCATATATAGGGATCTCCCACCCCCTAAGATCCATTGGTTCCCATCCATTTGGGTTCCCACTTTATTACATAAATAGGGCATATGTCTCTGCGTCATATACTCAGATGTAAAATCATTAGTACATCGTTTATGTCATTATTAGGTGCAGCAGATTTCTCCAAGATGTTAAAATTATCACTAGAATCTATATGGCTTTGAAAAGTCTCCCGAGATAATAATGATAGATCCATTTATACACTCAATAATTGTGGCATGGTGGATTGGATGAATTAATTGATGGTTAACTAAGTCCATAATGTGCTTGAAGGAGATATGCCCTAGAGGCTAATAATAAAGAAGTTTTGTTGATATATCTCATTAGTTCGTAATAGTTTTGTATCATGCTATAATTGTATTAAGTGGAAATATTAATATAGGTATGGTATATAAACAAACCAGGTCTCTAGTATCCTCTAGACTAGTTTGTTGGGCAGCTAATGATCGAGGTTTGCCGATCAAGGACTTTACCACAACAACTGACAATGAGGTCACTTCATTAGATGAATGAAGTGATGGAAACACACCCAACCCTAGTATTGCATTTTGATCCAATCACAAAGTTCAACATTGCAATATCTAGCAAAGAGTACTAACTCAGTCCTTCGACCGTGATATCATATTTAATCACTATATCCCATGACTGCTTTGCTCACATCAACCCTCATGACCGTAATTGGGTGACCATAAAGGTGTGTATTGGGTATTCCAAAGGAATACGTTGAGGCGTATGCATCGAGATTGGGATTTGCTCATCCGAGTGACGGACAGATACCCTGGGCCCACTCAGTGAGATAACACCTACAAGTTTGCAAACATGTGACTAGGTCATGGGGATGTAATATCACGGCAATGAGTAAATATGTTTGTCAGTAACACGATCAAACTAGGTATGTCAATATCGAATATCAAATCTTGTACAAACTAGGTATCGTAGAGCAAAGGGAATTAGACTCGAAGTTCGAGGTTCCAGCGATCAAGTTATTCGTGGAATGCATGGGGCCATCATGGGTTTCTAGACAGCGCTATTGGTCATTGATTTGAGAGGTGTCTCGATCATGTCGATGTATCCCAAACCGTAGGGTGTCACACTTAAGGGTAGAGGACTTATGGGCCCCATGTGTGTGTGTCTGTGTGTGTGTGTGGCGGGGGGGGGGGGGGGGGTAGCCGGCCTCCTCCTCCATCTCTTCCCTCTAGTTTAGTACCACCCTAGGACAATGAGGGAGGTGGTGCCTCCCTTCCACCTATATAAAGAGGGGCACCCCTCTCTCCAAATCTATCCCATTAATTGGATTTTCCTATTCTCTCCTCCTCTCTCCTTCTCCCTCACATGTGGTTCCCAAGATAGGAACTGTATATGGGGATAGGGGTTTCTCCACCATACCCACGCCGTCGTGCTACTGGACTCGGTCTGGATCAATCTTCTTCCGCTTCTTTGCTGGCCCGAAGCCCGGGAGACGTCTCTACACAAGATGTGTGTAAGGCCATGAGGCACCACCACTTGTGGTGCTATTTTCTTGGAGATTGGACGTCCTCATGACCTTGAGGTCGGCCACGTCATTTACATCATTTACGTTTCCCGCGGAACGTTAACCACTTTTGGTCTTCAAAGGTATGAACACCGAATCCCTCTCGTTACCTTACATCTGCATAGATAGATCTTGGCTAGGTGTGTTCTCTGTTAGATTATTAGGATTTACACAGTTAATTCCAATATATAAATCATGAGTACACCAGCCAAACATGTAAAACTCTAACATACTAGATGTATTAATCAGCATGAACAACAGTAGTGCAACCGCAAGAACAACCATAGAATAGCCACAGATCGGATCACAATATATGTATCGATCAGTTGCAGATGAAGTCGTCATTGGTGCAGAGGTTGCTCTAGCCTATCGAAGAAGTTGGCGCGATAGACGTCGAGCACGCGAATGCTCTTGATGCCTAGGAAGACGTCGTGATGACGAGCTAGAGAAGTCATGTGGAGCGCTTCCCAAAAACCTTATTCACCCTCTCTCGTACAGGATCACAAAGGTGAGTGGTTCATGAGACCTGCTCTCCCGTTCGTCGGTGCACGCCGGCAAGCGGGATGAAGTAGACTACGGTGTTGGCTCAAGGACTTTATAGCGGCTCAGGAAACCTGCATAGGTTACGTCGTGGACCAAGGCCACGTTGTGCATGTTTGGGCCGGTTAGAGATAGCCCACGATCCGGGAGTGACCCGAATAGGCTGACTGTTGACGCGTCTGTCAAAACCTCACAAGTTTTCTTGAGTAGCAAAAATAATGCTCGGCTCGGCGAGATTCCCGTAACCCGCATCACGCGTGCATCGTGACGAGACTGGCGGGCGGTGCATGCGTGCATGCGAGCGTTAGCATCGTCGGAGGAGGAGCGCGCGTGTAGCTCTCTTATTGTCACCCACTTACAAAATGGTGCAACACTCTACCTTATAAGGTGGTGTAACTCTCCTCCCACTTTCCATGTGGGACTAAACTTTAGCTCCCACTCTACTCCCATGTGAGTTGCCTAAAACATGGGTCCAAACACATGTGAGTTGCCACAAACATGGGCTTTGAGATTTAAATAAAATGTGAAATCTACATGGGATTATTTAGAGTAGCCCATTATTTCTAACAATCCCCCACCAGATCTCAAATGCCCATTTGAAGATTTGCCAATCCTTGCTACTTGTTTATATACCGGTGTTTCAGCAAAGACTGTTAAGTTGAACTTCTGCTTAGAATCTTGAGCTACATCTATCAGCAACTTGAATAATGGACGAACCTTGAATTGCAAGTTTAGTGCCAATAGATTTCACTCAAAATCATAACTAGTACCTGGCTACGTGGGTTGGAGCATATGCATCATACTCCCTGGTCTTTTCATGAGTTTACTAGAGAACACCCAAGTCTCATAGAGCACGACGTTGACAGTCGAGCTCATATATGTGTGTTCTTTCAAGAATGCCCTATAGAACAACATCTTTGCTAGTTATAGCCAACAGAAACATATAAAGGCATGTTGCCAACCTGCCCTATAGATTTTGAGAGTTATGCATCTTCACATAGAGAGGGTTACAAAATACTCTCCTCGGTCAAACTACTAGACTGTTCTTCCTAGATCCTAATTCACGGGATCTCCGATCACATAGGTTGGGTTACCACTATGGTGTGACATCCATGGGTCTCAACCCCATCTCCTTCGATGCATTTTCTATCAAATTTGTGATAGTCCCTTTGTGAAGGGATCTGCCAGGTTTTTATCTGTATGAATATACGTAACAGTTATTACTCTAGAGTTTCTCAAATTCCTGACAGATTTCAAATGTCTCTTTACGTGTCTTGATAACTTCGCGTTATCCTTAGAATTGTTCACTTTGACAATAATAGTTTAGTTGTCACAATTCGAAAGGATTTCCGGCATAGGTTTTTCAACCACAAGCAAGTCCATCAAGAGCTCTCAGAGCCATTCTGACTCAATAGTGGTTGTTTCTAAAGAAGTAAGTTCTGCTTCCATAGTTGACCTCCTCAATATGGTCTGTCTACGAGATCTCCCTGATACTGCGCCAACTCTAAGGGTAAACACATACCCACTCGTGGCGTAGAGTTCATCAACATCAAAGATCTAATTCGAATCACTATATCCTTCAAGCACAACAGGGTCCCCTGAATACTGAATCCCATAGCTCATAATTACCACATAGATAGCGCATGACCCTTTCAAGTGCATGCCAATGATCAATACCCAGGTTATACATGAACCTACTCAACTTGCTCACAGCAAAAGAGATATCTGGTCTTGTAGCGCTTGTTAAGTGCATGAGAGAACCAACAATTTGTGAATATTTGAACTGGTATATTGGTTCCTTCCTATTCTTTCACAATGTCAAACTGGGATCATAAGGTGTTGGAGAAGTCTTACCATCAATAAAGCCAAAACAGCTCAAGACCTTCTCAACATAATGAGATTGCGTTAAAGTAATCCCATTCTTGTTCTTAATAAGCTTGATGTTCAGAATCACATCAGCCCGTCCCCAGATCTTTCATGTCAAAACTCTTTGACAGGAAAGACTTGACTACATTTATCACATCCATGTTTGTACCAAAGGTCAGAATATCATCAACGTACAAACATAATATAACACTATATATCGCCCCCACCATGGCGATAGTACAGACACCTATCAGCCTCATTAATGACAAAGCCAATAGAAAGTATAGTTTGGTCAAACTTCTCATGCCATTGCTTAGGTGCTTGTTTCAGGCCATATAAAGATTTTAACTTACACACCTTTGTCTCTTCACCTTTTACCACAAACCCATCCGGCTGATCCATATAGATCTCCTCTTTCAACTCTCCATTAAGGAAAGCTTTCTTCACATCCATTTGATGAACGAGAAGACCATAAGAGGCAGCCATGGACAGTAGTACTCGAATGGTGGTCCGTCTAGCGACAGGTGAATAGGTGTCAAAGTAATCATCGCTTTCTTTCTGTGTGAAGCCCTTTGCTACAAGTCATGCCTTGTACTTCTCAATAGTACCATCAGGCCTTAACTTCTTCGTGAACACCCACTTACATCCCACAGGTTTACAACCGTAGGGTCGTTCTGATAATTCCCAAGTTCCATTAGAAAGAATCGAGTTCATCTCATTTTGGACAGCTTCTTTCCAATCATCTGCATCAGGAGATGCATATGCCTCAACAATTGATCTGGGAGTATCATCCACAAGGTACACGATGAAATCATTACCAAAGGATTTTGCAATCCTCTGTATCTTACTCCTCGTGGGAGGTTCATCGTCATCCTTCTCTAGGACTTCCTCATGTGCTTGTTCAAAATTCTAAATAGATGCACTAGATTCTGAAAGTATTTCAGAAGAAATTCTAGCAGTGCTATGCATATCTTTCATAGAAAACATATTCTGAAAGAATGTTGCATCACGAGATTCCATTATAGCATCAACATGCATATCAGGAACCTCAGATTTAACCACTAAAAATATATAGCCTACACTCTACGAAGCATATCCTAGAAAGATACAATGCACTATCTTAGGTCCAAGTTTGCGTTTCTAGGGAATCAGTATGTTGACTTTCGCCGAACACACCCAAGTGCGCAAATACAAAAGTGATGGTTTTCTCCTAGCCCACTCCTCATAAGGGGTCTTTTATTTATTCTTGTTAGGAACTCTATTCAGGATATGGCATAAAGTCAACAAAGCCCCCCACCATGCCTTTGATAAACCAGTAGTGGCTAACATGGAATTCACCAAGTTAGTCAGCGCGCGGTTTTTCCTCTTGGCAACCCCATTTGATTTGGGTGAGTAGGGAGGCGTCCTCTCATAAATAATGCCATGTTCCTCACAGAATTCGTCAAAGATTTTGGAAAAATATTCACCACCACGATCCGACCTAAGACGTTTGATCTTTCTCTCTAGTTGATTTTCAACTTTGGCTTTATAAATTTTAAAGTAGTATAAAGCTTCATCTTTAGTGCGCAACAGATAAACATAGTAGTATCTAGTCACATCATCAATCAATGTCGTGAAATATCTCTTTTCACCTTTTGTCAACACACCATTCATCTCGCATAGATCGGAATGCATGAGTTCTAGAGGTCCCAAGTTTCTCTCCTCAGTAGCCTTGTGAGGCTTTCGAGGTTGCTTTGATTGCACACAACTATGGCACTTAGAACCTTTGGCAATAGTGAAATTTGGAATTAAATTCATGTTGGACATCCAAGACATCAAACCAAAATTAATGTGACACAGACGAGAATGTCAAACACTAGTATCATCATTAACACCACTACAAATATGATTCACGGATTTATTACAAAACTCTAAAAGAGAGAAACGGAACAAGCCTCCAAACTCATAACCTTTGCCAATAAATTGTCCATGTTTCGAAATAACGACTTTATTAGACTCTAAGACAACCTTAAACCCATCTTTGCATAGAAGCTAGCGAGATTCTTATTCATAGTAGGGACATGCTGCACATTCCTCAGTTGCACGTTCTTTCTGGAAGTAAACTTTAGATCCACCGTGCCAACACCATGAACCGAAGCATGTGATCCATTCTCCATTAGGATGGAGGAATCCCGAGTGACCTGATAAGAAGTGAACATAGATATGTCAGTACACACATGAACATTAGCACCCGTATCAATCCACCAACATGGTGATTGAAACACCAAAAGAACAGTAAATAAATTACCATACACATCCATGTTGCTAGTGGTCATGACGTTGACAGTCTTCCCATTTCCTTCTGCGATCTGCATGTTCTGGGCAGTCCTTGGAAAAGTATCCGAGCTCTCCATAGGTATAGCTGTTAGGAATAAGCAACTTGTGCAACTTGTATTATCTGGGGGCCAAAGGCCACAATATATAGTACATCTGACTTGAGGTACAAGAAGATAAATCTAGACCAATACTAATACGGACTCCTAGACCAATACTAATACACCTTAACACCCCCCCTCAAATGCAAAGCGTATGCAATAGCATTGCATTTGAAGAAGTGAAAACAAAACCAAAAAAAAATGATAATCCAAAATCCGCGTCTTCAAAGTGTCGCCATAGCATGAATAGTCTTCAAAACCTATAGAGTCAAGCCACAGTCGATCGAAGAAGAGATCGACACAGACCAAGAGGCGGTCAGAAGAATAGCACCGAAGAGTGAGGAAGAGAGAGCGGCGGCGGCCGGAGAGAAGAACTAGAGGAACTAGACGGAGGAGAGGATGGCGCCAAAAACAAAGGAGACGCATCAGAAGGAGAAGGTGGAGGAGTAGAGATAGCGAGAGATGTATCAGGAAAAAGAGAAAGAGGAAGTAGAGAGGGTGCCTCGACTGGAAACAGGAAGAGAGGTACCATCAGCCGTGATAACACGGACAAGAGAAATAAGAGAGCGAAGAGCAGAAAGAATAGAAGACGCAGAAGTCGAAGTAGAGCGGCGTGCCAATAAAGACAAAGTCGGCGAAAGGCGGTCATAACCGCATGAAGAAGCCGCGAGAGTCGAAGTAGAGAGGCGTGCCAACAAAGACAAAGTGGACGAAAGGCGGTCATAGCCGCGTGAAGAAACCGCGAGTGTCGACGTAGAGCGGTGCGCCGACAAAGACAAAGTTGGCAAAAGGCGGTCATAACCGCGTGAAGAAAGCCACGAGAGTCGACATAGAGCGACGAAGTAAGGAAGGAAGGCTCGGAGAATTTAACGGAAGAAACACCGGCATGAATTACCGGAAAGGAGCCAGCGACCGGAAGTTGCTAACGGCGGAGGCGGAGGCGGCGGCCGGGCGCGGCGGCGGGGTGCCGGGGCGAGCGGCGGCGGCGGCTACGAGGGAGACAAAAAAAGGCCTTACGGCTACTAGCTACGAGATGCGATGCCCCCGACGGAGATCATGGAGATCGACCTCGCCGGGGGCGGCGCGGCGGAGGCGGTGGCTAAAACGTAGGCCAAGGAGTGACACGCTCTGATACCATGTTAGGAATAAGCAACTTGTGCAACTTGTATTATCTGGGGGCCAAAGGCCACAATATATAGTACATCTGACTTGAGGTACAAGAAGATAAATCTAGACCAATACTAATACGGACTCCTAGACCAATACTAATACACCTTAACAATAGCAACCCAGCCCAGTCTTGTTCGGCCTCTTCTTGTTTTTCCTGAAGGTTGTGGTCTTTTCAGGCTTGTTGCAGGAGGGCTTATAGTTCCCTTTGTTCTTACCGAAGGTCTTCTTCTACACCATGTTGGCGCTAGACTGACCCTTGCCTCCTTTCCCAGTAGTGTCCTTAGCCCAAGCCTTCTCCTCAACATCAAGAGACGCTATCAGGTTTTCAACCAATATATCTTGTCTCTTATGCTTGAGAGTTGTGGCGAAGTTCTTCCATGAAGAAGGTAACTTTGCAATAATGCACCCAGCCACAAATTTGTCGGGTAAGATACACTTAAGGATTTCAAGCTCCTTAGCAAAACATTGTATCTCATGAGCTTGTTCGACTACAGAATGGTTGTTAACCATCGTATAATCATAAAAGTTCTCCATGATGTATAGTTCACTGCCAGCATCTGCTACACCGAACTTAGGTTCAGTGCCTCCCAGAGCACTTTTCCATCTTTGATGTGCATGTACACATCAAACAGCTTATTGTCAAGAACACTCAGAACGTATCTCACAAAGGCAAGATTGGTTTTCTTGAACTTGTTCCGAGCCTCGTCAGATATAGTTCCTTTAGGTAAACTCTCATTGGCCTCAAATACTTTTAGAGCTTACTGCCATATCGTGGTCTTATATTGCCACCTCTTAAACTGAACACCGGTAAACTTATCCGGCTTCATCGCATCAACCAAGTGTCCCATGTTTAACTCAATAAATTACCTATAATAAGGTTTTTGGATTATTGGATTATTAGGAAGAATTTCCACAATTAATTCCAATATATAAATCATGAGTACACCAGCTACAAACACATGAAACTCTAACATACTAGATGTTAATCGGCATGAACAACAGTAGTGCAACCGCAAGAACAGCCATATCATAGCCACATATCGGATCATAACATATGTACCAATCAGTTGCAGATGAAGTCGCCGTTGGTGCAGAGGTAGCTGTAGCATGTCGAAGAAGTCAACGCACTAAACGTTGAGCACATGGATGCTCTTGACGCCTAGGAAGACGCGCCGTGATGACGAGCTTGAGCAGTCGTGCGGTACGCTTCCCAAAAACCTTATTCGCCCTCTCCCATACATGATCGCAAAGACGAGTGGTTCCAGAGACCTGCTCTCCCGTCCATCGGTGCATGTCGACAAGCGGCATGGAGTAGACTACGGTGGCGATGCAAGTAGAGAGGAGGAAAAAACCCTAGATTGGTTTTCAGTGTATTGTGACTGTAGCCGTGCATGACTTTATAGCGGCTCAGGAAACCCGCACATGGCACGTCGTGGACCAATGCGACGTTGCGCACGTTCGGGTCAATTATAGATAACCCACGATCCGAGAGCGACACGAATAGGCTGACTGTTGACACGTCTGTCAAAACATCACAAGTTTTCCTGAGTAGCAAAAATAAAGCTCGGCTCGACGAGATTCCCGCAGCGTGTGTGCGTCGTGATGAGACAGACGGGCAGGCGGTGCGTGCGTGCGTATGAGCGGCGGCGGCGTCGTCGGAGGAGCGCGCGTGTAGCTCTCTTATTGTCACTGACTTACAAAGTGGCGCAACTCTCCACCTTATAAGGTGGTGTAACTGTCCTCCAACTTTTCACGTGGGACTAAACTTTAGCTCCCTCTCCACTCACGTGAGCTGTCCATGGACCCAAACACATGTGAGCTACCACAAACATGAGCTTTAGGGTTTAGGGAAAAATCTAAAATTTACATGGTCTTATTTAGAGTAGCCCATTATTTCTAACATTCTCACCGTAGGGATTTTTTTGTTTTCTGCAATGGAACCCCTTTACTGCTACATTAGGGAGTGAGTATTTACTTCACAAGCAGTTTAAGTGCAATACACTGTTTGTGATTCTTTTGATGAAGAAATTGTTTTTAAATGTATGAAATATTTAAAACTCTTCAAAGTAACCTTTGTTGCATGACATTTAAACAATATAATATCTCTTAGAGTTTGAAACAGAAATTACAAAAATTTGTACTAGAATCTAAATCAAAGTTTTCATATAACTAAAATAATCTCATATTCTCGATGGTTTCTCTTTTTTTTCTAGAAAGTGTTGAATGAACAAACTTCATAAGTTAATACTAACAGGGAAGCAAATATTCAGTTCAATGCTAGTTTGATGCACTATATGATTCAAATAAATTATGTAAGGTGGCCTGCAATACTACACATACATGCATGTAGGTGGATTAAGTAGTCCAAACACTTCTCGTGAATGTAATTAATAGGTTTTGTATTGAAAATTTAATAAAAATATGCAAGTATTTGCATTTTGAGAAATTGTGACACCAACATTACAGATCTATGGACACATAAATATTTGAATATGAATAAACCAGTAAAAAAATTTAAAATATTTATTATGTATAATCTAGCCATGTATACATGCAATAATGCAAATATTCAAACCCATAAGTAGAATGTAATAGCAAACATGAACATATTTATAATCGAAGCACTTGTTATCATTAGATAAACAAGTGAGAAAGACACACATTCAATGCAATAAATATAAGAGATATTAGGCTCTTTGTGGACCAACGACATTAACGCCTGCCTTCAATGGTGCACATATAATCAAAAAAACATTGAGGAAACGAGAAATTATAGTCTATATAATACTCCCTCCATCCGCAAAAAGATGTCACAAATTTATCTAGATTCACATGTATTTATAAACTAAAACTTTGATCCAGGAGTATGTAGTATTTCCTCCGTCTCAAGATGTAATTCCTCCTTGATTACGAATGGTTAACAACTTAGAACTTTGATTACGATTATTATATGTTCATGAAATTAGTAGACATATAAAATAAAAGAGTTTTTGCAAGATAAATGCAACTATACCATTTACACATTTCAATTCATATAACTTGATATATTTTAGTAATGATCAAAGTCGTGCATAAATAGTGCCAAATAAAGCGGTACTTGAATTTTAAGACAAATAAAGTACATCACGAATCATGAAGGATCCAATCGAAGGAGAATCCATCCCGGTTTGAAACCATGTTTGTCATGGTCCTCTTAAACCTCTTCTATTTAAATGAAATGGCAAGTCTTTTGCCTTGTTTTGAAAACAAAATGTTTGTCATGGCCTTTTCGATAAGGTTATTTCTAGCTGGACCAAATACCCAGCCTTGCCCGTGCTCGGCTGCAGCTCAAGAGTGCTAGATGTTTTGGGCTTTTGGCTTATTTAAACTTTTAATTTCTGAAAATATGATAAGCCCATCAGTGGCCATCGTTGTACTGCTTCTTCAAATCTCATCCTTGCGCCTCTTAAACTCCGTCTTCTGTAAAATTTAGATGTGCTAGTTTATTGCAACATACTCCCTCTTCTGGACTAAAAAGGATGTCTTAGATTTACTAAACTTTGGATGTGTCTCCGCACTAAAACATGTCTAGATTCATTCAAATCTAGATAAATTTGCGATATTCTTTTTAGGACCGAGGGAGTATCTAATTTGCCGCGAGTATGATTATTTCTGCTAGCGCCATGCATGTGATGATTTTCATCTTGATTAAATTATTCAAACGAAGAGCATCCTTTTCCTTTATCTTCTTTAGGGGACGACGAAAGGCTGGCATGAACGGCCAGAGATCCAAACGCACCTACATCAACCCATAACTCTAGCCCACTCACTAATAGAAGCTGAGGCCCTCTTCATTTTGTAAGAAGGCTCTGCCGCCTACAAAACGGTGAAGACACTGGCCCAGCCCATCCCCTTCACTGCTACCAAATAAAACGTAAATCCGAGCTAAATATAGACAGCAGTTTCAGTGCGAAATCCCAATGGTGAAACTGGGTGCTGGTGCTGAGCATAGCCCCCTCAAAGCTTGAATATGATGTGTGGAGGACTGAAGCCATCGCCCGTCTGGTCTTCGTTGGGCGCTCTCTTTGGGCACGACGAATGTTCAGGTGGATACAGACTCACAAAAGCTTCATCTGCAGGCTACCAATGGTCGATCGCAAGACTTGGCTGTTAATGGCTAGCTTCTTAGAGAGATCAAGTATAGTATGGAGCACTATGCTAGTTTGAACTTTGGTTCGTTTTCAGCCAGCGGTTTGCCCAAGGACTTATAATAATGTGGCGGACGCTTAAACGAACATTTTTTTGGTCGCAAATGGTTGATTGCTAAAGCTCTTAGCTTCCGAGAAATTGCCGCAATCCCACTTGAGTCTGTCTGTCACCGAGCGTCGTTCGAATTCGAATTCTGGACTCTGAAACGAAAGGAACCTCGATGAGGGAGCGAGCACTTGAGAGCTCACGGAGTCACGGCCCGTCCAGAGTTCCAGTCGCTCGCTGCCGGCGGGATTAAACTGAAGCATGCGTGCACTCTTCTGAATGAGATAGCGGCTCAAGGACTTGGCTGTCAGTCGTACCGGCCGCATAACGCAACGAGCTACACTGTACATTACCGCACATTTCCTACGGACCGGGCAGGATCCCACATAACGTGACACAGCATCAAGTCAGAAGACACAAACGATGAATTATCTTTTGTTCTTTCATTTTATTCTGAATACAGTCTGAAAACCGAGCCACGATCTGTTCTTGTCGTGCCATCCCATGAATACTTCCCACAGCTCGTGCTACACTATCCTAACGACTAGGTGAAACCATCTCCAAATAAATAAATAAACGACTAGGTGAAACGGTAAACGAGCCTAACAAACTTTGCAAAATCTACAGGCATCGTTCACGGACAAATGCGCTTATTCTGAAACAAATGGTGTTGTATGAACTTCTACTTCTGCTGAACTTTGGGAAAGAAGAACTACTAGAACTCATGGATGCTGGTGAGAACTGGACACCCCCGGTGGTTGGTGTGTTTGTAAGGTGGCGATGTATCTAAAAGATTTTTTTTTTTAACAAAGAGCATATACTAATATCGTGAAGATACCAATTACACATAGACTCTGCAACAATGCCATGACCTAGCGGCTTTATGGATACACACAAGCCAGAAAAAAGAAAGAAGAATTATAAAAAAAAAGCCCCGGTACAACCATCAATTCCTTATAACAACGACACTAACATCACTAAAACAATACCAGAATTCCAACCTCTCCAATAGCGACGCCTTCAAAAAGAAAATAGTGCACAAGCAACGTCGTCGCGCGATTAAAGATCACAAGTTTTCACCCCGGAGAAAATCCTCGCTCACAAAATAATGCCTTCAACAAGGTCATTGCCAGCCAAAACCAATTAAGGTCAGACCTTGAATTTTCACCCTGCAAGGTAAGACTGTGAACTCCTTCTTTGTTGTCGCCCCCACAAACAATCGCTGTTGCGAGTCACAGATCACCAAGTCAGTTTCTCATCGCTACAAAGACTCAAATTACCATCGCTAGCCCACATGTTCCTACTTTCGTGACATTCTCCGCATTTGACTTCATTCACCATAGATCGTTAAAAACATGACACATGATGGTAACAGATCGAAGAGATTCACAATGCTCCCTCTATAAACAAATGGCCGAAAAAAACATGGGTGCGCATGGACGAATCCTTCCGATCCAGCAATCTCCAGGCATGATGCACCCATGGGAGTTCGTCGACGGAAGCTTCCGGAACACGATGCTCCATGCCAGAACAACGAGGACATGCAGCCAGCAGATCTTCATCTTGACATGGAAGGAACCCTAGACCACATCCATTATTCAGCAGAGCCAGTAGTGCCCACACCGCTAGCCGTCGGCCAACCCCCTCCAGCGGAAGAGGGGAAAGCCAACAAAAGAACCGTGTGCCCGCGTCATCCCGCTGGACGCCATCTCATGCAAGATGCCTAGCACGACGCCATAGGCTGACCACATGCACCACGTTGCCTCCCCATGCACCATCGGGTCGACCAACGGCCGCACGGATAACGGGTCTATGCGGGAGCCTAGACCAACAGCCGCCGTCTCCACTTCCCGTGGGAAGAAGCCACCCAGCGCAGGCGCCACACGCGAAGAGAACCGCCGCAAGGTCATGGTCTTCGCCGCACGTAGAAGATCACCGACACCGTCTCTATTCCCCACCAGATCTCCTTTGCTGTGTTGCATCCCCCGGCCCCTTCGGCATCAGGCCCGCCGCCAGCGTGGTCTACGCCGGTGGCAGGGGAGGCCACCAGGGCCTAGTCTGTGTTGAGGCTAGGGTTTCACCCCGGTTCTGCCCAGGGGGAGCGACACGGGAGCGGCCGTCCTTGGAAATAATTTAGGTTTTCTAAAATACAGCTACGGGTTCAGAGGCACACCTGACATACATAAAATGAGATTAGGAAATATCCAACAAATCAACCCCTCCCCCGCCGCTTTGCCGTTCTAAATACAGAGTGAAAATTATCAAGAAAAGAGGAGAATCTAACATTCATTTCCACAATATTGTTATCATGGAAGAGACAGAACATGACATGAGTAAAACATATTATAATATTTTGACTTTGTAAAATTAGATTTGTTCCACATAGAGAGAACACGTGCTTCAAAGTGCAACTTTGTACACATCCCTTGTAAATATACACTAGTAGAAAACGGACCTTTGGGTTCCAACGGCTAGAAATGGCCGCAAGGCCCAGAAAACATTAGTCCCGGTTCGTAGGGACCTTTAGTCCCGGTTCGTTTAACAAACCAAGACTAAAGGGTCTGGCGCCGGAAAGGAGCGGATGTGTGGACCTTTAGTCCCGGTTTGTTAAACGAACCGGAACTAAAGAGCCCGACTATATCTTCTTCCTCTCCCCTTCCCGAGCCATTTCAAGCTCACACAAGCGTCTCCCTCAAATTTTTTCCCTCAAGCTCGAGTTCTTGCCAATTTTTCTCAAGATTTAAGGGTCCTAACAGGTTAGCAACTTCATCCTTTCATATTTCATTGCTAGTTTTACCTTATTTCATGCTCTAGAAATAGAGGGATTTGTGTGGATTCTATCTCTATATATCTGGTTAATTTGGCACATATAGTCCTCGAATTTCATTTGATTCATCAAAGCACAGAGATACATGAGTTCATCCTATCTATATATCTTGGTTTGGCACATAGTCTCGAAATTCAGAGGATTCACAGATGCATCATGCCGCTGTCGAGCAACAAAATATCCTTCTTCTTCTTCTACCTGCCGTCACAAAATCCATTGCAACAAAAATAAGAACCAAAACTATGAAGGCATATATATATAGTGGCACCCTAGCATTTTAATCATCGACCGTTTAAGCAAACCAAAAACATGAACATGCAGGGGAACTACCAAATTAAATTAGGGAGTGCCTCTATGACGAGCTCCTCGAAGATGTCTGAGGACGGGATCCTAAGACATCTTCAAGAAGCTCTGCCGTAGTGGTGTCCCTGCTCTCGCACATCATCTTTCAGTTTATATCTTCTCTAGCTAGATCAGTATGCTGGTGAAGCTAACTAATTTCACATATTAGGGAGTGCCTCTACGGCGAGCTCCTCGAAGATGTCTGAGGACGAGGTCCTAAGACATCTTCGAGAAGCTCCGCCGTAGTGGTGTCCCTGGTCTCGCACACCATCTTGCAGTTCTTCACAACAGTGCATATCTATTTATAGATTAAGTAGCACAACATAGTGTCGGGCACCGAAGACATAATGTCGACACACTCATCCCTAGCATAGTGCTGCCACACCCACCCAAAATAGTGTCGTCATTTACTGGCTTAGTGCTGCCCACTGAGGACATAGTGTCGACATGTTGTCACCACATCCACATTTAGTCCCAGTTAGTGCCTCCAACCGGGACTAAAGGTTCATCATATCTTTAGTCCCGGTTGTTGGCTTTAATTTTGTTTTTTTAGACCAATACTAATTTTATCATCATGATTCTATTTGATGTACTTAATTATATAATGCAGATGAGCCGGTAATAGATGTACGTTGACCTACTCTCTAGCGAGTTCATTAAAGGCGTGTATTCTTTTCTCCTTGTGGCCGACGCAAACAAGCGGAATGGTTTTATGTCTTGTCCATGTGGTGTCTGTCAGAATCATAAGGAATACTCTTTCTCAAGAGTCCTTCACAGCCACCTGTTTCGGTCTGGTTTCATGACTGACTATAATTGTTGGACCAAGCACGGAGAAAGAGGGGTTATGATGAAATACAACGAAGAAGAAGAGAATGATAACGACTACCCTACTATGTCCCATGAATACAATGGTACTACAATGGAAGACAATGATGATGAAGAAGATGAAGAACGGGTATCAAATCCGCCGGATGATGATCTTAGTCGGGCCATTGCTGATGCCCAGGAAGAATGCGTAACTGAAAGGGAGAGGTTGAAGTTCAAGCAGATGTTAGAGGATCATAACAAATTGTTGTACCCAAATTGTGAAGATGGGCACAAAAAACTGGGTAGCACACTGGAATTGCTGCAATGGAAGGCATCGAACGGTGTGACTGACAAAGGATTTGAAAAGTTGCTGAAAATAATGAAAAAAATTGCTTCCAAAGGATAACAAACTGCCCGCCAGTACCTATGAAGCAAAGAAGGTTGTTTGCCCTTTAGGATTAAAGGTGCAGAAGATACATGCATGCATTAATGACTGCATGCTCTATCGCGGCGAGGAGTACGAGAATTTGGATGCATGCCCAGTATGCACTGCATTGCGGTATAAGATAAGACAAGATGACCCTGGCGATGTTGAGGGCGAGTGCCGCATGAACAGGTTTCCTGCCAAGGTGATGTGGTATGCTCCTATAATACCACAGTTGAAACATTATTTCAGAAACAAAAAGCATGCCAAGTTGTTGCGATGGCACATGGAAGACCGTAAGAAAGACGAGATGTTGAGACACCCCGCTGATGGGTCGCAGTGGAGAAAAATCGAGAGAGAGTTCCCGAACTTTGCAGGTGACGCGAGGAACTTATGGTTTGGTCTAAGTACAGATAACATGAATCCTTTTGGGAAGCAGAACTGCATGTGACGTGGTGGACCTCTAGTCCCGGTTCGTAACAGAACCGGGACTAAAGGCCGGACCTTTAGTCTTGATCTGGCAGTCCCGGTTTGCAATTCGGGACTAAAGGTCATTACGAACCGAGCCTAAAGGGCTGGTTTCTACTAGTGATATATAGCCATTTCCTCTAGAAAGCGCACTTAAGTCCTGGATTCAAAAAAGTAATAGTAGTAATTACTTTAGGAACTCCATCCTATATTCTCCTTGAATCAGGCTGTCATACTGCTTTATAAATAAAGCACACATGTGAGACCGCTGCTGGGCCAGACAGCACAACGCCCAAAGGACAAACCGGGACAACCACGAGACCACTGCTGGAGCAGACAGCACAACAAAAGCCCAAAAATAAAAATAAGAGAAAGAGAAAACAAGGCAATGCCAATAGCGCCGGATCGACAAAAGCGCTGGTGCCTCGCAACCGCTGTGCCCTCCGGAGAATTCCATCACACACCTATGCCTTCGAGCCGCCGTGTACCAAGCAGCACCTTCAAGAAGGGGTGCGACGACGACATTGCTGCTTCCCGGAATGATCCTAAGATTTCTCTCGGTACACGGGGGGAGTGGACGGGAGACCCGACGCCCTGCACTAGGAAGGTGGCTCCCGTAGGCATCACCGCGACGGTGCCGGCTACGTCGACAGGGATTGCTCCCGACCACCAGAACCCACGACCCCGACAGACCGAAGCGCTCCACCAAGCTTGCTGTCCACCAACATGCACCACCACAGTCTTGAGGACACCAACTTCGTCTCTCTGTGGCAAACTAAGCGAGGCCGACTGTACCGACAACAACAACCGTAGGCGAGGAGCAGCAGGGCCGCATCCCCGTGGGAGGGAACAACCTCCACCGCCATAGGCGGTAGCCGGCCGGACGCAACGGCGAGAACCGACTAGGCCACCGGGAGCCAGAGGGCGGCAGTGGTAAAGCCATCTGGAGGGCATCCTCCACCGCTGAAACATAAAACTTTGGCAATCCTTAACTGTTAAGATCATCATACCAATTTTGCCGCCACATAATAAAAATTATTTTGGATTACGTAAGGGTAGTTAGGCAAACATGGAAACCCATTCGATTACCTCAAAGAAATTGAGAAATTTATGTTAAAGGTGCTCACCCTGTACCACGGTCTATGGATGTGAATATTTAAAAGAATGTAACTCTGTTCCCCAAACACAAAAGGAATATTCCCGCCAGTGTGTCATTAGTGTATCTGGCTCAAAATAAGTCAAACTCGCAAGTAAACCGCAAAATAAAAAACCTCTCTATGCTACTCCATAAGAAGAACATGGTTTGAATAGTTGTAACATGTATTAAAGATTTCTTCCATCTAAAATATACTCCTCGTAGTGATCCTCATATATGATATACTTCTTGGAAGTTGACTTCTAGCTCTTTTGATTTGTACACGCATGTCAACACAATAGAAATCCATGACATGAACATGTCCTCTTTTTCATTTGTCCGTACAAATACTTGTTATAATTTTATATGGATAAGAGGTATCGGAAAGTCCTTTTGGCACGTGAGCACCGGTGAAACCATAGTTATATTTCATTTTCAGGAAATATAAGAGATATAATCATGTGTAAGTACTTTGAAGATCAGTATAGTATTAGAGTTTTCATGTGACAAATCTACAAACTTCATAAAATATTTGATCATGCACATGCATTTTGAACCTTCTATAATCAAAATGGGAATCTACACGGTTGACTTAATTGTCTGTATATTTTAAATGTACATGTCTGTGTTAACTCATAATATTATACATATATTTTTAATAGTCATTTTAGACATGAGCATGATATTTACAACTCTTCACCTCCTACTATCATAATGCGATTTTCTTCCAAAATTACAGCCCCGTACCCACCGCGCGCGCGTGCACACACGCATGCACGCACGCGCGCGCACACACATATTGCACCCTACCGTTCAGCGTGTAAGGCGTTGTCCATTAACTAGATGGGGTTTGCCTCTTACGGTCTCCATGAATTTAAATGGCTCCAGAATGGTAGACCTCCTGAATTATTAATGGACCTTGCCATTTGAAACTAGTTTACTTGTAGAAAATTTGAAATGGGAAATGAACAATAACACATGATCCCCTATTTTAAACTCTATTTTTTTTGAATTTTCCTCTCATGCCAAAATTTGAATTTTTCTTTAAAAAACCTAACACTGATTCGTTCCTCCACTCATATAACATGTTTAAATCTATAATCCTCTTCTCACAAGCAATTGTAATTATAAAATCAAAGTTTAGTGTTTTAACTGTCCAACGAGCTTTATGATCTACCTTTACTAGAAGATGACAAGTTTTAGCATAAATCTTTTTATAAGGAGGCATACCCATATGATTTTTTAAAGAAGTTCTTTATGCCCACAAAGCAACATTTATTTTTTTAGGACAATCAGACCTAGATTTATTAACTGTATTTTTCAGAATAAGCTTAATCTCCATGTTACTCAATTCAACTTGACCACTTGTTGGTAGATGATATGGAGAAGCAATCTATGTGTGATGTGTATTTTGCTAAAGTCTTTCAAAGAACATGAGATAAGAAATGAGAACCCCCATCCGTAATAAGAAATCTTGGTAATCCAAACCTAGGAAGTATGATGTCTTGAAGCAATCTTCATTATTGTAAGATGGTCAACACTTTTTGTAGGAACTGTCTCCGCCCATTGGGTGACATAATCAACTGCAATAAAAATGTGAGTATATTCGTTTGATGATGGGAAGGGACCCATACAGTAAAATCGTAACACATCAAATGGTTCAAGAGGTAAAGACTAGTTCATAGACATTTCCTGTCTCCTACAAATATTTTCTACTCTTTGATATTGATCACAAGATTTAACAAATTTTGTATCACCTTTAAATAGAGTATGCCAATAGAAACCATATTGTAATACCTTTGAGGCTATGCATTGAATTACATGATGACATACTTAAGCACTAGCATGTCATCCTCTTATAATATCTTGTTGTGTACGCTCAGGTACACAACATCTAATGATACTATCTACACTTTTTTATACAAGAATGGATCATCCCAAATGTAATGTCTAAGATCATAAGTTTTTAGGCCTGGAAGCTGTTCCCTTGAGGATGTACTCGGCTGTGAGGATATTTTCACATTTTATCTATTTTGATTTGATTGCTAGCCCTAGCCGATGATGTAGCTATGAGGAAATTACTGATAGGAAAGGATTCTACCATTTTGGCCCTTCTTTAAATACTCAGTGATGAGATTAGCAATGCAACACATTGCAAGTCTGAGAGTAAACTAGGCAAAACTAACCCCTTTTTATTTGTTATTTCTTTTGAGTTCTTTTGTGGTGTTTGATACGTTGCTAACGTATCCATAATTTTTGATGTTCCATGCTTGGTTTTATCTACTTTTTTATGTTTTGTCCACACTTTGGAGTACTTTCTATACACTTTCTTGGACTAACCTATTAACAAGAGCCACAGTGCCAGTTGCCTGTTTTTTGCTGTTTTTTGGTTCCAGGAAAGTCAGAAAATGAATATTCTCAGAATTGGACCGGACAAAAGCCAAAGCCAATATTTTACCAGAAGACTCACGGAGCCAGAATACGAAACGGAGAGGGGCCACAGGCAGGTGGTGTGGGTCCCCTGGCCGCCCACCGACCTTGTCTCTTCACCTATAAGATGCCTCCCGATGCAAAAACCCCAAATCGTCAAGCCTCTAGCCACGAAAAGTTCCGCGGCGCCGCCGCCACCGAAGGGGAGATTCGGGGGTCAGAAAGTCTCTGTTCCAGCACCCTGCCGGGACAGGGAAGTGCCCTCAGAGCCATCTCCATCGATCTCCACCACCATCTCCATCGTCATTGCTGATTCCCATGATGAGGAGGGAGTAGTTCTTCCTCGAGGCTAAGGGTTCTACCGGTAGCTATGTGTTCATCTCTCTCTATGCATGATCATATTGTGATCATGAGCTTTGTAATCAAGTAGATCTACCTTGCTACTCAAGTGCTTTAATAGATCTTTGCTCCCCCCCATGTGTGTGAAGTTGACATTGTGCACATCATGGTGGCACTTAGGCTAGAGATTACAAATACTTGTTATGAGTTATATTTGGAGTTGGATGTTTCTATGAAATTGTGGTGTTTGTTGGAACCATCTAGTGCTCAAGGTGACAGTGTGGGGTTATCTAGATGCGGAAAGCGAACTTTGAGGAGTGATGTTATAGCTCTACCAATGATTAGAGTGTCCAACCGAAGAGTAGTTAAGAGTAGTATCATAAAGAGAAGATATTTATATGAGAGTGTTCACTAGTGAAAGTATGATCCCTAGGCCTTGTTTCTAAGCATTGATACACCGTTTGCAATTAGATCTGTTACATGTTTGCTTGCTTTCATCTTTATTTCAGTTTGTCTTTAGTCTTTTCCCACGTCAACCACACGCCAGCAAGCTATTTTCTGGCACCGTTACCACTTATAATTATCCATACCACTTGTATTTCACTATCTCTTCGTCGAACTAGTGCACCTATATACCTGACAAGTGTATTGGGTGTGTGGGGGACACAAGAGACTTCTTATATCTTGATTGCAGGGTTGCTTGAGAGGGAATACCTTTGACCACTTCCTCCCTGAGTTCGATAAACCTTGGGTGATGTACTTAAGGGAAAATTTGCTGCTGTTCTACAAACCTCTGCACTTGGAGGCCCAAAACTTGTCTACAAGAATAGAAGTGCGTAGACATCAGTGTTTTGTAGGAACAAAAGATACATAAGAAGAACGGAATAGCAGGAATACAAAACTAGAAAGTAGAATTATTATAGGCTTTTACTTCATTGTTTTTATAATTTCATTTTCTATTTTGGAATCATGTAAATACAATGTATTCTTGTATATTACTTAATAAAGTTAAAGTTTATTTCTATAGAATATTGTAACAAACAATGTAAGTTTAGTAGTAATAAAGATATTCTTTTCCTTAATTATTTATTTGTGAATATTATATCTTATTAAGAAATAAGAATTCAGTTCATGAATGCAATGCACACTTGTGTTTGGTAGCCTCAAATCCTGGGATGTTACACAATACTTTCCCAACTATTTAATTAGCATAATAAGCAAACCACGCAGATGCAACTCTAACACTTGCTAAATGTTCAATATGAAAACTATCATCAATAGAATAGGATCTACTTGAATGTTTTCCATTCTAGATAAATGATCATCCACAAGATTATCTTTACTTTTCATATCAATGATATGCAAATCAAATTTATGTAGTAAATAACCCATCTAATAAGCCTAGGCTTAGCATCTTTCTTATTCATATTCATAAGATATTTAATATCTGAATTACCAATATGCATTGTGAGTTTAGAATCCACAATGTAACATCTAAATTTATTATAGGCAAATATAACTTGTAAAAAAATCTTTTCTAGTAGTAGCATATTTTTTTGAGCATCATCTAGTGTTTTTATAGCATAATAAATAAATTTTAACTTCTTATCAACATGTTGGATTAGAACAACACCAATTGTATAATCAATAGAATCACACATATCTCGAATGGTGTAAACTAGAGTTAGGAGGTTGAATAATAGGAGAAGTTAATGAAGATATTTTTGAAATTTCAAAAGACTTTGTGCAATCATCATTAAAAGAAAAGGGAACATCCTTTCACATAATATTAGTAAGATGCTTAGATATTTTAGAGAAGTCTTTAGCAAACCTTATATTAAAACTAGCGTGAACAAGAAAACTTTTATACCTCTTATTTCCTTTGGATATGGTAGTTCCTCTATTGCTTCAGTTTTAGCTCTGTCTACTTCAATTCTTTTCCCAAATACTCCGTGTCCAAGGAAAACTCCTCCTTTAACCGTGAAGTGACATTTATCGATTCAAGACCAAGTGTTGTTCTCATAACTCTGTAAACCTTTTTTAAGATTGAAAAGAAAATTACTGGAAGAAGTACCATACACAGAAAAATCATCCATGCCATAATCTTCTCAATATAATCATTAAATATAGCATTCATGCATCTGTCACAAGTAACACGGGAAAAGACAAGTGAAAGTTTTCTTTTCCTGATCATCTTTATGCACAAGTATTTGACAAAAACTTGAATAACTATCCGGATAACATAAATGTGATTGTTTAGACAGTACTTCTAACATTTAATCAATAAATTTAAAAAATAATGATCATTACGAGTATCTTTATTCAACTTTACGAAATCAATGGAGATCCTATAGCCATTAATATTATGATGAGCTATTAATTCATCATGCTCATTTGCAACAATAGTAATACCTCCTTTCTTAGGAACACGATGCAGATGCCTAACTCTATCACTATCAACTATAAGATAGGTGATACATGGCTCAATCAATATAATTACCTCATTCTTTACCACTTCTTTCATCTTATGATTAATTAAGGCGACGTTGATGATCTACAACACGCTTTGCATCTTTCTTAATGTGTTTTTTATGTAGACATAAATCAGGGCTTATACATTTAAAATCATCAAGAGAATATCCAATGGCCATCCTATGCACGTGCAACATCAAGTAACACTGTTTCTTCTTCAACTGAAAGGTTAGCACTAATAATAATATGATATATATATATATATATTCTTTTCATCAAGATATGCATATTTCAACTCATTAGGCAAAGGCTTTAATTCAAAACTAGGACCCTCCTTAGGTGGAGGCGGCTCTCCCAAATCACCGGGTGGAATATTTAATTGCGAAAAAGGAGGTTAATGTGCCAACTCTTGTTCTAAAGCTTCTCTTTCCTCATTATCATATTCTTATCAGTAAACTTAGAGAAATAAAATTCCTACTTGTTACCGATGCATTGAATAAACACATGTTTTCCTTAGGTAAATTAATTTGAGCACCTATTGACATGGGTATACCCTACATGTACTCGAACTTGGTATATATGGTCCAGATACAGCAGAAGTCCACGGTGCCAAGGTCCAATACAAGATTTGGGTGACTCAGGGACTCTTTGGTTGCTTGCAGCGCAAGATGAACCTTAAGATAGAAAGTTTAAAGGGGACGAACCCTATTCTGTAACCGACTCGACCTGCTACTTGAGACCCAGCCTATCTATATAAAGGCTGGGAGGGGACGGCGAGGAGGACAATCACAACCATACTGTCCACAACTCTCGCCAGATTGCATCTGCACGCCCTTCGATTCCTTCGTTAATTCCAAGAGCAGACAAGCAGAAGTAGGGACCTCTACGAGGCCTGAACCTGGGTAAAACTTGCATCCTTGTGTGCTTGTTTGCTAGCCGACTGATGCCTCCAGTGCTCCCTCCTTCTCCAAAACCCAAGCCCATAACAATGGGCATTGACGAGTTAAATCCTCGTCAATTGGTGCCGTCAGTGGGAATTGGGAGTGCTGATGTTGCAGTTTCTTTGGCCCCATCAACCGCGATCTACAACTCTGCAACAGCGGAGATTCGCCAGCTCTTCGGCGTTTTCGACTTCATCGTCCACACGCCGGCCACTCGCCTGGATTTCGAGTCCGTGGGCGACGAGATCAGCCTGGCGATCGAGAGCTTCCGCTTCCAAGTTGGACAATTGGGCACGCTTCGCCTTCCCGACCAACCGACGACACCCGCAATTGCCCCAACATCGTGGTTCCCTCCACCAATCGACACCCTCAGCGAGCTCAACACCCCGACAACAGCTGGGAGTATGGACAGCGACAGCAGTCGCAGATCCGATCTGGGTGGCCTAGCCACAGAAGATGGAGCCTACAGCTCCAGATCTAAAAGTTGTGGGAGCAACAGCTTCCCCAACCACTTCATGTGCGTCGTCATCAACGCGGGTGACACCACCGCCAATCGCGAAAACGCTGGCACCTGATCTGGCACCGGGCCACCCAATGGCGACATACCCAACGACGGCATACCCAACGGTGGCATACCCAACAGCGGCCCCACCAACAATGGCAACGATGTGCCCGTCAACAATGGAACGGGAGGAGAACCACCGATCATAGTGAACAAAAACACTGGAGAACGTATGGGTGATCAGGCTCAACGATAACAAGTGGGCCTGCTGTCGAGAATCTCTACGGGGCAATCCTCTGCCCCTCAACTCCCTGCATGACATGCTGATGGGCTCCCATTGGCTGCTGCAAGAGAAGTACAGACGCCAGCTACATGCAATCGCACAACTCGAGGCGCGTAAAAAGGCGGCACACAAATCAAGCCTTCGGCGAGCTGGGCTCTCCTCCCACGGAGGATCCTCCTCCAAAGGCAACGAGTACCTGGCCAACAAGAGAAGATCTTGACTGGCCCACCTCACTGAGCAAGAGCGTGTAGAAGCCGCGAAAGTCCTCGACTTTGGCTCCATGATGGTGGATACGCGGGGCAACAGGCTCCCGAAGACGCCACAAGCTGCGGTAACAGTGGCCACCATGTACCTCCTCAACAACCAACCGCTAGCTGGAGATCCATGAGATGCCATGCACCGATCTACGATCGCGGGCTTGGGGCTAATCGAGGCCACTCTCGATAAGGAGCCAACACCGGAGCCAAATAAAAGCAAGGCTCTGGCAAAACGCTACTCCTCGCCCTCGTCTAGCGATGATAGCCACGACCTGTCTTGGCGTCGTCGCTCACAACGACACGATCGCGACTACGACGTGCGTGATGACATCACACATCGCAAAGTCGACAAAATGTGTGCAAGACATGCTCGTTCGACCGACTCGGAGGATGAAGACGTGGAGCTCTACGGCGCCAGATGCTTCAGCACAGCCATCAGGCAGAAGTGAATGCCTAAAGGGTTCAAACTCCCATCGGAGAACCCAAAATTTGACGGTCTGCACGACCCGAAAATCTTGTTGGAGGACCACATCTCCTCCGTCAAGCTACATGGTGGGAGTCGAAGCGCGGCCATGCAATGCCTGCAGCTACAGCTGCAGTGCGCCTCTCGTGCATGGCTCAACAACCTCCCGTGCGGATCCATTCGCAGCTGGGAAGAGCTGGTTTACAGCTTTGTGCGCAACTTCAAGGGCACTTACAAAAGGCCTGCATCAACCGAGGAACTGAGAAGCTGCTAGCAAAGGTGCGACGAGTCCCTGCGCTCTTACATCTAGAGGTGGTCCATCATCAAGAACTCCACGGAAAAAATCTCGGAGGACCGCGCAATCGATGCATTCAACGGTGGTGTCCGCCGTATAGAGCTCAGGGAGGAGCTGGGCCGCACTAAGCCCAAAACAATCGACCACCTGATGGAAATCGCGAATCGGTGGGCCGACGGAGAAGACTCGGTGAAAAACCACGCCCACTCCGATGATGACAACGACCTCGAGCACAGACGCGACCGCCAAAGCAAGCGTCGAATGCGCATCTACGATGATCGCGAGGACGTCAATATGGTCGCAGCCGGCTACGCCAACAAACGTGACGACAACCGCAACAGCGGTTATCGCAGTGGTGGATACCGCGACTCCGGGAAAACAACACAAGTGTGGCAGCGTCGCACTCGGGAACAGGCACCCGCAATATCTATCGAGGACAAACTGTCCGGGCCATGCAATGTGCACTTCTACATCGACAAGCACGACGACAAGAAGAAATCCAGCCACCTTCTCAAGGACTACCGTGAGTTCCTCAAACTCCATAAGGGCCTGGCTCGGATGAATCGCGACGCGGTCAACAGGGGGTATGGAGCCGCCCTAGGCGCTGTGGCACATGGAGCTCCTCCACCACCGCTCGGACCACCACCACCCGCGACCACACCAGTCCAGCACCATGGAGGCGAACCATACCCACGGGCCGTAGGTAACATGATGATCCAAAAAGGGCGCCCCTCAAATCGAGTGCAGAAGGCCATCACTCGCCAAGTCAACTTGGCGACAAATTCCCCGCCCTCCACCACTGAGTACCTCAGTGGAAGCGACTCTTGTATCACCTTCGACAAGCGCGACTATCCGCGTCAAGTTCCTCGTCCAGGCCACTGTCCCCTCGTACTCGAGGCGCAGATCGGAGGCTTCGACCTAAGTCGCGTCTTCATGGATGGTGGGAGCGGCATTAACCTCATGTTCGCGAGTACCTTGCATGTAATGAGGATCCCTCTGACCAGTCTGGAGGTCTCAGACATGACGTTCCACGGCATCGTCCCAGGCAAGGGCATATATCCCCTGGGCAAAATCAACCTCAACGTCATCTTTGGCACATCGACAACTTTCAGCGAGAACGCATCGACTTTCAAGTCGTCGACCAGCCTTCGCAATACCACTGCATCCTCGGACGCGTCGCGTTCGCTAGGTTCATGGCAGTGCCACAGTACGCCTACCTACAGATGAAAATGCCAGGTCCAAATGGCGTCATCACAATCAATGGAAGCTTCGAGAGGTCCGACAGCTACGATAGGGAATTCAACAGAATATCCCAATCCTTTGGCATGCAGGAGGAACTCGCAAGATTGAAGGAGTCGACAGACAACAGTCTGCCTCCCCTAAGCAGGCCAAGTTCACCCGATCTGTCATTCGACTCGTTGGTGCACACGAAGAAAGTCCAGGTCCACCGAACGGACCCGACCAAGATGACCCTCATCGCCACCAATTTGAGTTCCGCATAGGAACTCACGCTCGTCGAATTCCTCCATGAGCACTGGGAAATCTTCGCCTGGTGTCCAGTGGACATGCCAGGGGTTCCTAGGGAATTCACCGAGCACTCCCTCAACGTGAACCCAGACGCAAGGCCAATCAAGTAGACAATACGACGACTGTCTGAACCAAGAGCAAAAGCAGTCGGAATGGAGATCAATAGACTCCTCGATTTAAATTTCATACGCGAGATCAAGGAAAGCACCTGGATCGCTAACACAGTGCTGGTGCCCAAAAAAGACACGGATATCCTGTGGATGTGCGTGGACTTTACCTTCCTGAATAAGCACTGCCAAAAGGATCACTTCCATTTCCGCGAATCGACCAAATCATCGACTCCACCACGGGATGTGAATGCCTCTGCTTCCTCGATGCCTACTCAGGCTACAATCAGATTCGAATGAAGGAGGAAGACCAAGAGAAGACGGTGTTCATGACGCCCTTTGGTGTGTTCTGCTACAACACCATTCCCTTCGGGCTAAAAAATACAGGAGCTACCTATCAGCGGTGCATGCAGGCCTGCCTCAAGAATCAACTCGGTCGCAACATCCAAGTTTACATTGACGACATCGTCATCAAAACCAAGGAGGAAGCTTCGTTAATCGATGATCTCCGTGAGACCTTCGCCGACCTCGACCGCTACCGGATCAAGCTCAATCCGGACAAATGCGCCTTCGGACTACCATCTCGGCAGTTACTCGGGTATCTCATCTCTGCGAGAGGGATCGAAGCAAACCCGAAGAAAATAAAGGCCATACTGGCCATGGAGAAGCCGAAGAACGTAAAGGGCGTCCAGCAGCTGGCTGGGCGAATCGCAGCGCTCAGTAGATTCATCGGTCGAATGGGCGAAAAGGCACTGCCCTTCTACCAACTTCTCCGCAAAACCGACAAGTTCGAGTGGGCAGAAGAAGCGCAAGAAGCATTCAAAGACCTCAAGCGCCTACCATCCACCTCGCCTCTCCGCCACCAACCAGGTGGTCAGCACTGTGCTCGTGGTAGAGCGAGGCGAGGAAAATAAAGTCCATGGGGTTTCGCGCCTAGTATACTACCTCAACGAGGTGCTCATGCCAACAAAGCAGCAGTACCCGCATTACCAGAAGCTGGCCTATGGTGTCTTCATGACAGCTAGGCGACTGCGCCACTACTTTCAGGAGCACCCAATCGTGGTGGTAAATGATGCCCCGCTCGGGCATATACTCAATAATCCTGATGCCACCGGACAGGTCGCGCTCTAGGGAATCGAATTGTCTCCACGGGACATCACATACGAGAAGCGCGACACGATCAAGTCGCAAGTTCTCCCAGAATTTCTTGTGCACTAGATGGAGAACCAACTCCCCGACAAGGCAGATATGTCATACCTCTGGACAATGCACTTCGATGGGTCCAAACGAAAGGACGGAGCTAGCGTAGGTGTCATACTGACATCGCCTAGGAAGACAAGATGAAATACATTCAGCGAATCCAGTTCATCGCCTCCAATAATGAAGCTAAGTACGAAGCGCTAATCCATGGGATGCGGATGGCGAAAGCCTGCGGCACCAAAAGGGTCATCATCTATGGCGATTCCAAACTGGTGGTCAATCAAACGATGCACGAGTGCGACAACATGATCGTCTATCGCGACCTCTATGACACACTCAAAGGAGACTTCGACGGCTGTGAGCTGCGGCACGTAGGCCGCAAAAGCAATGAAGAGGCGGACACACTCACCAACATTGGCTCGACCTGCGGCCCTATACCACCTGGGTATTCCTCGAACGCATCTGCGAGCGCTCCATCAATCCCAAGGCTCCAGAGAAGAAAGCAAGCACGTCAACCGACTCGGGGGCTTCACCACCCAACGAGCTAATGGCACTCGACGACATGGAGCTCGATGCAGGACTCGAAGGGCCAATGGGCGTCATGATGATCGAGCCATCTTGGACATAGCCGTACATCACATACCTTCTCAGCAAAAGGCTGCCAGAAGACCCGACTGATGCACGACACATCGCGCGACGATTCAAGGCATTCGCTGTCATCAACGGCGAATTGTACAAACGCAGCGTTACAGGAGCACTCCAACAGTGCGTCTCCAATGGGGATGGAAGGGCCGTCCTCCTCGACATACACAAAGGCATCTGCGGGCATCATGCTAGCAGTCGCGCCCTTGTTGCCAAAGCTCTACGAGCTGGATTCTATAGGCCCACGACCATGCACGACGCCAAGGACATCGTCCAGCTCTGTAACGCCTGCCAGCGATTCGCAGACAAACCTCATGCACTTGGCGTGGAACTTCGGCCAATACCATTGGCTTGGCCCTTCGTGCAATGGGGACTCGACATGGTCAGCAAGCTTCCAAAATCCTCGCGAGGAGGTTACGTCTACCTCTTGGTTGCAGTCGACAAATTCACCAAGTGGATCGAGGCCATGCCGGTGACAAATCAATCAGGGGCCAACACCGTCAAGTTCTTCGAGTCCATTGTCTACTGCTTCGGAGTGCCACATAGCATCATCACGGAAAATGGGACAAACTTCACCTCTAAAGAGTTCCAAGAATTCTGCGAAAACCTAGGAATCAACATAAGCTACGCCTCGGTGGCTCACCCACAGACCAACGATCAAGTCGAAAAGGCCAATGAACTCGTCTGTGGCGGAATAAATAAACGACTCCTCCAACCAATCGAACAAGCCGCTGGATGCTAGCCAGACAAACTGCAATCAGTTCTTTGGAGCTTGCGCACAACTCCAAATAGCGGACAGGGGTATACTCCGCAGAAGTATGCTACAAAGCCCCACGTGTGGTCGCATACAGTGAGAAGGAGTCAACACTCGCACTCGAAGATTCTGTCGACCTCCTTGACGAAGCACGCGAGATAGCAGTAGAGAGATCAACGATCTACCAGCAGAGCCTCCGCAACTACCACAACAGAAGGCTACGCCCGAGATCCTTCATCGAAGGAGACCTAGTTCTGCGACTGAAGCAACAAGGGCATCTCAAGCTCGAGTCCCCTTGGGAAGGACCTTATGTGATTACAGAAGTAATCCCAGGTGGCGCCTATCGCCTTAAAGATTTCGAGACCGGAGTGCATACTCCAACCCCTGGAACGTCACGCAGCTGCGTCGGTTCTACCCTTAGTCGTTTTACATTACCAATAAGGCTATTCAGCTAGGATACTTAGCCACACATTGTACATCGTACTATTCCGCGAATAAATAAAGCTAAGTGCCCTGAAACTCTGTGTATTTTTCTACTTTCCTGCGATTTCGTCACTCGGGGGCCACGCCACCCTTCACATCTTTGTTCCACGAAAAATTCATAGTATCCTGAGTAGCTGACACAATACTACTCGAACCCTTGATAAACACTAACCCAGTTGTAACGCACCTGACAGGTTGGCAAGGTGCTGAGATAAAACATAAGTCAGGCTAACGAAAAGGAACTACAGAGTACAATACACTCGAAAATTATATAAGCTAACAAGCTCTTCACATATCAACGGGTGCTAAATACACCCAATACAATCATATGAACTTTACAACACTTATACATTTATGTGCAGGATACAAATCACGCTACTGCTACAACAGAAGAACGTTCTTCTGCTCCTTGAAGAAATCGATGATGTCCTCTACTGGCCGATCAACCGCCTGATAATGCGGAACCATGTTCCAAGTCATTCCTTCTGGCCGAGGCGGTGGCCTAGCGGCAACAGACGCAACATCCACGTCCGGCCTATGCAGTCACAATAGCGACGATGCAACTTTAGCACCAGCTACCAACTACTGCCGTACACACTCGCGGACCGCACTCATATCCTGGAACTTCGCCAGCAGAGCCATTAAACTTGAAGGCACCACGTCAAGAGGAAACATCGCTTCTTAAATATGCCTAAGGCATGACTGCGCCTTCTTCAAGCATTGGAGCACTCGAGAAGAACGGTCATGCAGGGTCACCAAGGCAACCACACGATCGTCGTCCACCCAAAAGTACACACTTGCCTATAGCTACTCCTAGGTCAGGTTGTTCATTTGAATGGCCACTAGGTCCTTCTCATCCTTCGGATGACGAGCGCTAACAACTACACCAAGCAAGCAGCAAAATGTGAAAGAAAGGCATCGCCACAATTGACTAAAGGAAAAAATGAGAAGGCAGAAAGCTAACATTTAAACTGCTCATTTAATTGAGCCACTTCCTCCAAGAGACACTTCTCGCGATTAGTGGCCTTCTCTGCCTTCGACTTCCACACATCCGCGCTACCACGGATGATGGGTAACTCGCGATCCAACTGCTTAATGCCGTCGCGCAATCGTGACAGCAACGATAGTTCCTCCGCCTTTGAACGTGGATGCGCCATAGTTTCATCGGTGGGAGGAGAGTCACGAGGATCACTCGAGGGACCACTCGACATACCCTATCACAATCAAGCAAGAAGGAAATAAGGGACCAAGGATACATTTATAAAAGCATGAACGCATTCGAACGCGGCAAAGTATCAACAGGGACACTCCCACAAAAGCACAAGTTTTGATAGAAGGCAACTACGACTATCACAGACAGGCAACTAAGGATCACTTTGCTTCTTCGACTTTGAATTTGACTTCGGGGGCCTCATCGTGTCCGTGGCAGCCTCTGACGCCATAGACTTTTCGGCGGTAGCCCCTGATGCCGCATCCTTCTCTGCCTTCTTTGCTCGTTACAGCTCCTCGGAATATTTGGCGACTGTATTGATGAGCTGTGGCCCATACTTACCACAGCCAGTAGCGAAGGGAGCAAACACTACATGTTGGCCATCTGCGCCGACGGGCATTGTCTTGGAGATCGTGGAAGGATCCAACTCCATGCCATGGGCCTGCGCCATCGCGAGTGCCATGGTAGCGCCAACGGACCGCTGAGAATTCTTGAAGTCCATGGGAATACCCCCAGCAAGGGATTCCACTAGGTCCTCAAGGTTGTCAATCAGCTCAGCCTTGGGAGTTAGATCCTCATGGATGCGACTGAGCACACCCTTGGCCTTCGTCAGCGTCCCTTGAAGGGAAGCGCTGCGGTCTTCGACTATAGCAACGGCACCAGCCAACGCATCTTCGCGGTGAAGAGACTGGGCGTCGAAGCTCAGGCCACCGGCATCTGCATACATAAGGCGTTAGCACAGCAAATACGACATCAAACAAAGAGCAACGCAAATCCATCTAGAAGAATTCCTGAAAGGGACTAGGCAATCGAGAAGAGTTGTTCTTCGAACAACTTTTCCATCTCAGCAGTGGAGGCACGCAAATCCTCTTCACGTTTTCGCGACTCCTCTAGGGTTGTGAGTGCTTCATCGTGATTCTTCACTGCCGCGACAAGCGCCTTCTCGAGGGTGCCAGCACGACAAACAAGTTCATTGTGTTCAGCTACAAAACACAGGATATATCGTCAATCGAAATTATAAATTTCACAAAGACAAAGACGCAGCCACAACTAACCTTCGACGACATGATGTCGATTGTCCAGCATAGCGTGCTGTCGACCCATGACAATAACCTACTCTTCCAGGTGAGCAACTTCCTTCACAATAAGCTGCATCAGGAGAAAATCAAAAGTTTAGTGGCAGCACAAAGTATAAATTCGATTGCCAAAACAACAAAGAGGAAGCTTACATGATCCTCCAGGGACTCCGAAGATGACTGCCACGCAGTCGTCCGGGCAACCATATGGTGTTCCCCAGCATGCGGGGAACTAGAAGAATTGTGCCAGGAGTGGGCCACCACTGGAGGAGAAGAAGACCGTTTGGCCAAATCCTTGGCCTTGGAGTCTGCGACTCCGGACTGCTTCACAAATAAGACATCGTCAGAAGACGACGACGCTGTTTGACTACAAAACACATCCAGCAAAAACTTCAGGAAAACAACTCCAAAAAGAAACCAAGACGAGGTCGCGAATGCAGAACTCGCTAGTTAAATTTGTCAAGGTCGAAGGATTCCTCCTTTGACGTCTCCTTCGGCAGTCGCAGCTTCTTCCGAGCAGGAGGAGCCATGGCGCGCGCAGGAACGGCGGCGCTTGGCTCCTCCGCAACAATAGAAGGACCTTTCGGCATCGTCGGTGAAGAGGCATCCGAGTCCTTGCTGCGAGAATGCTTGCGAGTATCATGGTCGCTGGACTCAGGGGCTCCCTCTTCTTCTTCAACTGGGACAGTCGACTCCGACTTGTCCTCTTCCTCCACTTCGCGAGGGATAACTCCTTCAAGGCGAGGAGGCAAATTGGAAGACACCTTCCATTCCTGCATTTAGAAGATACATCACTATTAATCAAGTACTTGGTGGCAATCAACAAAGAAAACTACTTCATAGTACAATTCTTCCTCAGGAGGTGGGTTAGAAGCATCGAATGGAGGCACGACTGGTTCGCCCGGGAGATCCTCCTTGGTAGTATATTTGGTTACCAATCACAACCTCCTTTCTACTTCACCCGCAGAAATGCCATCGGCAGATACGCGAGTGACATCGCTTGCACCAGCCCAAAAGTACATTGAGTGGAATCTTGCCTGTAGAGGCTGGATGCGGCGACACAACCAAGTGCGAATGAGAGCGGCTCCTCCCTCTTCTTTGCATATGCGACTTTCGAGGTCGTAGACGCGCTTATACAACACCTCTGTTTCCTCGGACTCGCCAGGCATCACGACATTCTTCTAGGAGCGCCTCCTCTTGCAAAGCGACGCGGGGTCAAAGGGCGTGAGTCCATAGTGCTCTCTGTCGGCCTTCTGGTCACGGATGTAGAACGACTTGTCTCTGCACCCTTCGATGGACGCGGTGAGCTTGATGTCAAAGTAGGTGACAGAGGAGTCGGTATGGATCCCGCAGCCTCCTATGTCGTAGACTACTGAACCGGACACCGACTGACGTTTCCACTTAAAAAGCCTCTCGGAGAGGCCAAAGTGTGGCTCGACTCCGAGCCAGCACTCGCAAAGCGTGATGAAGCACGCGATATGGAGAATGGAATTTGGGGACAGCTGATGCAGCTGGAGCCCATAGAAACAAAGGAGGCCCCTAACGAAAGGATGTAGGAGAGAGAGAGACCTCGGATGATGAACGCAAGGAACATCACCTGAAAACCCGGAGGAGGGCAAGGGATTACCTCATCACCGGGCACTCGCGAGTCGTCTTCCATGGATTAGTATATGCATGTATTGCTTTCTCGGTGTTTGTCAATTGCCCCGTTGTAATTTGTTCACCTAGCATGTTATCTATCTTAAGGAGAGCCACCTCTAGTGAACTATGGATCCCGGTCCTTTTCTTTACATACAATCTACATTCTTTTACTGCTTTGTGTTTACTTTCTGCAAACTTTTACTTCTTTCCATTCGATACGTTTAATCCTTTGTTTTCTGCAAAACACGGTGAGATTGACAACCTCATCGCAAGTTGGGGACAAAGTTATGTGGTTGTTTTGTGCAGGTCTCCACGTTGCTACTAGCACCGGTAGTGCGCCCTGTCAAAGCTCAGCTTGTAACACCTTTGAGGTGTTTCCTTGCTCCTACTAGTTCGATTAAACCTTGGTTTCATAACTGAGGGAAACTTGCTGCTGTGCTCATCATACCTTCCTCTTGGGGTTCCCAACGAGCTCTACATCAACACTACCTTCAAGCACTTTTCTGGGCGCTGTGCATTGAGCCATCAAGCGATTTTCTGGCGCCGTTGCCGGGGAGTCAAGGACATCTTCACAAGGGGAGTCCCTCATAACCAATCTCTTTACTTTGTTGTTTTTGTTTTGCTTAGTTTCTTTTTGCTTTGTTTGCTTGTTTTGTTATTCAAAAACACAAAAAAATTAGTTTTACTTGTTTGCTTTCTTATTTGAAAAACACACAAAAAAAATTAGTTCCTATCCTAAGTTGTCACTATGTCTAGCCTTTCTCCAGTCACTATGTCACCCGAGGAAATGATTTTCACTTTTAAACAAGGAATTGAGGAAAGTTTTAAGGAAGCTTGGTCTAGAATCTCCGATCTACATGAAAAAACTGAGCCTAAAATGACTCAAAGCTTGTTCCTTAGCAGTTTTTACCTTAAGATTTCTCTTTGCTATAGATATGCCTTAGATGCTATTGTGGGATGATATTTCCTCCAATGCAATGAGGATGATGCTATTAATACTATAAAGAAATTGATCCTCACTTACAACATGCCTATCCAAACTGATATTTCTTTCGCAAAAATATTTGCTAGGTTGGACACTCTTGAGGCCAGCATTACTAGATTAGAAAGTTGCTATAATACGCTTAGGGAGCATCACGATTATGTTCCAATAAACTCTGAACCATCAAAGTGGTTCCTTACAGTAAAGATTGAGATGAACTCTGAAACTTTTCAAGCTCGCTGTGATATCATGTCTGAATTTTGCCTTATGCCCAAAGATATGTATAAATCTCTGAATACTTGGGGGCTAAATGAGGGTGGAAAAGAAATATCTCTTACTAATAGTACTACCATATTACCTCTTGGAATAGCTGAAGGAGTGTTTACAAAGATCCTTGGGAAAACGATTTCTATTGATTATCTTGTTATTGAATGTGCATGAAAAGGACAAATTACACTTGGAAGGTCCCTATTAGAACTCCTTGGAGCAATAATAGATGTGGGAAAGGGGACCATGCACCTTTCTTATCCACCAAACAATCATATTTTACCCAAGGTTAAGAATAAAAGTAAGAGAGTTAAGGGCAAGAAAGTTGGTTTTAATTCTTCTTCATTTGAGAACACTTGATTTTTTTTCTTGCTTCTTATGCCTAACTTAAAGGCGTTAAAGAAAAGTACTTATTGGGAGATAACCTAAAATTTTTAGATGAGTCTTGGAAGTTATTACCTCTGTAATAACCTCTCCATATCCTTTTTATTTGCTTTTTGTGCCAAGAGTAACCTCTAATGAGAGAGAAGTAATGATTGGGAAAGTTGCTGTCACGAAACAGATTTCTATGCTTCACCGTAAAAATTCGTGAGACAGATCTGTATGTCGGATTGAGCTGTTATTTTTTTTGCTTCTGTCCCAGGTTGTTATCTAACTTTAGTTAGTTCAACACGTTTTGATTTGAGCAACATAAAGTCTTCGAAAATATTCATCTTTACCTGCTGGTCTGTTTTGACAGATTTCTGCCATTTTCTGCATTTGCTTCTTGTTGGTTCCTTCTTGAGTTCTTCTGGGGAATTGAGCTTTTTGAGAAAAGTGATACAGTAGCTAGTGTTCTAATGGAAGTTTATTTGGTGTTAGAACTGAACCTTAAGACTTATTTATCTTAAGTGCACTAATGTTGCTAATGAGATTGTCTGAAGTTTTGTATGAAGGAAAAATTTCAGGTGTATGGAAGGAATGAGTAATGAGATGAAGGATGGACTAAATCTCAAGATTGGGGATGCCACACATGTCACCCCAAGAAATATTCAAGAAGTACAAGCGTCAAAGCTTGGGGATGCCCAAGGCATCCCCTTCTTCATCAATAAAATTCCAGGTTTCTTCCAAACGCTTCATCTTTATTGTTTCATGCACAGTTGTGTTTTTCTTGGAGCGTCTTCTTTTTCGTTTTGGTTTTTCGTTTTATTTTGTTTGCTTAGTTTTATGAATAAATTGGTTGGACCCCCTCTTTCATACATTGGTTTGCAAATAGTTTGGTTTGGTTTGGAAATGAGTAGGAAAGTTCATGCTTATGTGGTAAAAAGAGCTTGTTTTCGACTGTGGCCTATGCTTTATCATGCCATGCTTGATATTTTTTTGGCTTTATGCTTAGTATTCTTTGTTGTAGCATGACTTGTTATAAACAATTGAGATTGCTTAATGTGTCTTGGATGAATCATGCGTTGTTTTAGCATATTAAAGCATAGTATAGTGGTATTCTCCTTTGATGCTTTATTTGGGCTGACTTGGCACATGCTCACACCATGTTATGACTATCCAAAGTCACCATAGCCTTTATGATCCTTTAGTTTTCAATTTGTAGTATCATTTTATGCTTTGATCAATGATGTTTTGTCGCTCTGCATGCTTATGGCCATTATTTCTCTCTTAGTTTGTCGCTCCTAGTCTTTTGCTAGCCTCCACAACAAAGTATGAGTTCCACTCATGCATCCAACTCCCTAAACCAAGTTATTCCAAAGAGTCCACTATACCTACCTACTATCTTATGCTATTCCAAGTATATTCATGCTTTTGTTTACCTTCCAAATTAAACTTGTTATGAGAAAACTAGTGATTAAAGCTCTCACGAACTTGATGGCACACTTTACTTTACTTGCCTCTAATAAACTTGAACCATTGGGTCCTTCTTTGTTGCATATATGCTTGCGCTTTATAAGTTGAAATTGGCAGAACCATGTTTCATGGGGAATGCTTTGAACATTGCACTTGTACTTTGTACCCAGTTGATATCATGTTCTTTTGCTTACGGATCCCGGCGGTGTGAAATAAAAGTGGAACTTGTAAGATCATGGAGTTTGAATGTGTGTTAGAGAAACGCCTGGGCCGCTAGCCTAAGCCATGCCTAATCATGGTGGAAACTTGCAGCATCACCATAATGAGCACTCTATGAAGCATCCTCAATAAAAACCTATGCAAATAGCAAATAAAAAGATCGCTGAGATACTCATTGTCTGCTTGCCTTGTCATTTTGATTATGGGAAAGCTCCCGTATCATGTGCAAGGGGTACCCCCGTTGGCGGTTCTTAATGATACACACACACTTACAATAACAAGAGCTTACTCGTGACTGAAGTTGAGTAGCATGAGGATCGGTCTTCGTAAGTAAGGGGCATGAGATTTCAGTTTATAACTTGTCAAGCATATCCTCTTAGTTGTGTCACTTTAACCTTAACCACTTCAAGATGCTTATGATAGGGGCAATGAGAGCTGAAAGCTATAAGTACCATAATTTTTGGAAGCTCTTTATGAGACTTGAATCCCTACTTCCTTTTACAAAGGCCTTTCTTCCACCATTATATTGAGTCTCCACCTTCTATCTTTTGCACCTACTTTGAGAGCATAGTGGCCATTCTTAGTTCTATGTGCATTGTCCCAAGACTAGTTGATTGATGCATACTTTGATATTGCTTGTTTATACTATTGTATCTAGTCACTCTTATGAACTTTGAAGGTGTCCTATGCATTTATATTTGCTACTCTATTGAGGGACAAGCTGAATACTATTATGCCATGTTTTCTTTATGTGAAAAAAACAAACGTCTTGCAAATCATTGTTATTCATGAATCTTTTGTTTGTGCCTTTTAATGTTGCATCATAGTTTCTTTACTTATCGCTATAACTTTGTCTTTCATGTTATGATTGAAGTACTATGATCCCAGCTTTGAATGTTTTGCAAATACTTTGATCAAGTCTTTGATGGTGCATGTCACCCTAAAAATTATTCTTTCTTTTTATCACTTACCTACTCGAGGACGAGCAGGAGTTAAGCTTGGGGATGTTGATACATTGCAAATGTATCTATATTTTTTGATGTTCCATGCTTGGTTTTATCCACTTTCTTGTGTTTTGCTCCAACTTTGGAGTACTTTTCATATGATTTCTTGGACTAACCTATTAACAAGAGCCATAGTGCCAGCTGCCTGTTTTCTGCTGTTTTTGGTTCCAGGAAAGTCAGAAAATGAATATTCTCGGAATTAGACGGGACAAAAGCCAAAGTGCCTATTTTTCCGGATGTCATCAAGTGCCAGAATACAAGACGAAGAGGGGCCAGAGGGCGGCCACACCACCTGGCCACGTGGCCAGGCCTGGCCCACGCCAGGGGGTGGTGTAGCCAGCCCAGGCACCCCCTCGGCCTCCCCTTCCGACTATAAGATGCCCTAGGGACGTAAACCCTAAGTACCCGATCAAAAATCCACGAAAGAGTCTATAGCCGCCGTCATCTCCATCCCTAGATCGGGAGGGATCTAAAGCTCTTCCCGCACCCTGCTGGAGAGGGGAATTCACCCTGGAGGCCTTGTTCATCACCATGCAAGCCTCCGGTGTGATGCGTGAGTAGTTCATCCTTGGACTACGGATCCATGTAGTAGCTAGATGGCTAGTTCTCCTCCTTTGTGCTTTCATGTTTAGATCTTGTGAGTTCCGTTCATGATCAAGATCATCTATTTGTAATTCTGCATGTTGTGTTTGCGGGGATCCGATGAATATTGAGATGCTATTTCAGATTGATTATTGATTCTATCATGTCTTTGTTATTTGAGATATTGCATGCTTTCCGTTGTTAGTAGCTATCTTGGTCAAGTAGATGCTAGCAACTCCAAGAGTTAGTATTTATGCTCGATAGTGGGTTCATGCCTCTGTTAATCTGGGGAAGTGACAAAAATCTCAAAGAACTAGATGTGTTGTTGCTACTAGGGAGAAAACAACAATCCTTTGTTCATAGAACAATCGTATTGTTTACTTTACACGCAGTTCGTAAAGCAATAATCTGTTGCTTGCAACTTAATACTGGAGGGGGTTCAGATGATAACCTGAAGGTGGATTATTAGTCATAGATGCAGTTGGATGGCGGTCTATGTATAATTTTGTAATGCCCAATCAAGTCTCAAAGGAGTCAAGATGATTAGTATATGCATGTATTGCTTTCTCGGTGTTTGTCAATTGCCCCGCTGTAATTTGTTCACCTAGCATGTTATCTATCTTAAGGAGAGCCACCTCTAGTGAACTATGGATCCCGGTCCTTTTCTTTACATACAATCTACATTCTTTTACTGCTTTGTGTTTACTTTCTGCAAACTTTTACTTCTTTCCATTCGATACGTTTAATCCTTTGTTTTCCGCAAAACACGGTGAGATTGACAACCTCATCGGAAGTTGGGGACAAAGTTCTGTGGTTGTTTTGTGCAGGTCTCCACGTTGCTACTAGCACCGGTAGTGCGCCGTGCCAAAGCTCAACTTGTTACACCTTTGAGGTGTTTCCTTGCTCCTACTGGTTCGATTAAACCTTGGTTTCATAACTGAGGGAAACTTGCTGCTGTGCTCATCATACCTTCCTCTTGGGGTTCCCAACGAGCTCTACATCAACACCGCCTTCAAGCACTTTTCTGGGCGCCGTGCATTGAGCCATCACTCCCATAGGGAGCGCCGGAAGATAATTCGACTGAAACAAGCAACAGAGGATGGCAGCAGTCGCAAAAAGTTTTTAGTCCCCGCTTGAGTCTTTGACTCAACTAGGCACTCGGGGGCTACTCCCATAGGGAGCGCTGGCCGTGCACCCTATGATTATTTATACATCGTACTGTGTGTTGATAACATCCACACTCAAATCCTATGGCGACTCCACCTCATATTTTCCCTCTAGAGACTGCGTCTCCTGGGTCACCCGAATCATCTCCGCAATGACAAAAATTCGGATGCCGCGCTTATAGCGTGAAGATAAGACCTGAATAAGGCCTTGCAACGCATCTGCTGTACACTACAAGAAATATATCCGTGCCAGCAGGTACGATGAACATGCCTTGACGAACGCATCGAGTGCTCACACTTATACACTGGGATTTGACTCCTGTAAGACCTCCGTGGCCTGAGTCGAATTACGCCATCACTTTTCCGAATTCAAGTCCGGGGACTCGAGTTTGAGTAGATTGCGTTGTTTTTCCCTAAGATAGTTAACTGATACCGATACATCGGATAAATCAGACACGCATATCAACAATCCCTATGACATAAACAGAACACTCGAACAATGCTCAGTCACGCACTCAAAAGGCTTCTTCAAGTCTCAAGTCGAATCTGCGATTCCACTGGACACTCGGGGGCTACTGACATGGGTATACCCTACAGGTACTCGAACTTGGTATATACGGTCCAGATACGACAGAAGTCCATGGCGTTGCCAAGGCCCAATACAAGATTCGAGTGACTTAGGTACTCTCCGATTGCTTGTAGCGCAACATGAAGCTTAAGATAGAAAGTTTAAAGGGGACGAACCCTAATCTGTAACCGACTTGTCCTGCTATCCGAGACCCAGTCTATCTATAAAAGGCTAGGAGGGGAGGCGAGGAGGACAATCACAACCCTAATTTCCACAACTCTCGCCAGATTGCATCTGCGTGCCCCTGTAATCTTCGATTCCTTCGTTAATTCCAAGAGCAGGCAAGCAGGAGTAGGGACCTCTACGAGGCCTGAACCTGGGTAAAACTTGCGTCCCTGTGTGCTTGTTTGCTAGCCTACTGATACCTCCAGTGCTCCCTCCTTCTCCAAAACCCAAGCCCATAACAATGGGTATTGACGAGTTAAATCCTCGTCGCCTATTGTATGTAATAAACCAAATATGATAGGACAAAAGGAATCTTTCGGACAAGCAACTATCATCAAGTCAGCAGGATACTTAATATTTCCAACAAGTACTTCAACATTTCTAACCATAATAAGAGGATAAATATGCGCTTTATTAGATAGTTGAATAGTTATATCCATTTCTTCCATACGTATTGCATCAATATCATTCTTAATTTCAAAATATAAAAAATATGATATATCACTGTTACTAGCTCCAAGATCACAAATACCATGATAACAAGAAGTCCCAATAGGAACAAAAATAATTGGTTTACCATATCTAGTAGTTCCCCTTGACAATATATTGGAATCTTTACATAGACATACATCACATGGTTCTTCTTCATTTAATTATTTAATAGCAACCACTTGATGGTAAACATAAACCTATCCATAAGGAGTGTAGTCTCTTTGTGCACTTCAGTTTGTAACCGCAACAGCTATATTATCCTTCACTCTATAAGGAAAAAAATGGAGGAACTTCAACATAATATTTGATTATATTGGTTGAAATCGCATTAACCTGCTTAATAGATTTAGAAATAATAAGAGGAGGTTTAACAACTTCAACATATTCAGCTAATACTTCTTTAGGAATATAAACATGAAAAACAAAGACCTTAGCAACTTAAATTATAACATGAGAATAAAGACCAAACATGTTACTCAATGACTAAATAAAGGAGAACTTGAGAAATTCTCCACACATTCATATTCATATTCCAAACAGGGTTCATTACTTTATCAAGATCCCAATTATTGTTATTTTTAGAAATATTATCCAATAAATCCAAAAGCTTCATCCACACCATTATGAGTAAAACTCCCTCAAGAAGAATTATCCAAAAATCCTTATGACATTGGGGGAACCTCACATATATATTAATTGATACAATGATTTTGGATAAACCATGGGAAGGTTTTTTTACGAAGGAGTTCCTTTAACCTCCCCCAAGTTTGAGAAATACTCTCTCCAGGATGAGGCCAAAAACTATATATATGGGAACAATCACCATTATCTTTAAAAAGTGTATAATATTTAAGATAGATAGACTTCTTCGCAAATTACTAATCAAAAGGATCTATATGCTTCCAAGAATAAAAGCAATTGCGAGCATTGCTAGTGAGAGATAAATAAAGCAATTTCCTCTTGAATTCTCCTTGGGAAATGCCTGCAAGTTTAAATAATGAACATCTATCTTCAATCATTAACAAATGACTTGATGGAGTTTTACTTCCATCACTGAGAAAGGATCACTCATAATAACTCTTATAGACTTAGCTGGAATTCGAAATTATTTCTCTCGCTCTGGATGTTTAGCAAAATTATTTTAATAGAATGAGCATAACTTGAAAGATAAGGTCTAATAACTCCATAATAGCTAAAAATTAAAGTAAGACATAAAACATTGAAGACACCTTTTAAGTTCCCTTATCAAACTAGCTCACCAATAGCGCTACGCTCCGCGGGAACAACACCAACAAAGTATCTTGATAATACACGAGTTTAGGGGATCAATCGTAGTTATTTCGAATAGAATTAGTGTCAAACCCACGAGGAGATGACAATATTTGTTAGTAAATTCAAATAGAAAAATAATAAAATATGTAGTAGTTTGTATTTTCAGGTTTATAATTGGTGGGAAAGTAAACAAAAAGTGCGGGTAAATTAAATTGCAAGAAAAGTAAATGCTATTTATAGATAAAGCGTAATCCTCTATGCAACAAACGGACAAGCTGAATGTGTGTACTTAGCATATAGATTTCTAAAATAGCATGGTAAGCATCTTATCAACTTTTATTATCATTGGACGAAGCCTAAAATAGGTTCAGCTGTACACACACACGCAATTACACTAATGATTGATCCTAAGGCCACTTTCATGTGCAATCAAAGAATTCATTAAGAAATACATCTCCAACCATTGCTTAATATTTTGGGGTCCCCGATCAAGAACCGCCCTAAATGCAACTCCAAGGCCCGGGACACGATTTCTATCATGCCATTAAGGTGCAGCCTTATGATCCCACATAGGTGAAGTAACGTAAAACATAAAATTTGACCAAATACTCATAGTATACTATATAGAAATCATTGCAAATTTATCCTATACCCTTGGGAACATGAGGAACTACTCACAACGATGGAAACTGATTATTATTAGTGGCATTTGGATTATAATACAATCTAAAAATATAATTACACCATAAAATAATATCAAATAACCAAGCACAGTAATAAAAAAGTAACTATGAAAATATTCTTGGTTCCAATCTACCACAAGCTATGAGCGGGATAACATCGTTCTTGTGATGGAAATGGTGAAGATAGTGTTATATAAACTCCCCTTGTGCCAAGGAGGAGTTGGTTACGACATGGCGGTGATTTCCCCTTAGCGAAGGCCGTGAGACAGTAGGATCCGCTCTCTCCTAGGGAAGGAGAAGACTTTCACCTTCGCCACTGCCTATGAAAAATCTCTAAAAATACAGCGTAGGGTTTTTTGGGTATGGAGGTGTACGTCAAAAGAGAGGGGCAAGGCGATGCTCGAGGCATCAGTGAGACCCTATGACACGGCAACCAATTATGCCTATGCCATGGGGCCTACCTAGGGGAATCGTGGCTTGCCACATGAGCTCTAGTTCCGTTGGCTTTGTTCTCATGAAAAACTTTCATGGTATTTTCACTTAATTCTTTGAGCTTCTAAAGGTTCTTGAAACAACAAAATATGAAGCAAGGGGTTTTGCGCCTCCTAGGAATTAAATACCAAACAAGGGACTTTATAGAAAAGTCTAATAAAGGCTCTAAATATGTGAAAATAATGCAAGAACAATGCATAAAACTAAAAACCTTAATCTGTATGATGTAATTATGATGATACAAATACATGTATCAACTCCCCTAAAATTAAACCTTTGCTCATCCTCGAGCAAATAAGTTGATGAAACATATCATGTGCAATGTGTTGGAGATATTCCCTAAAGGCAAATAATAAAGATGGTTTTATTGTTATATCTCAAATGTTCATAATAAGTTTTTTTTCATGCCATAAATATATTAATCAGAAAAAATAGTACAGGTGTGGTATGTAAACAAACAAAGTCCCTAGTAACCTCTAGTCAACTAGCCTATTGGTCAACTGATAATCAAGGTTTCCTGGTCATGGACATTTATGTCAATTGATAATAATGGGGTCATGTCATTTAGTGAATGATGTGATGGACACACACCCAACATAAGTATTGTAATGGTATCAAGTCACAAAGTTCAATATTATGATAACTAGGAAAACATAGTATCCCAACCTATTAACCGTGAGATCATATCTATTCACTATTTTTAGAGGGTGCTTTGACTGCATCAACCGTCACACCGTAACAAGGTGATCATAAAGGCGTCTCTCGGGAATTATGAAGGAATAGGTTGAGGCATATGCATTAATATGATTTGACAATCTGCGTGATGGATAGATATTCTGGGCCCACTCGATGAGATTACATCTACGAAGCTTTCAAGCATGTGACTAGATCATATAATACCATAGGAACGAGTAAATATGTTTGTCAGTAACATGAGCATTCTAGGTATACAGATACCAAAGATCGGATCTTGGACAAACTAAGTATCATATGGCAAAGGGATTAGGACTGGATTTTTGGGGTTCAAGTGATAAAGTTAATTTGTGGAATGCATGGGGACCATCATGGGTTTCTAGATCCCGCTATTGGTCCTCGATCGGAGAGGTGTATCGATCATGTCTGGGCATTGCCGAACCATAGGGTGGCACGCTTAAGGGTACACGATGCTTAGGGTTTGATCCAGAACCACAGGAGAAAAGAGAGAACCCCAGAATTATTCTGGAGAGATGTTAAAAAGGTTCCGGAGTCGATGAATTGTTCGGAGACTTGAAATATGTATTTTAGTATTTAATTAAATGAATTAAGTACTAAATATATATAGCCTACCCCTAATGGGCCATCATGTGGCAGCACATTACGGGCGCCCCCCCAAAGTGGCCGGCACCCAAGAGGCCGGGGAGAGGTTTGTGGCATGAGGAGGAGGGGTAGCGGCCTAGGGTGGGCCCCACCATAGGTGGAAGCTGCCCTAGGAGGCAAATTACCTTCCCCCTTGGTCTATATAAAGGAGGGGAAACCCCCTCTCCTCATTCACCCCATTGTATTTTTTGCCTCTCTCCCTCACGTGTGGTTCTGTAATATTGGAACGGGCATACTGGGTTTGAGTTCTCCACCATACGTACGCCATCATGCTGCTGGATTTTCGTCCCGAATCAATCTTCTTCCGCTGCTTCGCTGGACTGGTCAATAGGGGACGTCGTCTACACCGAACGCGTGTAGAATTGCGGAGGTGCTATTAGTTATGGAACTTATCGCTTGTACTACGACCTTGGGGTTGGCATCACTGAACGACTACATCTTCAACGTTCATGAGAACGTCAATCCTTTTCGGTTTTCAATGGTATGATTCTGAATCCCTCCGTTAACTTACATCTACATAGAATAGATCTTGGCTATATTATTCTCGTTGTTAGGATTTTTTTGCTTTCTACTAAGGAACCCTTCAGTGGTATCATAGTCGATCTATGCATAGATAAGTTGGTACAGTTAGAACATATAGTGATATATGGGCACTGATTTTCTAGTTTTTACCCTCCCATGTGTACTTGTGCATATCACAGTATTGTTTGATGACGCAGCTCGGATCGACCTTACACGTACTCTTATGCGAGACTAATTCCACATCTAACATATGACTTGTACCATATATGTGGTTGGCGAGTGTCTTTATCTCTTACATTATTAGATATGGAATTTACAACGGACGTCCCTAAACAAGGGATTTAAAGAGATAACTAGTCAATCCGTGTTGTGGTTGAAGTTCATAGGTAAAAATGGTTCTTTTCATGGAAGCTCTAACAACCATGTAAAACTTTCAAAACATAAAGTAGATGCATATAACTTTATTTTGCAGTGCATGTGATATGATCATAGTATATTTATGATATGTCCAGCCACCGACATGGAGCACCGTGAACCTTGTGCCGTGTTAGAGAGCTCGATGGAGATCAAGGCACAAGGATCATATAGTGGCATACATTTAATTGCATATGATGTTAAATTCTTTATGCATCTTATTCTGAGTTGCGTTAGACATATAATGGTAGCATTATAAGATGATCCCTCAATTTAATTCCAATAACAGTGTTCTCCCTTAGTGTGCACTAAAACGTCGTAAATGTATCTATAATTTTTTATGTTCCATACTTTTTTATATCTACTTTCTTTTGTTTTGTTCACACTTTGAGGTATTTTTATACACTTTCTGGAACTAACCTATTAACAAGATGCCACAGTGCCGGTTAACTGTTTTCTGCTGTTTTTGGTTTCAGAAAAGCTAGTAAGGAAATATTCTTGGAATTGGACAGGACAAAAGCCCAAGTCAATATTTTATCAGAAGGAACACGAAGTCCGGAGGGGAGACAAAGTGGCACACCAGGGTGGCCACACCTGGTGGCAGCGTGGCCATCCCTAGGGCGCGGAACTAGGGGTGTGGGCCCCCTAGTACTCCACCGACCTTGCCCCTTCGCCTTTAAAAGCCTTTCGGGACAAAAAACCCTAAGTACCCGATCAAAATTCCACGAAAGAGTCTGTAGTCGCCACCATCTCCATCCCTAGATCAGGAGGAATCTGAACCTCTTCCCGGCACCCTGCCGGAGGGGATAGATCACCCTGGAGGTCTTCTTCATCACCATGCCTGCCTTCGGTGTGATGCGTGAGTAGTTCATCATTGAACTATGGGTCCATGTACTAGCTGGATGGTTGGTTCTCCTTCTTTGTGCTATCATGTTTAGATCTTGTGATCTCCATTCATGATCAAGATCATCTATTTATAATCTTACATGTTGTGTTTGCGAGGATCCAATGGATATTGAGATGCTATTTTAGATTCATTATTGATTCTATCATGTCTATGTTATTTGTGATCTTGCATGCTCTCCATTCTTTGTAACTATCTTGGCCAAGTAGATGCTTGCAACTCCAAGAGGTAGTATTTATGCTCGATAGTGGGTTCATGCCTCTAGTAATCTGGGGAAGTGACAGAAATCTCTAAGGTTGTAGATGTGTTGTTGCTACTAGGGAGAAAACAACAATCCTTTTTCCATGGGACAATCGTATTGTTTACTTTACACACTTTGCTTAATGCAATTATATGTTGCTTGCAACTTAATACTGGAAGGGGTTTGGATGATAACCTGAAGGTGGATTATTAGTCATAGATGCAGTTGGATTATGGTCTATGTATTATGTTGTAATGGCCAATCAAATCTCATAGGAGTCAAGATGTCTAGTATATCCATTGTATGCTTTCTCTAATCTATCCATTGCCCCGCTGTAATTTGTTCACCCAGCATGCTATTTATCTTAAGGAGAATCACCTCTAGTGAACTATGGACCCCCAGTCCATTCTTTTACCATTGATATACCATCTACTGTTTACTGTTTACTATTTACTTTCTGCAAGCAATTACTATCTTCCACACTATACGTTTAATCCTTTGTTTTCAGCAAAACTAGTGAGATTGACAACCTCATTGTAAGTTGGGTCAAAGTTCTGTGGTTGTGTTGTGCAGGATTCCAAGTTGATGGCGACACCTTGGAGTTGTTTCCTTGCTCCTACTGGTTCGATAACCTTGGTTTCGTAATTGAGGGAAAGATTGATACTGTGCTCATCATACCTTCCTCTTGGGGTTCCCAACGAGCTCTACATTTTGAGCCATCAAGCACTTTTTCTGGCGCTGTTGCCAGGGAGTTAAGGACAAGTTCAATCTCTTCCTCCTTGTCAATCACTTTTCAGGGAGAAAGAAGATTCTTGAAGGGGAGTCTCTCACAACCAATATTTTTTACTTTGTTATTGTTTTTCTTAATTTCTCTACTTTATTTTGTTTGATTTTTTATTTATTAAAAATACAAAAAATTAGTTCCTACTATAGTTGTTATTTTTGTTGGTATGTTATTGTCTTGCTTTATCATGCTTTCTATCAATGGTTGGTTTCTTTGAAACTAGATATTATTGGCAAGGTGGGTTCACGGAAGAACAAAAATATTATGAGGAACACCGCTTGTCACAAAAAGGGAAACACTTATGGGAACAAATTAATAAATTGTATACCATTGCTAGAAATGTGTGCTCTACTTATAATGTTACTTATTGCTTTGATAAATCTTGTTGCTGTAGGAGGTATAAACACCTCCCTTTTCAATGTGAGTATAATGATATTGTTACCATATCTTCCTATGTTAAGGGAAATTATGACTTTTATGATGTGGAACAAATTAAAGAATTTATTGCTTGGAAGGGTGCATTCGAACTTGCTTATTTACTTGAAAATACTAACGATGCACCTTATAAATATTAGGTTCATGATATACTTAAATTTTGCTTTGATAATTACAAGGAAGAAAATGGCTATATTCTTAAATATCTTAATAGATGGTCTCCACCAACGGAAGAGACTAATGCCTTGCATGAGCCTATGGAATAAGAAATTGCTGAAACTGGAAGCTCATTGGATGAAAAGAGGAGGAGAGTGATGATCAAGAGGAGGAAGAATGGAGCAGCTACCCATGTCTACCTCCCAATAAGAGTAACTCTTTAACTAATACCTTATTTTACCGCCCTCCATGCTTACCAAAGGAGGATGAGTGTGATATTTATATTATTGAGTTTGTTCATGATGCTACTGAAAATCATTATGAGAGAGGAAAATATGGTTGTTGGAATTCTCATGTTACTAAAACACCTCTCTTTATATTGAAAGTTCCTAAGTTTCTCTTGTTTTATCTACCCATTCTTGTTACTATGTGCTTCTTTGATTTATTTCCTTACAAGATTCCTATGCATAGGAAGTGGGTTAGACTTAAATGTGTATCATATTTGCTCCTTGAAGCTCTCTTTTGCTTCAATTCATATTTCTTATGTGAGCATCTTCTCAAATTATTGAGCCTAACTCAAAGGCGTTAAAGAAAAGCACTTTTGGGTGATAACACAAATTTCGATTCAGTAAATTTTTCTTTTGTTGAGTCTTGGAAGTTATTACTTCGGTAATAACCTCGTCTTATACTTTTTGTGTGGTTTTTGTGCCAAGAATAATCTCTAATGAGAGAGAAGTAAGACTTGGTAAAGTTGCTGTCCTGAAACAGTTTTTTGTGCTTCACTGTAAAAAATAGTGAAAAATCTCTGAACATTGGATTGAGCTATAATGTTTTGGCCCCAGGTTTTTATCTAACTTTCGTTAGTTTAGCACTTTCCGATTTGAGCAACAGAAGGTCTTTGAAGAAATTTGTTTTTACCTGCTGGTCTGTTTTGACAGATTTCTGCCATTATTTGCATTTGCCTCTTAATCTCTTTCTCTTTGAGTTCTCTTTGATCACTTGAGCTTTTAGAAGGAATTGCTACAGTACCTTGTGTTTTAATGGAAGTTTTACTTGTGATGAAACTAAACCAAAGGACCTATTATTTTGAATACACTAATGTTGCTAATGAGGAATGTGTGAAGTTTTGTATGAAGGAATTTTTCAAGTGTAGGGGAAGAATAGTGTGATAAGGTGAAGTATGGACAAAAGCTCAAGCTTGGGGATGCCACCCTGTGACCCCAAGAAATATTCAAGAAGTACAAGCGTCAAAGCTTGGGGGTGCCCAAGGCATCCCCTTCTTTATCCATAAAAATCTCAGGTTTTTTCCAAAACACTTCATTTTTATTGTTTCATACAATTGTGTTGTTCTTGGAGCGTCTTCGTTTTTGCTTTTAGTTTTATTTAGTTTAGTTTGCTTAAATAAATTGGATGGACCCCTGCATTCATATAATATTTCAAATAAGTTGATTGTTGATTGGAAAAGAGTAGGAAAGTTCATTCTTATAAGTGGTATAAAAGGAGTTTTGTTTTGACTGTGGCCTAGACTTTATCATGTCATGTTTGATATTGCTTTGATTTTATGCTTAGTAATTATTGCTATAGCATGACTTGTTCCAAACAATTGAGATTGCATAATGTTCCTTGAAAGAATCATGTATTGTTTTAGCATACAAAAGCATTATATTGTGGTATTCTCCTTCGATGCTTTATTTGAGTTGACATGGCACATGCTTACACCATGTTAAGACTATGAACAAGTCACCTTATCCTCTATGATCATTTAGTTTTTTGACTTGTAATATCACTTTACGCTTTAATTAATAATGTTTTGTCGCTTTGCATGATTATGGCCATTATTTCTCTCTTAGTTGGTCGCTCCTAGTCTTTTGCTAGCCTCCACATGTACAAGGTATGAGTTCCACTCATGCATCCAACCCCCAAGAAAACCAAGTTATTCCATAGAGTCCACTATAAATTCATATGCATGGTGTTTTACACTATTCCAAGTATATTCATATTTTTATCTACCTTCTAAATTAAACTTGTTATGCGAAAATTAGTGGTTAAATCTCTCACAAACTTGATGGCACACTTTACTTTCTTGCACTTAATAAACTTGAACCATTGCATCCATCTATGTTGCGTATATGCTTACACTTTATAAGTTTAGAATTAGTAGAACCATGTACCATGGGGAACGCTTTCAACATTGCACTTATTATTCAGTTGATATCATGTTCTTTTGTTTATGGATCCCGGCGGTGTGAAATAAAAGGGGAGCTTGTAAGCTTATGGAGTTTGTATGTGTGTTAGAGAAATGCCTGGGCGGCTAGCCTAAGCCATGCCTAATCATGCTGGAAACTTGTAGCATAACCATAGTGAGCATTCTGTGAAGCATCCTCAATAAACACCTATGCAAATAGCAAATAAAAAGATCGCTGAGATGCTTATTGTCTGTTGCCTTGTCATTTTGATATGGGATAGCTCCTGTATCATGGGGCAAGGGGTACCGTGTTGGCGGTTCTCCATGATACACATGTACTTACAATGACAAGAACTTACTCGTGACTAAAGTTGAGTAGCATGAGGTTCGGTACTCGTACGCAAGGGGCATGAGATTTTCGACTTATAACTTGTCAAGCATATCCTCATATTTGTTCACTTTAACCTTAATCACCTAAAGATGCTTATGATAGGGGCAATCAGACCTAAAAGCTAATAAGTACCATAATTTTTGGAAGCTCTTTATGAAACTTGAAATCCCTGCTTCCCTCTTATGAAGGGCCTTTCTTTTTAATTTTATGTTGAGTCTCCATCTTCTATCTTTATGCACGATTGAGAGAGCATAGTGATCAGTCTTAGTTTAATGTGCATTGTCCCAAAACTTGTTAATTGATTCATAACTTTGATATTGCTTGTTCTTAAATTATTTGTATCTAGTCACCCTTATGAACTTTGAAGGTGTCCTATGCATTTATGTTTTGCTATACCATGAGGGACAAGTTGAATACCATTCTTATTATGTTTTCTATATGTGAAACAAACAAACGTCTTTTAATGCATTGTTATTCATGAATCTTTCGTTTGTACCTTTTTCATGTTGCACATAGTTGCTATGTCTTATTGGTAGAACTCTATCTTTCATGTTCATGTTAGAGTACTTTGATCCTAGCTATCAATGTTTTACAAATACCTTGATCAATATTATGATGGTGCATGTCACCTCAAAAATTATTCTTTTATCACTTACCTACTCGAGGACGAGCAGGAGTTAAGCTTGGGGATGCTTGATACGTCGTAAACGTATCTATAATTTTTGATGTTCCATGCTTGTTTTATATCTACTTTCTTATGTTTTGTTCACACTTTGAGGTATTTTTGTACACTTTCTGGAACTAACCTATTAACAAGATGCCACAGTGTCAATTGCTCGTTTTATGCTATTTTTGGTTTTTGAAAAGCTAGTAAGTGAAGGAGTTATGCCCTAGAGGCAAATAATAAAGTGTATTATTTGATATATCTCCTATATGTTCATAATACATTTCATACTATGCTATAACTGTGTTAATACGAAACGTTAATACACGTGTGGTATGTAAACAAACCGTGTCTCTAGTTACCTCTAGCGAACTAGTTCATTGGTCATGAGGATGGTCTGGGTTTTAAGATCATGGGCATTTATGCTGATTGACAATGGGGTCATGTTATTAGTTGAATAACATGATAGACAAATATCCGACTGTTATATCTTGAAGGAGATCTAGTTACAAAGTTCACCATTGATGATAAAACACAAAGAACCTCGTAACCTGATCCTTTGACTGTGAGGTAATGCAAATCACCCTTCCGGAGGAAGCTTAGATGGTTATCAAGAATCATCTCGTAAAAGGGTGATCAAAAAGGTGCCACTCGGGTTTTCCAAAGGGATGCGTAGAGGAGTACATATCAAGACCAGGATTTGTCAAATCCATGTAATGGATAGATACATGTGGCCATCTCGGTGACGTTGCATTAATAAAGCTTACAAGCATGTGACTTGGTCACGGAATGCAACAACATGGGAACGAGTAAACAAGTTCATTGGTAACAAGACCGAACTAAGGTATGGGGATACCGAAGATCAAGTCTCGAATGAATTAGGTATCATATGACAAAGGGAACGGGAAACGACTATCTCACGGTTCGAGCGATTGTATTTGTGAAACGCACGGGGGTCACATGGCCATCCAGGTCCCTTTGTTGATCATTGATGTGAGAGTAGTCTCGATCATGTCCGGAGTGTTTCCGAACCGAAGGATGCCACGCTTAAGGGTAGGGACGCTTAGGGTAGATGAGGTATCATAGGAGAAATAGAGAAAGAGAAACCGGAATAATTTCGGGTAACATCCGATGAAGATCGGAAGGGGTCCGGAAGGTGTTCCGGAGTGAAGGAATAATACAATATGTGTATTTAAATGTTAATTGGAGAATTAATATTAAATATACACTACTTCAGAATAGGCCATCAGTGACAAGCTCAAAACGCCCATTAGTGACGGGCAAGTACTTGTCACTAGTACGTATACCAGTGACAGTCTTTTCCGCGTGCCTATCACTAGTATGTTTGAATCAGTGACAGGCAAAAGAAAGTACATGTCACTGGTTACGATTGACGACCGTGCACCTACGAGGTTTTTAGTGACAAGCCCATTATCATGCCTGTCACTGGTGTGCATTTTGATAATAAAAAAATAAATGCATTTTCCCTAAATATTCAGGATAGCACAATAAATAGATGTTCCACAAATATTTCAGACATGATAATAAAATATTGTACCAATAATATGTTCACATGTGCAAATATGACATAAGTTTTGTATAGATAACACAATGGCATAGGACCGTCGTCAACAAAAAATTGGCTTAGCCTATTTCCTCGTGTTTGAACTCCAAAGATCTTGTTAGACCCACATGACGCATAAGCACTACCAACATATATGACATGTTTAAGTACCCTCGAGCAGACCACCACGCCCATCTGTAGAAATGAGAAAACACTAAACAATTTAGACATAGTATTTATGTACCCAACACTAAGACGTGAGTATGTACTAAATAGAATCATCTGAGGATGAAAGAAAGTAGAACCCAAAAGCAGAAAATGAATGGTTTTGAAATAATAAGGAACTGTACAACAAAAAGCTTGCACACACATTTATATTATTCCTACAGTTGCTACAGGGAATATGCCATGCAACACATATGAATATGCACAAGATACTTAGGTTCCTAACTGAGTTAATTGACTTCCAAGGCTAATCAACATGTAAGGCCACTATGCTTAGAGGTGAGAATGGTGCGGCTTGTTCTGGGCTTTTGGTGCGGGTTAAGTCTTGGGATCGACTGGTTTGGACTAAAACGGGGCAGACTGCAAAGTGGACCGGAGCAGTGTGGGCTCATCAAAATAGCGGACTGGGTTGGTGTAGTTCGGTGTCGGAAAAAAACACTGAAACGGGCTGAACCCGTGGGTTCAACCCCTGAATCAACCCGCAGCAGCTGTGCGAGAGGCCAGAGGCCAGAGGATTATGCGACCAGTCAACCACATCCCGAGCGGCCGCCATTCGCCTGTTCCTCCCCATGGCCGCCGCACCTCTACGACCCATGCCATGCATAGATACCAACGTCTCCCTGTATCACCTCCTCCTAGGGTCGACCGCCCTCGTCCTCTCGCACCCCGATGCCCTTCACTCTAGGGTTTCTTGCAGCGCCACTGTTGCCGTCGGCCTACACCGCCGTCGTTGCCGCCACCCGCATCATCTTGGTCGCCTACACTAATGTCTAGTCACTGGTACAAGGTTACTAGTGACGGGCAAGTGACTGTCACTAGTACGTGTACCAGTGATAGTCTTTTCCGCGTGCCTGTCACTAGTATGTTTGAATCAGTGACAGGCAAAAGAAAGTACATGTCACTAGTTGCGATTGATGGCCGCGCACCTACGAGGTTTTCAGTGATAGGCTCATTATCATGCCTGTCACTGGTGTGCATTTTGATAATAAAAAAATAAATGCATTTTCCCTAAATATTCAGGGTAGCACAATAAATAGATTTTCCACAAATATTTCAGACATGATAATAAAATGTTGTACCAATAATATGCTCACATGTGCAAATATGACATAAGTTTTGTATAGATAACACAATGTCATAGGACCGTCGTCAACAAAAAATTGGCGTAGCCTATTTCCTCGTGTTTAAACTCCAAAGATCATGTTAGACCCACATGACGCATAAGAACTACCAACATATATGGCATGTTTAAGTACCCTCGAGCAGACCACCACGCCCATCTGCAGAAATGAGAAAACACTAAACAGTTTAGACATAGTATTTATGTACCCAGCACTAAGACGTGAGTATGTACTAACTTGAATCAGCTGAGGATGAAAGAAAGTAGAACCCAAAACTAGAAAATGAATGGTTTTGAAATAACAAGGAGCTGTACAACAAAAAGCTTGCACACACATTTATATTATTTCTACAGTTTCTACAGGGAATGTGCCATGCAACACATATGAATATGCACAAGATACTTAGGTTACTAACTGAGTTAACTGACTTCCAAGGCTAATCAACATGTAAGGCCACTATGCTTAGAGGTGAGAATGGTGCGGCTTGTTCTGGGCCTTTTGGTGCGGGTTAAGTCTTGGGATCGACTGGTTTGGACTAAAACGGGGCAGACTGCAAAGTGGACCGGAGCAATGTGGGCTCATCAAAATAGCGGACTGGGTTGGTGCGGTTCGGTGTCGGAAAAAAAACAGCGAAACGGGCTGAACCCGTGGGTTCAACCCGTGGACTCAACCCGCAGCAGCTGTGCGAGAGGCCAGAGGCCAGAGGATTATGCGACCAGTCGACCACATCCCGAGCGGCCGTCGTTCGCCTGTTCCTCCCCATGGCCGCTGCACCTCTAAGGCCCATGCCATGCATAGATACCGACGTCTCCCTGTATCACCTCCTCCCAGGGCCGGCCGCCCTCGTCCTCTCGCACCCCGATGCCCTTCACTCTAGGGTTTCTTGCAGCGCCACCGTTGCCGTCGCCCTGCACCGCCGTCGTTGCCGCCACCCGCATCATCTTGGTCGCCTACACCACGGATCTGAATATTCGTCGGCTTCCCGATCACGCCAGCAGTTCTTCCCTGCCCGATGAGCAGAGAGTCCCCTCCACTATTCTCTTCCTCCCTCCATTTATTTTCTTTTCTTTCTTGTTGGCGTGTTGATTCTTCTATGTCTTGCTGATTCTTATCACATATCTACTGTCTTGCTAATTGTATATATACTGTATGCAAGGTTGGTTATTGCTGATTGTATAATTGCTTTTATTTATTTGTTCAGACGGTTGGAAAGAAAAAAAACAGTAGTATCTGAACTGGGAGATTCTTGCTAATTGTAAAATCCTTACTGAATGGACTCATACCCATGCAAGAAACTGGGAGGATCTGAACAACGGTTCGTGATTCGGGACATCTATGCCTTCAACTTTCTATTTATAAGCACAATTAACCGAAGCAAAGAAAGGTAGGCCGCAAAGCAAGGTACACCGAACACAAACAGCTTCTCCGGTAGACGACTCCTAACATTCTGAAGCAGTAGTATTAATTAGCTGTAGCACGTGAGGAAAATAAATGCGCTTTGTTATGTTCTCCCGACATTCTAAAGCAGTAGGCCAAATTAGTATAATTGACGTGGGAAAAAAACAGAGTATAGCAATGCAAAATAGCTCCAAATAGTTAGCCTTGGTTGCAACTAAGCAAATGCCACTATGGACAACCGTTGCCCCACTTCTCTTTCCCTCTCTCTAATTTTTCCAAAATAGTATACTGTTCTCACCTGCAAATGCGCTCTGTTATGTTCCATTTCAAGAAGATTTCACCCAAATGCTAGATTATATTTTTTGTTTGAGAAAACGATTCTCATGTACTTTAACCAAGATGTTTATTACTTGAGACATTTAGTTTCATTTTTACATGCTTAGAAATATCTTATATGTTTATAATTTTGACAGCTAGACTTGCTAACATGTCTGCGAATGTGTCCGAGAGCTCTAGCACTATTGATGCGCGTTCTGTGACACCACATGGTAGGAGGTCAAAAGCGAAAACTTCCAACCAAGGTCAGAGCCAGATGCATATCTGGAGGAGAATTTATTTGAAAGCGAAAACTTTGAAATACTGACATGGTAGGAGTCTGCTGGCTAGATTGACTAATTTAGATGTTTTAGTTGTGAGCACTCAACCTGATTACTCTAGCTACTTCCATCTGTATTAATTTTACTTGGTCCATGAAGTCTGAATAACTTGTATCCTTAGCTGAAATTTTAGTTCTACATGTTGTGTATCATCACAAATCCTTGCTGACCATGCTGCTTTTTAGTTCATCTATGCACAATGAAGCATGTGATACAGGGAACAAGATGACATCTATGGCATATCGGTATCCAAAATCATGACCGGGAAGAAGCTGGCGTATATGGTATCCATGATGTCGCCAACGCTCTCGGCTGCACGTCTGCACCAGCTTCTTAAGATTTTTATCATGGACATGCTTTATATACAATTTAATGTATGAAGATGCTTTAGGAAAATATAGGTATTTTTTTATGTCTAAATAAATTGTGGTGTATGAGAAAATACTCTCTGAGAGGAGTCTATGTATTATTTTGGAGGCATTGGCTTTTATTGCTTATTTTCCAACCTTACACCTACATGCATGCTTGGTACAGTTTTGCTTGTGCCCATGGTTTCTGGCCGTGGGCTGAAAATGGTTTCAAACCGCAAAACTGAAATGGAATGGAGCGGTTTGGGTGCTGATGCTTTGTGGGCTGGTGCGGGTTGGTTGCCATAGATTATTCAGTGGGTTGGTTTGGTGTGGGAGCAATGAGATTTTGTTTTTGGACCGGTGCGGGTGTGGTGCAGTTCTCTCCCCATTCTCACCTTGAACTATGCTACTGTACGAACCAAAAAAGGTCAACATCAACACTAATATGCAAAAGCTCTAGCAGCGAGTAGCATATCAGCCCACGATTAGAATATCAGCCAAGAGTAGCAACGAACAGCCAGATAGCAGGCTTTCAAAAAAAAGCTTTCAAAAAAAACAGCCAGATAGCAGCATATCATACCTTAGATTAGAAGCTGTCAGAAACATACTAGATACATCAATGTCAACTTGAAGAAGTGTGGCATATTATGAATCTGAACGGTTTTAATGAAGGATAATTGCACAGACCATAGGTCTATACTCCACCTGTTGACCAACAATGAGATATGACTGATTAGAATAGGAAAATGATGCATCATTTTGACTCAATGAAAAAACAAATACTGAAAATAGAGAGGTTGATTGAACACTTAGTCTAAAATTTGTTCCTTATATGACATTCTGTTCATTTTAACCACTAAGGGTGTTAAGTGACACATGGACAAACGTTTTTGCCCTTGGTGTATTATTGTCTAAGCAAGACAAAAAACATGTTTAGAGTCCCAGCAGTGTGCTTTGTACTTGAGTGTAAAAGTCTAGATTGAGTGTATATTTCGTGTTCAGTGTATTATTATCCATTGTGGAGTATTGAGCATATATTTCATATTCAGTGTTGTATATTTATTTGTATTTCTACACACAGCTCCATAACTCACCGACATTTAGCAACCTGAAGATTGCATTGTCAGGCACTAGTACAACGGGCAGACTGAGCATGAAGAAACTGTTAAGTTGAGCATGTAAATTAGGTTTGTATGGACATTTCAGGGTTCCTTTTGCCAGAGTTATCTTGCACATCATGGTTGAAAATACTCGCAAGCATATTAAATAGCACAAGAATAGATGTATGATGGTGCTACTTATGTATCAGCATATCAACCTAGTATAAAGTCGATTAACAATTTGCAGAGACAAAGAATCAAGGAAAACAAATAAACAGAATAAAAAGCCACATACCTCATTCTGAGATCATGCATTCTTGATCAATTGGGTTGCATCCACCTTTGTGCGTGAATCATGAACCTCCGGTGAGTCATCACCGCCATAGAAAACCCCAGATTCTGAGGCGACCTCTGTGTTGATGATTTTTGCGAAAATTCCTTGGATGCGTGTAAACTCTTTCTTCCGGTCAAATGGATTGGACTCGAGAGTTCAACATTTCTAATATTTCTTCCCCGCTCCTCTTACGTGGCTTTGATCGGATCTCAACTGTATTGTCAGGCTTTTCTTTTTCTTGTCTCCATGGATCACCTTCTAGAAGCCATCTTCGATTCCCCGTGTACACGTTTTTGAGAGCCCGATAGGCGACGACTAGTTGTATCATCCATGCACTGCAGGCATGCATTGTATCCATGGACACACCGGCAGGATTGATATCCTAAGGCTGGATAGTCTTGGACTGTTGTGAGCAGCAAACCTTTCATATTAAAATAATCTTCTTCACAAACATCCCATACGTCGACCCCTGCCCATAGTGTCGCCAACTCCTCATACAGTAGTTTCATGTACATGTTGATATCGTTCCCAGGTTGCTTCGGGCCTTGAATGAGCAAAGATAAGTGTATGTACTTCTTATTTAGACATAGCCATGGAGGGAGGTTGTACATCCACATAACAACGGGCCAAGTCCTGTGCCTGCTGCTCATGTTGCCGAAAGGATTGATTCTGTCCGTACTCATACCAAATATTATGTTCCTTGGGTCTCCTCCAAACGATGGGAATGCGGCGTCGACTGCTTTCCACTGGCAAGCATCTGCAGGGTGTCTCATCACACCCTCGTCCTTTTTCCGTCCCTCCTCGTGCCAACGCAACAAATTTGCCTCATTCTTGTTTGCGAATAGATGTTTCAAACGGGGAATGACTAGAAGGTACCATACAACCTTTGCAGGAGCACCGCTCATCAATATTTCCACGGTTTCCGCTTGTGGGCTCTTTCCCTGCTTGAACCAGGATGCATTGCACTCTGGACACTTCTTTAGTTTCTCGTACTCCCCACGATAAATGATGCAATCGTTCGGACAAGCATGGTATCTAATCACCTCCAATCCAAGAGGGCACACAATTTTCTTGGGCTCATCGCAACTTCTAGGCAACACATTCTCCTTCGGCAAGACCTTTCTAAGATACTCCAATGTATCATCGAGGCTTCCATCTGTGTCGTTGTGGACCGCCTTTAGCCTTAGAAGTTCGAGCGTCACCGATAGGCGGGTGTACTCCAGATCACATCCAGGATACAAGGGAGTTTCTGAGTCTTTCACCAGTGTCTGCAACTTGGCCAACTCTCTGTCGGATGCTCTAATGTTCTCCTTGCCCTTCAGAACCTGCTCTTGCACATGAGGGTCGTTGACCATTTTGACCAAATCATCTGAATCCACTACGGTGTCCTCCGCATCATGTATAAAATCTTCGGGTTCGTCCATATCATCTTCAGGAGACTCTTCATGACACGCATCGCCATCATCGTCATCATCAACAATCTCAGGCTCCTCCCCATGACTTGTCCACCTTGTATAACCTTTCATGAAACCCCAACGTAGCAGGTGCATGTGCAAGGACCCAGATTTCCTTTCAAACAACGTTAAGTTTTGACAAGAGCTGCATGGATAACATATCTTCGTGCCACCCCTTCGCGACATATCTAGATCTGCAGCATCAAGAAACTTGTTCACATGATCATGAAAACTTTGTGTCATGCGGTCCTCTTTGTACATCCAACTTCGATCCATCCCTACAGTACATGTATATTCAAGTTCATTGGCAAAAGAAACTCAAGATAGATGGATTGGGTAAAACGAGCATGAAGTAATCCAAGTTTTACTCCGTCAGATTTAGAAACTTGCAAATAGAAATTCTCTAGCTTCGGTGGATCAAAATAGGTGAGGTTTGTCAGAATGGAACAACCTTAATGAGATCTCCAACTTTGATTTAGAGATCTGGGGCAGAGGACGAACTCACGCGGCGTCACAAACGAGCCTTTTAAAAAAGTGGAGCTGAAACTATGGTTACGATCTTGGAGGACGAGAGGGTGCGGTACTAAGGTATAAATAGTGGTTTGGGTCGGTGTATATGATCTACTTTAAGTAGGAAACAATCAAAAACAAACGGAATCGAATTCGGACACTTGTAGCAAAAGACACATGAGTTTGAATCGTTATTGGTTTTGATTGAAACTGAACGAGCAAACCTGGTTGTATTCAGATCGATCGGTGGTTGTATACCGTAAATTCCACCATCGCTGCAGCCTAGCCCAGGGAAAGGATGAGGAAAATCCCGGGTGGGCCAGCCCATCAGAGGCTGCGCGCGGTGCACAAATTAACTCGGTCGTTGCCAAGAAAAAAATGGTCCTAAAACCAGTGACAAGCGTTTACAACACCTGTCACTAAGTATTTGTCCCATCAGTGCCGCCCCGCACGGAAAGTACTAGCGACAGGCATAATTTTCGCCTGTCACTAGTTATGTTGTTTCTAGTGACAGTCATCTATATTCGCCTGTCACTAATTAATTTTTCGACCGGGCATCCTCTTACAGAAAATACCAGTGACAGTCATATTTGCACGCCTGTCACTAGTGACACGTAGTAGTGACAGGCTTATCCTTGCCCGTCACTAGTTGTTCTCACTAGTGACAGGCACAATTTTGCCTGTCACTAACCACCTGGAGGCTATAACCCTTTCTAAAGTAGTGATATATTTTATTTTATTATTAAAGGCAACATAATGCTAATGGGCCTCACCCGAAGGGAGGCCCAATAGGGCATGGCGCCTAGGGAGAGGGGGGCAGCCGGCCTAGGCTTGGTGGGCCGCCCCAATGGGGCCCACCTAGGGCCGGCGGCTGCCCCTAGGTGGCTGGCGGGTGTGGGGGTTAGTCCCACACCGCCTGGCCCCAGGGTGGTGCGCCCCCCTCCCACTATATATAGGGGTCTCCCCTCCCCCTTTGGAATCATCCCATTCCCTCTCATTCTCTCTCTCTCATCCATTGAGGACTTCTCTGTAATATTGGAGGGGACCTCATGGGTGAGTTCTCCACCTTCACACCACCGTCGTGTGATCTGCGATCCGGCATCTACTTCTTCCGCTGCTCGGCTGGATCGGAGTCCGGTTGACATCTCCTACACCGAACGTGTGGCGAACTTCGGAGGCACGACACTTGGGGTGCTGCTCATCTTCATCAATATACGCCTTCATGCATAAGGCATGCCTCAGTCTTCAAAGGTATGAATATTGTATCTCTTCTCTGTTACTTATGTCTACATAGTATAGATCCTGGTATTAGTGTTCGAGCGGGTCTACGGGTAGACATGTCATACGGATAGAACACATAGCGATATGTGGGCATTTATTCTCTAGTTGCTAACCTCTTTTAATGTTCTTGTTCATATCGCGACACTGTTTGATGAAGCGGCCCCCAACCGACCTCACGTGGTGATTCACGAGACTGGTCCACGAATCAAAGTGGCTTAGGGGATGTCTATCTCTCTACAGTAGTTGATATGGCATCGACATTGGAGGGCCCTAAAAAGGGAAGAAGAACGTCAATCATTGAATCCATGTTGTGGCTCCACGTTCGTAGGTGGGAAGGGGTTCTACTGCGAAAGCCCTAAAGCCGCGTAAAACTTGCAATAGATAATATAGAAGCATCTATTTTTATTATTGCATAGGGGCATGTATTATAATGTGGGAATGACAAGTTTATGAAACTTTCATTAAAGCTATTGATGATGATAAAAATGCTATATCCATGTCATAACACTTCACTTTTGAAGTATTATTTATTGTGCTAATATATTTATATTCGACAGTAGCATAATAAGATAATCCCTCACAGTATTCCAGTTATCGTATTCCCCTTCTGTGTGCACTGATGGCTCAATGCACAGCGCCCAGAAAAGTGTTGATGGCTCCTGGTTGATGTAGAGCTTGTTGGGAACCCCAAGAGGAAGCTATGATGAACACAGCAGCAAGTTTCCCTCAGTTATGAAACCAAGGTTTAATCGAACCAGTAGGAGCAAGGAAACACCCCAAAGGTGTTACTAGCTGAGCTTTGGCAGGGCGCACTACCGGTGCTAGTAGCAACGTGGAGACCTGCACAACACGACCACAGAACTTTGTCCCCAACTTGCGATGAGGTTGTCAATCTCACCGTGTTTTGCGGAAAACAAAGGATTAAACGTATCGAATGGAAAGAAGTACAAGTTTGCAGAAAGTAAACACAAAGAAGTAAAAGATTGTAGATTATATGTAAAGAAAAAGGACTAGGATCCATAGTTCACTAGAGGTGGCTCTCCTGAAGATAGATAACATGCTGGGTGAACAAATTACAGCTGGGCAATTGACAAACACCGAGAAAGCAATACATGCATATACTAATCATCTTGACTCCTCTGAGACTTGATTGGGCATTACAACATAATACATAGACCGCCATCCAACCGCATCTATGACTAATAATCCACCTTCAGGTTATCATCCGAACCCCCTCAGTATTAAGTTGCAAGCAACAGATTATTGCTTTACGAACTGCGTGTAAAGTAAACAATACGATTGTTCTATGAACAAAGGATTGTTGTTTTCTCCCTAGTAGCAACAACACATCTAGTACCTTAGAGATTTCTGTCACTTCCCTAGATTACCAGAGGCATGAACCCACTATCGAGCATAAATACTAACTCTTGGAGTTGCTAGCATCTACTTGGCCAAGATAGCTACTAACAACGGAAAGCATGCAAGATCTCAAATAACAAAGACATGATAGAATCAATAATCAATCTGAAATAGCATCTCAATATCCATCGGGTCCCCGTAAACACAACATGTATGAATTACAAATAGATGATCTTGATCATGAACGGAGCTCACAAGATCTAAACATGAAAGCACAAAGGAGGATAAACCAGCCATCTAGCTACTACATGGATTCGTAGTCCAAGGATGAACTACTAACGCATCACACCGGAGGCTTGCATGGTGATGAAGAAGGCCTCCAGGGTGAATTCCCCTCTCTGGCAGGGTGCCGGGAAGAGCTTCAGATCCCTCCCGATATAGGGATGGAGATGAAGGCGGTTACACACTCTTTCGTGGATTTTTGATCGGGTCCTTAGGGTTTACGTCCCGAGGGCATCTTATAGTCAAAAGGAGAGCCCGAGGGGGTGCCTGGGCTGGCCACACCACCCCCTGGCGCGGGCCAGGCCTGGCCGTGCGGCCAGGTGGTGTGGCCGCCCTCTGGCCCCTCTCCGTCTCATATTCTGGCACTTGATCACTTCAGGAAAAATAGGCACTTTGGCTTTTGTCCCGTCAAATTCCGAGAATATTCATTTTCTGACTTTCCTGGAACCAAAAACAACAGAAACAGGCAGCTGGCACTATGGCTCTTGTTAATAGGTTAGTCCAAGAAATCATAAGAAAAGTACTCCAATGTTGGAACAAAACACAAGAAAGTGGATAAAACCAAGCATGGAACATCAGAAATTATAGATACATTTGCAATGGATCAACATCTCCAAGCTTAACTCCTGCTCGTCCTCGAGTAGGTAAGTGATAAAAAGAAAGAATAATTTTTGAGGTGACATGCACCATCAAAGACTTGATCAAAGTATTTGCAAAACATTCAAAGCTGGGATCATCGTACTTCAATCATAACATGAAAGACAAAGTTCTAGCAATAAGCAAAGAAACTATGATGCAACATGAAAAGACACAAACAAAAGATTCATGAATAACAATGCTTTGCAAGACGTTTGTTTGTTTCACATAAAGAAAACATAGCATAATAGTATTCAGCTTGTCCCTCAATAGAGTAGCAAATATAAATGCATAGGAAACCTTCAAAGTTCATAAGAGTGACTAGATACAATAGTTTCAAACAAGCAATAACAAGCTATGCATCAGTCAACTAGTCTTGGGACAATGCACATAGAACTATGAATGGCCACTATGCTCTCAAAGTAGGTGCATAAAGATAGAAGGTGGAGAATCAATATAATGGTGGAAGAAAGGCCTTTTGTAAAAGGAACTAGGGATTCAAGTCTCATAAAGAGCTTCCAAAAATTATGGTACTTATAGCTTTCATCTCTCATTGCCCCTATCATAAGCATCTTGAGGTGATTAAGGTTAAAGTGAACAAACTATGGTGTACATGCTTGACGAAGTATAAGTCAGAAATCTCATGTCCCTTGTATACGAGGGCCGCTCCTCATGCTACTCAAGTTTAGTCACCGGTAAGTTCTTGCCATCGTAAGTACATGTGTATCATAGAGAACCGCCAACGGGTACCCCTTGCCCGATGATACGGAAGAATCCCCATATCAAAATGACAAGGCAAGCAGACAACGAGCATCTCAGCATTCTTCTTATTTACCATGGGAATATGGTGCTTTTTTCTCTCTTTCCTCTTTTCATAGTATCTCTTTTTTTCTTTTTCTTTTTCTTTTCTCTTTTTATTCTCAATATAGTACTCTTTTTTTATAAGAAGAATGCTTCATAGACAGCTCATTATGGTTATGCTGCAGGTTTCCACCATGTCAGCATGGATTAGACCAGCGGCACAGGCGTTTCTCTAACGCATATACATAACTCCATGGACTTACAAGCTCCCCTTTCATTTCACACCGACGATATCCATATACAAAAGAGCATGATATCAACTAGGTACAAGTAACAAGTGCAATGTTGAAAGCGTTCCCCATGAAAGCATGGTTCTGCTAATTCCCGAGAAATAAGTGCAAGCATATACAACATAGAAGACACAATGGTTCAAGTTTGTTAAGGGCAAGTAAAGTAAAGTGTGCCATCAAGTTCGTGAGAGCTTTAATCACTAGTTTTCTCATAACAAGTGGAAGGTAAACAAAAGCATGAATATACTTGGAATAGCATAAGCTAGTAGGTAGGTATGGTGGACTCTTTGGAATAACTTGGTTTAGGGAGTTGGATGCATGAGTGGAACTCATACTTTGTTGTGGAGGCTAGCAAAAGACTGGGAGCGACAAACTAAGAGAGCAATAATGGCCATAATCATGCAGAGTGACAAAACATCATTGATCAAAGCATAAAGTGATACTACAAGTTGAAAACTAAAGGAGCATAAAGGCTACGGTGACTTGAGATAGTCACAACATGGTGTGAGCATGTGCCAAGTCAGCCCAAATAAAGCATCAAAGGAGAATACCACTATACTATGCTATAATATGCTAAAACAACACATGATTCATCCAAGGCACATTAAGAAATCTCAATTGTTTATAACAAGTCATGCTACAGCAAAAGAATACTAAGCATAAAGCCAAAACAATACCAAGCATGGCATGACAAAGCATAGGCCACAGTCAAAAGCGAGCTCGTTTTACTAGATAAGCATGAACTTTCCTACTCTTTTCCAAACCAAACCAAACTATTTGCAAACCAAAGTATGAAAGAGGGGGTCCAACCAATTTATTCAGAAAACTAAGCAAACCAAAGCAAACGAAAACCAAAACGAAAACGAAAAAAGAAGACGCTCCAAGAAAAACACAACTGTGCATGAAACAATAAAAATGAAGCGTTTGGAAGAAACCTGGAATTTTGATTGATGAAGAAGGGGATGCCTTGGGCATCCCCAAGCTTTGACGATTGTACTTCTTGGATATTTCTTGGGGTGACACACGTGGCATCCCCAATCTTGAGCTTTAGTCCATCCTTCATCTCATTACTCATTCCTTCCATACACCTGAAAATTTTCCTTCATACAAAACTTCACACAATCTCATTAGCAACATTAGTGCACTCAAGATAAATAAGTCTCAACGTTCAGTTATCACACCAAATAAACTTCCATTAGAACACTAGCTACTGTAGCACTTCCCTTAAAAAGCTCAATTCCCCAAAAGAACTCAAGAAGGAACTAACAAGAAGCAAATGCAGAAAATGGCAGAAATCTGTCAAAACAGACCAGCAGGTAAAGACGAATTTTTTAGAAGACCGTATGTTGCTCAAATCAAAAAGTGTTGAACTAACGAAAGTTAGTTAACAACCTGGGGCAGAAGCGCAAAAAATTACAGCTCAATCCGACATACAAAGCGCTCTCACCAAGTTTTACGGTGAAGCACAGAAATCTGTTTCGGGACAACAACTTTCCCAATCATTACTTCTCTCTCATTAGAGGTTACTCTTGGCACAAAAAGCAAATAAAAAGGATAAGGAGCGGTTATTACAGAGGTAATAACTTTTAAGACTCATCTAAAACTCTTGGGTTATCGCCCAACAAGTACTTTTCTTTAACGCCTTTAAGTTAGGCATAAGAAGCAAAGAAAGAATCAATTGTTCTCAAATGAAGAAGCATTAAAACCAAATTTCTTGCCCTTACCTCTATTAGTTTTATTCTTAACCTTGGGGAAAATATGATTGTTTGGTGGAGAATAAAGGTGCATGGTCCCCTTTCCCACATCTATTATTGCTCCAAGGAGTTCTAATAGGGACCTTCCAAGTGTAATTTGTCCTTTTCCTGCACATTCAATAACAAGATAATCAATAGAAATCGTTTTCCCAAGGATCTTTGTAAACACTCCTTCAGCTATTCCAAGAGGTAATATGGTAGTATTATTAGTAAGAGACGTTTCTTTTCCTCCTTCAATGAGCCCCCAAGTATTCAGAGATTTATAAATATCTTTGGGCATAAGACAAAATTCAGACATGATATCACAGCGAGCTTGAAAAGTTTTGGTGTTCATCTTAATCTTTACTGTAGGGAACCACTTTGATGGTTCAGAGTTTATTGGAACATAATTGTGATGCTCCCTAAGCATGTTATAGCAATTTTCTAAGCTAGTAGTGCTAGCCTCAAGAGTGTTCAACCTAGCAAATATTTTTGCGAAAGAAGTATCAGTTTGGCTAGGCAAGTTGTAAGTGAGGATCAATTTCTATATAGCATTAATAGCATCATCCTCATTACAATGGAGGAAATCTCCTCCCACAACAGCATCTAAAGCATATCTGTAGAAAAGAGCAATTCCAAGGTAAAAACTGCTAAGGAACAAGCTTTGAGTCATTTTAGGCTCAGTTTTTTCATGTAGATCGGAGATTCTAGACCAAGCTTCCTTAAAACATTCCTCAATTCCTTGTTTAAAAGTGAAAATTATATCCTCGGGTGACATAGTGATTGGAGCAAGGCTAGACATAGTGACTTAGGATAGGAACTAATTTTTTTGTGTTTTTAAAATAAGAAAGCAAACTTGCAAAACTAAATTTTTTTGGATTTTTGAAGAACGAAACAAGCAAACAAAGCAAAAGAAACTAAGCAAAACAAAAACAAAAAAGTAAAGAGATTGGTTATGAGGGACTCCCCTTGTGAAGATGTCCTTGACTCCCCGGCAATGGCGCCAGAAAAATGCTTGATGGCTCAATGCACGGCGCCTAGAAAAGTGTTGATGGCTCGTGGTTGATGTAGAGCTCATTGGGAACCCCAAGAGGAAGGTATGATGAGCACAACAACAAGTTTCCCTCAGTTATGAAACCAAGGTTTAATCGAACCAGTAGGAGCAAGGAAACACCCCAAAGGTGTTACTAGCTGAGCTTTGGCAGGGCGCACTACCGGTGCTAGTAGCAACATGGAGATCTGCACAACACAACCACAGAACTTTGTCCCCAACTTGCGATGAGGTTGTCAATCTCATCGTGTTTTGTGGAAAAGAAAGGATTAAACGTATCGAATGGAAAGAAGTAAAAGTTTGCAGAAAGTAAACACAAAGAAGTAAAAGATTGTAGATTGTATGTAAAGAAAAAGGACCGGGATCCATAGTTGATTGGGCATTACAACATAATACATAGACCGCCATCCAACTGCATCTATGAATAATAATCCAACTTTAGGTTATCATCCGAACCCCCTCCAGTATTAAGTTGCAAGCAACAGATTATTGCTTTATGAACTGCGTGTAAAGAAAACAAGACGATTGTTCTATGAACAAAGGATTGTTGTTTTCTCCCTAGTTGCAACGGCACATCTAGTACCTTAGAGATTTCTGTCACTTCCCCAGATTACCAGAGGCATGAACCCACTATCGAGCATAAATACTAACTCTTGGAGTTGCTAGCATCTACTTGGCCAAGATAGCAACTAACAACAGAAAGCATGCAAGATCTCAAATAAAAAAGACATGATAGAATCAATAATCAATCTGAAATAGCATCTCAATATCCATCGGATCCCCGCAAACACAACATGTATGAATTACAAATAGATGATCTTGATCATGAACGGAGCTCACAAGATCTAAACATGAAAGCACAAAGGAGGAGAAACCAGCCATCTAGCTACTACATGGATCCGTAGTCCAAGGATGAACTACTCACGCATCACATCGGAGGCTTGCATGGTGATGAAGAAGGCCTCCAGGGTGAATTCCTCTCTCCGACAGGGTGCTGGGAAGAGCTTCAGATCCCTCCCGATCTAGGGATGGAGATGACGGCGGCTATAGACTATTTTGTGGATTTTTGATCGGGCCCTTATGGTTTACGTCCCGAGGGCATCTTATAGTCGAAAGGGGAGGACGAGGGGGTGCCTGGGCTGGCCACGCCACCCCCTGGCACGGTCCAGGCCTGGCCGCACGGCCAGGTGGTGTGGCCGCCCTCTGGCCCCTCTCTGTCTCTTATTCTGGCACTTGATCACTTCCGGAAAAATAGGCACTTTGGCTTTTGTCCCGTCCAATTCCGAGAATATTCATTTTCTGACTTTCTGGAACCAAAACAGCAGAAAACAGCCAGCTGGCACTGTGGCTCTTGTTAATAGGTTAGTCCAAGAAATCATATGAAAAGTACTCCAAAGTTGGAACAAAACATAAGAATGTGGATAAAACCAAGCATGAAACATCAAAAATTATAGATACATGTGCAATTTATCATGCACCACCAAGAAAGTTCTTCGGTATGAGGCGCCCTCGGTGAGTAGGGGTTAGACATATCTACGTTCGCATATAGTGGGTGCAAGTCATGTTGCACTGCGGATACACACAAGTTAGAACTGGCGAGCTTATCATGTTCAGACATGGCCTCGGAATACAGGATACCGAAAGGTCAAGCCTGAATCACATAGTTGATGTGATCGACATTAGGGAATGTCCACCTTTGATACTGCACTAATGGCCGTGACGATCGGGGGAGGTGTAGGGGACTAGGATCATGTGATCACTAAACGAGTAGAGGGATGTTCGTTTGAGTGGGAGTTCTTTTGTTTTAAGTTCGAAAAACATAATTAAAACTTGAACTCATTATTATGAACATGGTCTAAACACTTTGCAAATCCATTGTAGATGTCTCGCCCACCCACTTTCAACCTTAGCACTTTCCTCGAGAAGGACAAGCTGAAAACTGATGGAACCAACTTCACCGCATGGTTCCATAATCTTAGGATCTTCCTAATCCCCTACAAGTTGACCTATGTCATTGAGGCCGAGCTTCCGGCTAAGCCTGCAGATTACGCCTCCTAGGACGAAAAGAATGTCTGGCAGTCCAAGGCGGACGATTTCTCCCTCATCCAAAGTGGAATTCTCTATGCCGTGGAGCCGGAGCTTCAAAAGCATTTTGAGAAGATGGTTGCTTTTGAGATCATTGAGGATATCAAGGCCGTCTTTGCTCCACATACCCGTGCAGAGAGGTATGATGCTTTCGAGCTCTTCTTCTCTGCTAAAATGGAAGAGCACAGCAGTATTAGTGAGCACGTGGTTAAAATGTCTGGCTATGTTAAGTGTTTGAACGCCCTGGATTGCAAAATCCCGGAGGAGCTCGCGATTGATAGGGTGCTACACTCGCTGCCCCTAGCTATAAGTGCTTTGTCTTGAACTAAAACATGCAAGGGATGACTAAGACCCTTGCCGAGGTATTCGCCATGCTCAAAACTGCTGACGTTGAAATCAAGAAGGATCACATGGTGTTGATGGTCAATAAGGCCACCAACTTTAAGAAGCCGGGGCAAAAGGGAAAAGGCAAGGGCAAGAAGTCCAAGAAGGTTGGCAAGATCGTTGCCAGTACCTCAAAGACTGCCAAGCCTGGCCCTAAGCCTGGCACTACGTGCTACTCCTGCAAAGAGGATGGGCACTAGAAACACAACTGCCCCAAGTACCTTGAAGACAAGCGAGCCGGAAAGATAGCCACCAAGGACAAAGGTATATATGATGTACATGTTATTGATGTATTCCTTACAAGCGCCAGGAGTCACACCTGGGTATTTGATACCGGATATGTTGCTCACATTTGTAACTCTCAGGAGGATCTACAGAGTAGGAGGCGCCTGAGGAAGGACGAGGTGATGATGCGCGTCGGCAACGGTTCGAGAGTCGAAGTGATGGCCGTCGGCACCATGCATCTATGTCCGCCGTCAGGATTATTTTTGGTTTTGAATAAATGCTACTATGTACCCGCATTGAGTATGAACATTGTGAGTGGGTCTTGCTTGTTGCAAGACCGTTATTCATTTAAATCAGGAACAAATGGTTGTTCAATTTATATGAATGATATTTTCTATGTTCATGCTCCTGTGTGTGATGGTTTATTCTTACATGATCTGGATTGTAATACACACATCCATAGTGTTGATGCTAAATGTTGTAAGCATAATGATGATAATTCCATGTTTATGTGGCATTGCCGTCTTGGTCACATTGGCAAAAAACACATGAAGAAGCTTCATTCAGAAGGGCTTCTTGGATCATTGTATTTCGAATCCCTTGATACATGTGAGCCATGCCTCATGGGCAAGATGAATAGGACACCGTTCTCCAGGACAGTGGAGAGAGTTGTAGACCTACTAGGAATTATACATACGGAGAGAGTTGCCGGAGTGACAGTGGAGAGAGTTGATGACATTCTTTTCCTCGTCAGGGGCATCAAGAGCTGGTGGGGAGCCTAGCGGCGCATCTAGCACATATTTCTTTTTTGCAGCAGTGAGGAGAATCCTCAAATTCATAGCCCAGTTGGTGAAGTTGCTACCATTCGCAGCAAGTTTCTCTTTCTCCATGAACACATTGAAATTAAAAGCAGGTGGTGCCATCTACAACAGAATTTGTAAAGTTTATTTAGACTAAGTTTATGATATATTGAGTTAAACTAATCCAAATTACTAATGAACTCCCACTCAAAAACGACATCCCTCGTGTCTTTTTGGTGATTACATGAACCAAATCCACTACACCAAGTCCGATCATCACGTGAGTTGATGTAGCTTCAAAGGCGAGCATCTATATGGGCATCATATCAACTATATGACTCATGCTTAACCTTTCGGTCCGTGTTCCGAGGCCATGTCTGTACATGCTAGGCTCGCCAAGTAAGAACCTTAGTATTCGCGTGTGTAAAACCGTCTTACACCCGTTCCTATGAAAGCGTAGATTCGAGTACACCCGATCATCACGTGATGTCTCGAAACACGATCCACAGAACGGTGCATACTTAAGGAATAACACATTTTTATCTTGATATCTAAATGAGGGATCATCTTATAATGCTACCAAAAGTGCCAAACTAGCAGTATAAGATGCTAACATCTAATGTGTAAAGTGAGATGATATGGTCCATGCATTTGATCTCTATCACTTGCATCGTGGTATGATCTCTATCATTCCTTTGTGTGTAAGGCCAAGGTCTATGGAACTTACACGTTGAGTGTGTTGTAAGAGTATCTATCATACATCTACTTACAACAATACCATATCAATACACTAGCCCAGCAACGATCTAAACTAGACGCCTCTAATTTATCAATTGCAAGTTTTACGTGGCTTAGGGCCTTCGGAGATAGAACCGTTCTCACCTACGAACATGAACCACAACGAGGATAACTAAGTTATTAGCAACTCGTTGTAAATCAGATATTGACTATAGTAGGAGAGACAGACACCCGCCAACCACTTATGCAAAACAAGTTGCATGTCAGTCGTGGAACCGGTCTCATGTACGATGACATGTAAGGTTCGTCCGGGCCGCTTCATCCCACTATGCCACCAATATCCAAAATACATAGAAGATGCAATAACATGATCATCATCGCCCACATATAAACATATGTGTACTACCCATGCAAAGCACCTACGCATAGATCAGGCTCTGATACCACTGTTGGGTCCGCAACATAGAAAACAAAAAATTTCCTACGGTGTGAACTACACGCCAAGATCTATCTACTAGGTACAAAGCAACAGGTGGACATACATCCAACGAGAACTTACCCTCGAAGACAACGAGTTTTGTTAACGAGTAGGAACTCGTGGTTGATGTAGTCGTACACTTGCCGATCTCAAGATCATGAGGAAGTCCGAGCGCCGCAACTCAGCAGCGCATCCGCACTCGTACACACGTTCAAGCCACCGGACAACCTCCACCTCCTCGCTCCAGCGATCCAGCGGAAGCAGCAACTCCTTCCAGACGAAATGCCACCGGGAACATGTATCTCGCTAATCCGAGACCATGGGGGAATAATTCTAGAGGGGGAGAGAGATCCTTCACAAGGAGGTGTGAGGATGAAGGAGGGAATGGGTGGCCTTTTATAGGAGGAGGGGGGTGCCCCCTCTCTCCATGGCCAGCGCATGGGGGGTGACCCCTCACCTCCCCCATTCATGTGGTGGTAACCCCTCCACATTAAAATGCCTCTTCACATTCCCTTTTAAAGTCTCCACTTTAAATGCATTAAATTTCTCCAAATTTAATGCTCTCTCATTTAATAAAACTCTTTTTATTAAATTTATTCAGAATTTTGTTAATTACTTTAATTAACAAACATTCACATATAGCCCCTTGCAATATTTCAATATCACATGCATAACCACTTTCTGCAATTTCACCCGAAAGAATTTCCGGTTTCTATTGAAACAATTCCTGCGCTTTGCAATTCTTTCGTCTGAAACATATGTGCTCCAAAATGGTGTCCGATAACTCTTAACTGTGCCACCCTACGGTTCGCGAATAATGCAGACATGATCGAGACCCTTCTCCGATCAATAATCAGCAGCGGGACCTGGTGATCTGTACTGACTCCTACACATTTAACGATGACTTCTGTGATCGTGAGAACCTTTAACGCTTATAACTAAATCCCTTTGTCTCTCGATATATTACATGTCCGAGATTCGATCATCAGTATCTCCATACCTAGCTTGATCTCGTTACCGACATGCACTCTTTTCTCGTTCCCGTGACATAACATTCTAGTGATCACATCACTTGCTTGCAAGCTATCTTAATGTGATATCACCGAGAGGGCCCAGAGTATATCTATACATCATCTGGATTGACAAATTCCACTCTTGATCCATGAGCCTCAACATAACACCTTCGTAGTACTGAACCCATCTTTATAGTCACCCTGTTACGGTGTGACATTTGATGTTATCAAGATACTCTTCCGGTGTTAGCAATTAATATGATCTCATGGTCTAAGCATAAAGATTACTTCGTATGGTGTTATAGAAATATAAACATAATGACTTGATCGTAATGATATACTTCAGATGAATGTTCATCACATCATTCCACCAATGGTGTGACCTTGTTTTTAACAACATCCAATGTCCATGATTAGGAAACCTTGATCATCTTGTTAATCAACAAGCTAGTCTATAAGAGAGGCATAACTAGGAACCCTTTTTGTTTATTGATGTTTCCGATCAATACAATTCTAGCATGTAAAATAAACATCTATCATATATAAGGAATATATAATAACAACTTTATTATTGCCTCTCAGGGCATATTTCCTCCAGTCTCCCACTTGCACTAGAGACAATAATCTAGTTCACATAGTGATAAATCTAACACCCATGGAGTTATGGTGTTGATCATGTTTTGCCCTAGGGAGAACTTTAGTCAACGTATCTGCTACATTTAGGTCCGTGTGTACTTTACAAATCTTTATATCTCCATCCTTGACATGCTCGCGGATGGAGTGAAACCGGCGCTTAATATGCTTGGAATTCTTGTGAGACCTTGGTTCCTTTGCGTTGGCTATGGCTCCATTATTGTCACAATAGATCACCATTGGGTCCAACGCACTGGGAACCACACCTAGTTCTGTAATGAACTCTTTCATCCAAACCGCCTCCTGTGCCGCTTCTGAAGCAGCAACATATTCCGCCTCCGTCGTTGATCCAGCCACCACGGGTTGTTTGGAACTCCTCCAACTAACTGCTGCTCCGTTCAAGAGAAATACGTATCCGGATTGAGACTTAGAGTCATCCGGATCGGTGTCAAAGCTAGCATCGACATAACACTTAGCGACTAGCTCTTCTTCACCTCCGTATATAAGAAACATATCCTTAGTTCTTCTCAAGTACTTGAGGATGTTCTTTACCGCTATCCAGTGTTCCTAACCTGGATCAGATTGGTACCTACTAGTCAAACTAATAGCATGTGCCACATCCGGTCTTGTACATAGCATGGCATACATAATAGAGCCTATGGCCGAGGCATAGGGGATCTTATCCATCATCTCTCTTTCTTTCGCCATAGCCGGACTTTGAGTCTTACTCAATGTCTTGCCTTGCAACATAGGTAAGAACCCCTTCTTACTTTCGTCCATATTAAACTTCTTTAATATCTTATCAAGGTATGTACTCTGTGATAGCCCAATTAGGCGGCTTGATCTATCTCTATAGATTTTAGTGCCTAATATATATGATGCTTCACCAAGGTATTTCATCAAAAATTTGCTATTTAGATAACTTTTAACACTGTTTAAAAGATCTATATCATTTCCAATCAATAATATGTCATCCACATATAATATCAGAAATGCCACATTGCTCCCACTCACTTTCTTGTAAATACAAGCTCTCCATAAGTTTGGACAAATCCAAACTCTTTGATCACCTCATCAAAGCGGAGATTCCAACTACGGGATGCTTGCTTCAGTCCATAGATGGATCGCTGAAGTTTGCATACCTTATTAGCATCCTTAGGATCGACAAAACCCTTAGGTTGGATCATATACAACTCTTCTTCAATATTACCATTGAGGAACGCAGTTTTGACATCCATCTGCCATATTTCATAATCGAAATATGCAGCAATTGCTAACATAATCCTAACCGACTTAAGCATCGCTACAGGAGAGAATGTCTCATCGTAGTCAACTCCTTGAATTTGTCGAAACCCCTTTGCGACAAGTCGAGCCTTATAGATGGTCACATTACCATCAACATTGGTTTCTCTTTTGAAAATCCATTTATTCTCAACGGCCTTTCGGTCGTGAGGTAAGTCCACCAAGTTCCAAACTTGGTTCTCGTACATGGATTCCATCTCGGATTTCATGGCTTCTAGCCATTTTTTGGAATCCAGGCTCATCATCGCTTCTTCATACGTCGCAGGGTCATCCATTTCATCAACCATAAAATTCACAACAGGATTGTCGTACAGTTCAGGAGCTGTACGTGTCCTGCTTGACCTGCGAGGTTCAGTAGTGTCCTCTTTCGGAGTTTCATGATCATTATCATTAGCTCTCTCTTCATCAGGTGAAGTCAACTCCGAAACAACTTCCGGTGCTGTGCCACTCGCCATTCCATGAAGAGAAGGTTCTATAACCTCTTCGAGTTCTACCTTCCGACTACTCACACCTTTCGCGAGAAACTCCTTCTCAAGAAAGGATCCATTCTTGGCAACAAAAACCTTGCCCTCAGATCTGGGATAGAAGGTATACCCAATTGTTTCCTTAGGGTATCCTATGAAGACACATTTTTCCTCTTTGGGTTTGAGTTTATCCGGTTGAAGTTTCTTCACATAAACATCGCATCCCCAAACTTTAAGAAATGACAGCTTAGGTTTGTTTCCAAACCATAATTCACACGGTGTCGTTTCAACGGATTTAGATGGTGCCCGATTTAAAGTGAATGCAGTTGTTTCCAGTGCATAACCCCAAAATGACAGTGGCAAGTCAGTCAGAGACATCGTAGATCGAACCATATCCAATAAGGTACGATTATGACCTTCCGACACACCATTACGTTGTGGTGTTCCGGCAGGCGTGAGTTGTGAAACTATTCCACACTCTTTCATGTGTGTGCTAAACTCGTAACTTATATACTCTCCTCCACGGTCAGACCGTAGAAATTTGATCTTTCTATTACGATGATTCCACTTCATTCTGAAATTCCTTGAACTTTTCAAAAGTTTCAGACTTGTGTTTCATCAAATAGATATACCCATATCTACTCAAATCATCCGTGAAAGTAACAAAATAACGATATCCACCTCACGCCGACACACTCATTGGTCCACACACATCAGTATGTATGATTTCCAATAGATCTGTCGCCCGTTCCATTGAACCGGAAAACGGCGTTCTAGTCATCTTGCCCATAAGGCATGGCTCACATGTATCAAATGATTCAAAATCAAGTGATTCCAAAAGTCTATCAGAATGGAGTTTCTTCATGCGTTTAACGCCAATATGACCTAGACGTCAGTGCCACATATATGTAGACATATCATCATCAAGTTTATTCTTTTTAGCATTAACATTATGAATGTCTGTAATATTACTACCGAGATCCAACATAAATAAACCATTCAACATAGGTGCATGACCATAAAAGTTATCATTCTTATAAATCGAACAACCATTGTTTTCAGATTTAAAAGAATGACCACTTTGCATCAAACACGATCCAGATACAATGTTCATGCTCAGTGCAGGCACTAAATAACAATTATTTAGGTTTATAACTAATCCTGATGGCAAATGGAGAGGTAGCGTACCGACGGCGATCACATCAACTTTTGATCCATTGCCGACCCGCATTCTAACCTCATCCCTTGCTAGTTGTCGCTTGTTCCGTAGCCCCTGAACCGAGTTACATAGATTAGCAACCGATCCCGTATCAAATACCCAGGTGCTACTGTGAGTACTAGTCAAGTACACATCAATAACATGTATATCACATATACCTTTGTTTGCCTTGCCGGACTTCTTGTCCGCCAAATACTTGGGGCAGTTGCGCTTCCAATGGCCAGTCCCCTTACAATAGTAGCACTCGGTGTCAGACTTAGGGCCAGCTCGGGGTTTCTTTTCAGGCGTGGCAACACACTTGCCACCCTAATTTCCCTTGTGCTTGCCTTTCTTGTCTTTCTTGAAACCGGTGGTCCTATTGATCATCAACACTTGATGTTCTTTCCTAATCTCCACTTCTGCAGTCTTAAGCATTCACAGAAGCTTGGGAAGAGACTTCTTCATGCCCTGCATATTATAGTTCATCACGAAGCTCTTGTAGCTAGGTGGCAGAGATTGGAGAACACGATGTATGCCTAAGTCAACGGGAATCGTTATTCCCAAGGACACAAGCTTATCGGCGTACCCAGACATTTTGAGTACGTGCTCACTAATGGAGCTGTTTTCCTCCATCATGCAGCTAAAGAACTTTTCTGTAGCATTATAACTCTCTACGACAGCATGGGTATCGAAAATTATTTTCAATTCTCCCATGGTATCAAAGGCATTGCCATTTTCGAAACGCTTTCGAAGCTCTGGCTCTAGCCCATACAGTATGTCGCAATGAACTAAGTTGTGGTCCTCCTGACGAGTCATGTAGACATTCTTTTCCTCGTCAGGGGCATCAGGAGCTGGTGGGAAGCCTAGTGGTGCATCTAGCACATATTTCTTTTGTGCAGCAGTGAGGAGAATCCTCAAATTCATAGCCCAGTTGGTGAAGTTGCTACCATTCGCAGCAAGTTTCTCTTTCTCCATGAACACATTGAAATTAAAAGCAGGTGGTGCCATCTACAACAGAATTTGTAAAGTTTATTTAGACTAAGTTTATGATAGATTGGGTTCAACTAATCCAAATTACTAATGAACTCCCACTCAAAAACGACATCCCTCGTGTCTTTTTGGTGATTACATGAACCAAATCCACTACACCAAGTCCGATCATCACATGAGTTGATGTAGCTTCAAAGGCGAGCATCTATATGGGCATCATATCAACTATATGACTCATGCTTAACCTTTCGGTCCGTGTTCCGAGGCCATGTCTGTACATGCTAGGCTCGCCAAGTAAGAACCTTAGTATTCGCGTGTGTAAAACTGTCTTACACCCGTTCCTATGAAAGCGTAGATTCGAGTACACCCGATCATCACGTGATGTATAACACCTTCGTAGTACTAAACCCATCTTTATAGTCACCCTGTTACGGTGTGACGTTTGATGTTATCAAGATACTCTTCCGGTGTTAGCAATTAACATGATCTCATGGTCTAAGGATAAAGATTACTTCGTATGATGTTATAGCAATATAAACATAATGACTTGATCGTAATGCTATACTTCGGATGAATGTACATCACATCATTCCACCAATGGTGTGACCTTGTTATTAACAACATCCAATGTCCATGATCAGGAAACCTTGATCATCTTGTTAATCAACAAGCTAGTCTATAAGAGAGGCATAACTAGGAACCCTTTTTGTTTATTAAACACACATGTATTGATGTTTCCGATCAATACAACTCTAGCATGTAAAATAAACATCTATCATATATAAGTAATATATAATAACAACTTTATTATTGCCTCTCAGGGCATATTTCCTTCAAATGGTTATCGTTAGTTTGTTACCTTTACTGAAGACTTAAGCAGATATGGATATATCTACTTAATGAAGCACAAGTCTGAAAACTTTGAAAAGTTCAAGGAATTTCAAAAAGAAGTAGAGAATCAACTTAACAAGAGAATCAAGCATCTTTGATCGGATCGAGGAGGCGAGTATTTGAGTTATGAGTTTAACATGCACTTGAAGGACTGTGGGATTATCCCACAACTTACGCTAGCCAGAACACCACAGCGTAATGGTGTGTCGGAACATTGTAACTGAACCCTATTAGATAGTGTGCGGTCCATGATGTCTTTAACTGATTTGTCTGTGTCTTTTTGGGGATACGCGTTAGAAACTGCCACTTTTATTTTAAACTAAGCACCATCCAAATCCGTAGAGACAACCCCATATGTGATATGGCATGGCAAGAAGCCAGTGTTGTCATTTCTGAAATTTTGGGGATGTGAGGTTTACGTCAAGAAACTACAGCCTGACAAACTTAACCCAAATCGGAAAATTGTATCTTTGTAGGATATCCAAGGGAAACCATAGGGTATACTTTCTACAACCAAGCCGAAGGCAAAACGGTTGTCGCAAAAACCGGCACCTTTCTCGAGAAAGAGTTTCTTGCTAAAGGAGTTAGTGGAAGGAAAATTGAGTTGGATGAAGTTGTTGACCCTTGTCTCCAAATTCCGAGTAGCACAACGGAAGCTATTCTGAAACCGCTCTCCAACATGGAGGAAGATCCCAATGATGATGATCAAAACAACGACATCGAGACTCCTGAGGTTCGCAGGTCTACAAGAATTCGTGCCACTCCTGATTGGTACAGTAGCCTTGTAATGTCTGTCATCCTAGATGAACAGGAAGAACCTGCAAACTACAAAGAAGCTATGGATAGTGCTGACTCCGAGAAATGGCTGGAAGCCATGAAATCCAAAATAGGATCCATGCATGAGAACCAAGTTTGGACCTTGGTAGATCTTCTAGAAGGCCGCAAGGCCGTGGAAAATAAAAGGATCTTTAATAAAAAGATAGATGCGAATGGTAATGTGACCGTTCACAAAGCTCGACTTGTCGCAAAGGGGTTTCGAAAAATTCAAGGAGTTGATTACGACGAGACTTATTCTCCCGTAGTGATGCTTAAGGCTGTCCGGATTTTAATAGCAATTTCTGCACATTTCGACTATGAAATTTCGCAGATGGATGTCAAGACCGCATTCCTCAATGGTCACATTGATGAAGAGTTGTATATGATGCAACTAGAAGTTTTTGTTGACCATAAGGATGCTGGAAAAGTATGCAAGCTTCAACGGTCCATTTATGGATTGAAGCAAGCTTCTCGGAGCTAGAACCAATGTTTTGATCAAGTGATCAAGAGTTTTGGATTTGTCGAAAATCAACAAGAGTTTTGTGTTAACAAGAAAGCGAGTGGGAGCTCAGTTGTTTTCTTAGTAGTGTATGTAGATGACATATTACTCATGGGAAACGATGTGGATCTTATGAAAAGCGTGAAAGCATATTTGAGTAACCAATTTTCCATGAAGGATCTATCTAGGTGAAGCTGCATACATATTAGGAATCAAGATCTATAGAGATAGATCAAGGCACCTAATTGCATTAAGTCAAAGTACTTACATCGAAAAGATTTTGAATAGGTTCAAAATGGAAAATACCAAAAGGGGATTGGTACCAATGACGAAGAATTGCAAAATGAGTATGACTCAATGTACGATAACGGATGATAATAGAGAAAAGATGTCTTACATCCCCTATGCCTCAGCCATAGGATCTATCATGTATGCAATGTTAAGTACGTGACCTGATGTGGCATTGTCTCTTAATTTGACGAGCCGATACCAAAGTAATCCAGGACCGAATCACTAGACAACTATAAAGAATATCCTAAAGTATCTAAGAAGAACAAAGGATGTGTTCCTAATCTATGGAGGAAGTGATGAAGGTCTAAACGTAACAGGTTACATGGATGTGAGCTGGAACTCAGATCATGATGACTCAAAGTCTCAAGATTTGTGTTCCTAGTGAATGGTGGGGCGGTAAGCTAGAAGAGTAAGAATCAGCCGGTGGTGGTGCAATCTTCAATGGAGTCTGAATACATTGATGCGGCTGATGCAGCAAATGAAGCTGTTTGGCTAAGGAATTTCGTCATTAAACTGGGAGTTTTTTCCAAATGCGCAAGACCCCGTGAAGATCTATTGTGATAGCACGGGAGCTATTGCAAACGCAAAGGAACCAATGACTCATTCCGTAGCCAAACACATCAAGCTTAGATTTCACGTCATCCGATAGAACGTTGACGAAGGTGAAGTCAAGATTTGCAAAGTAGATACGGAACTGAATATGGCAGATCCTTTGACTAAAGTTCTCCATCAGGAAAAGCACGAACAACACCGAGATTCCATTGGTGTTAGGTTCCTGCCTATTGTAAACTAGTTTTATTTGTACTCTAGTGCAAGTGGGAGATTGAAGGAGTTATGCCCTAGAGGCAAATAATAAAGTGCATTATTTGATATATCTCCTATATGTTCATAATACATTTCATACTGTGATATAACTGTGTTAATACGAAACGTTAATACATGTGTGGTATGTAAACAAACTGTGTCTCTAGTTACCTCTAGCAAACTAGTTCATTGGTCATGAGGATGGTCTGGGTTTCAAGATCATGGGAATTTATGCCGATTGACAATGGGGTCATGTTATTAGTTGAATAACATGATAGACAAACATCCGACTGTTATATCTTGAATGAGATCTATTTACAAAGTTCACCATTGATGATAAAACACACAGAACCTCGCAACCTGATCCTTTGACTGTGAGGTAATGCAAATCACCATTCCGGAGGAAGCTTAGATGGTTATCAAGAATCATCTCGTAAAAGGGTGATAAAAAACATGCCACTCAGGTTTCCCAAAGGGATGCGTAGAGGAGTACATATCAAGACTAGGATTTGTCTAATCCATGTAACAGATAGATACATGTGGCCATCTCAGTGACGTTGCATTAATAAAGCTTGCAAGCATGTGAATTGGTCACGAAATGCAATGACATGGGAACGAGTAAACAAGTTCATTGGTAACAAGACCGAACTAAGGTATGGGGATATCGAAGATCAAGTCTCGAATGAATTAGGTATCATATGACAAAGGGAACGGGAAACGACTCTCTCACGGTTCGAGCGATTGTATTCGTGAAACGCACGGGGGTCACATGGCTATCCAGGTCCCTCTGTTGATCATTGATGTGAGAGTAGTCACGATCATGTCCGGAGTGTTTCCGAATCGAAGGATGTCAAGCTTAAGGGTAGGGACACTTAGGGTAGATGAGGTATCATAGGAGAAATAGAGAAAGAGAAACCAGAATAGTTTCGGGTAACTTCCGATGGAGATCGGAAGGGGTCCGGAAGGTGTTCCGGAGTGAAGGAATAATACAATATGTGTATTTGAATGTTAATTGGAGAATTAATATTAAATATATATTTTATTTTATTATTAAAGGCAACATAATGCTAATGGGCCTCACCCAAAGGGAGGCCCAATAGGGCATGGCGCCTAGGGAGAGGGGGCCAGCCGACCTAGGCTTGGTGGGCCGCCCCAATGGGGCCCACCTAGGGCTGGCGGCTGCCCCTAGGTGGCCGGTGGGTGTGGGGGTTAGTCCCACACCGCCTGGCCCCAAGGTGGTGCGCCCCTGCCACTATATATAGGGGTCTCCCCACCCCCTTTGGAATCATCCCATTCCCTCTCATTCTCTCTCTCTCATCCATTGAGGACTTCTCCGTAATATTGGAGGGGACCTCGTGGGTGTATTCTCCACCTTCACACCACCGTCGTGTGATCTACAATCCGGCATCTACTTCTTCCGCTACTCGGCTGGATTGGATTTTGGTTGACGTCTCCTACACCAGACGTGTGACGGACTTCGGAGGCACCACACTTGGGGTGCTGCTCGTCTTCATCAATATACGCCTTCCTGCGTAAGGCGTGCCTCGGTCTTCAAAGGTATGAATACCATATCTCTTCTCCATTACTTATGTCTACATAGTATAGATCCTGGTATTAGTGTTCGAGTAGATAGAAATTTTTTGTTTTCTGCTACGGAACCCTTCAGTAAGGAAATATTCTCGAAATTAGACGGGACAAAAGCCCAAGTCAATATTTTACTAGAAGGAACATAGAGTCTGGAGGGGAGACGAAGTGGCGCACCAAGGAGGCCACACCTGGTGGCCGCGCGACCAGCCCTAGGGCGCGCCACTAGGGGGTGTGGGCCCCCTGGTACTCTACCGACCTTGCCCCTTTGCCTATAAAAGCCTCCTGGGACAAAAACCCTAAGTACCCGATCAAAATTCCACGAAGGAGTCTGTAGCCGCCGCCATCTCCATCCCTAGATCGGGAGGGATCTGAAGCTCTTCTCGGCACCCTGCTGGAGGGGAGAGATCACCCTGGAGGCCTTCTTCATCACCATGTCTGCCTCTGGTGTGATGCATGAGTAGTTCATCCTTGGACTATGGGTCCATGTACTAGCTAGATGGTTGGTTCTCCTTCTTTGTGTTATCATGTTTAGATCGTGTGAGCTCCATTCATGATCAAGATCATCTATTTGTAATCTTACATGTTGTGTTTGCGGGGATCCAATGGATATTGAGATGCTATTTCATATTGATTATTGATTCTATCATGTCTATGTTATTTGTGATGTTGCATGCTCTCCATTGTTTGTAAATATCTTGGCCAAGTAGATGCTTGCAACTCCAAGAGGGAGTAGTTATGCTCGATAGTGGGTTCATGCCTCTAGTAATGTGGGGAAGTGACAGAAATCTCTAAGGTTGTAGATGTGTTGTTGCTAGTAGGGAGAAAACAACAATACTTTGTCCATGGGACAATCATATTGTTTACTTTACACACTTTTCTTAATGCAATTATCTATTGCTTGCAACTTAATACTAGAAGGGGTTCGGACGATAACCTGAAGGTGGATTATTAGTCATAGATCAGTTGGATTATGGTCTATGTGTTATGTTGTAATGTCCAATCAAATCTCATAGGAGTCAAGATGTCTAGTATATGCATTGTATGCTTTCTCGAATCTGTCAATTGCCCCGCTGTAATTTGTTCACCCAACATGCTATTTATCTTAAGGAGAATCACCTCTAGTGAACTATGGACCCCAGTCCATTCTTTTACCATTGATATACCATCTACTGTTTACTATTTACTTTGTGCAAGAAATTACTATCTTCCACACTATACATTTAATCCTTTGTTTTCAGCAAAACCAGCGAGATTGACAACCTCATTGTAATTTGGGGCAAAGTTTTGTGGTTGTGTTGTGTAGGACTCCAAGTTCTTGGCAACACCTTGGAGTTGTTTCCTTGCTCCTACTTGTTCGATAACCTTGGTTTCATAACTGAGGAAAAACTTGCTACTGTGCTCATCATACCTTCCTCTTGGTGTTCACAACAAGCTCTACATTTTGAGCCATAAGGCACCTGATGCATGCATTCTACATCATCAATATAGTGACTTATATGATCTGTTCTGAATGATATTTTCCATGATCCATCATTATTTATTTCTTTTTAGTTGATTTATGGTACTTTCCTACACAGTCCCTTGCATTGGTATTTAATTCATGGGAGGTAGAAAACCTTCTTTTTCGTATTTGTCTGTTTCAGGGAACTTCTGGACATCTAAAAATCAAAGGAAAAATACTTGGTCAATTTTTCACCTAGAGAAGGACCGTGAGTGAAAGAACCAAGCGAGAGGAGCTGTTGGGCCCAAAACAGCCCAGGTGGCGCGCCCTCCCTTATTGGACGCATCACCCAGGCCCGTTTCGGCCTCGAGGGTCATCTCGACTCCTCCTTTTGACAGATGCCTCCGTCTTGCTAGGGAACCTACGCCATATTTTTCCTGTAGCACCCCGCTAAAACCACTACTAGAAAATCACGTGTTGTTTTTGTTTTGTGCATCATCATGACCGCATGCTCATGTCATCATGCCACATTGCATTTGAGCATCATCATGTCATCATGCATGGTTTGCCTAAAACTATTTTCTATAAGCCTAGTTTTATTTTCTAAAATATCCCCCTTCTTTATTCAAATTAAAACCCTGGTCTCTTCCGGATATTTTGTTTGTCTAAAAACAAATTACAAACATCTCTTAAAATAATAACCAAAATTTCTATTATTTTTGGGAGGCAGCCAGCCAGGCCCAAAAGCCCAGCCGGCCACCTCCAAACCCTAACCCTAATTCCTAGCCTAAACCAACACCCACACCTGCCGCCGCCACACCCCAACCGCGCTGTGACCACATCACATAGGAACGCGTGCGAGGTAGGTAGCAGCGCACGCCAAGCTGCAACGCGAGCGATGCGACGCGGCTACACACTCCCGGTCACAATCACCTGGCCCTCACCTATCGCTCCACCTTGGTCCACCACACCGACATGCACGCATCGAGACCGCCCCACCCCGCACGCGAATCTCGCCCCTCCTGCCCCCTCCATCGCGATCCCCATCGCCTTGATCCTAGCCGCCTCACCCTGAGCTCCGCTTGCGCGCGCTGCCGCGACCCTCCTTCCTTGCTTCCCGTCGTCAGCAAGCCGCCACGCGCCCTGCGTCTCGCCGTCGGCCACCGTCGGTCCCTGTAGAGCCCGCCTCGCCTCTGGTCTTGCAGCACCGCCCGGAGGACGCAGCCAGAGCTGCCGCCAGTCAGGTCGCGCCACCGTCGGCCGCCTGAGGCCGCCCCCTCTCCTCCCTGCGTCTCTAGCTTCCGCCATCAACGACCTCACCCTCCACCGCAGTCGTCGTTCGCCCCATGCTCGTCGTCGTGCCTAGGACCCTGCCCCGCGCGACCTACATCGCTGGCCCGCCCTCTCCTCGACCGTCTGAGCCCCACGACGGCGCCGTCCCTCGTGACCTTGTCTGCCAGTAGCGCCGCCACCTCCCCTACGTCCCCAAGCTCTCCCGCAAGCCCCGCCGTCGCCTCCGTCTGCGAACCAGGTGTCGCCACCTCGACGATCTCCTCCCCTGCCTACGCCTGCCGCCGGCCAGTGCCCTGGTGTCGCCACTGCTTCCAATCGTGGCTCCCTGCCGCCTCCGTCGAGAGCCATGCCGCTTCGGCTCTACCTCACGGGCCTCCACCGCCAGGAGCTCCACCGTCCACCTCCTATTTGTTGCATACGTGTTCTCTACTGCTAACGTGTGTGTTTGTGCGCTACTTTTGTTTCTAGCCCCAAAGATGGCCATCTATGATCCTCGTTTGTGTGCGCGTGTGCACATCGTGTGCTCAATGTTGTTCGGGTGTCGTTGCCGAGATCTGCCCGTGTGCACCCATTGCAGCTCAAGTTTGTTCCAATATCGTGTAAGTCCCCAACAAGGACAGGAAGGATGTCCATGCTGTGTTTGTTTGTTTACCTCCATCGAGGAAGACTGAACCCAAGAAGCTTACCAAGATCTTCCGAAGACCCCGGTATCAAACAAGTTGCCACCGACATCGAAGCCGAAACTCGTTGAACCACCGGTGCCCAGTCCGTCCAAGTTCGCCATGGACACATGATCTCCTTAACGGAACACCAAGACCTCCGACCCTGGATCCGTAGATCCGAAGACCAATTCGGAGATCCTCGAATCCCCCCCCGAGCCCCCAAGACCTTCGACACCAATGTGTGACCCCTTTATCCGAGACCCCTATTTTTATAATATGACATTATCCAATGTTGCATATTAAATTGTTCATACTCGCATACATAATCATTTGTTTGGGGGTACTTTGTCGATTCACCTAATAATTAAATATGGAGTCTATATGCGGGCTATTTTAGTCTTATATTGGCTCCATTTAAATTTGCGTAGCGAACCGATGCCATGTTTTGCCTCGTTAAGACAACCTTCAAATTGCGGGTACCTAAACAACATGAACCACTTAATTAATTGTCGGGACCCTGGTTCCGCTTAATATTGCCTAGTTGCATCGCATCTTTGCCATGCCATGCATCATATCATAATCATGCCGGATCTTCTGCCGTAGTATTAAATAGTGCATCTGATGTTTCTTTTAGTGCTTTGCTTCTTCGCGCATTAGGCCGATGAGTTGATGCAAGTATCGGCAAGTCCTTCGGATAATGTATCTTTGGTAGTGTTTCCTAGGCGAGCATTCTCCCCCTTTCTACCTATTTTGCATTTATAGTCTTTACTTCCTCCTGCTGATCTATTGCTATCCGTGTTGCGATGCTTTAGTTTTCGTGCACCATTTATATTCCTTACAGTCTCTATATTTCCTTGGACACATCCTATTGCTTATTGTTTGATAGACAGTCGGCATTGCGAGTCGTAGTTGCTTGCTCAGGTGCTGCTTCGCGTCGTGTCATTCCACCTTTGAGAGAAGGTTGGCACATGCTTTATGGTGGAGATGATCATGGCTTACATTATAACTTGTTAATTAAAATGCTGGAAATAGATATAATGCAGAGGCACCGGTGGGTAATAGTCAATATTTGGTTTTTAACCGCCCACTTGTGTCCACCTAGGACCCGAGTTCTTGACATCTGTTCTGAGAACGAGCGCGCTAACCACATGTGGGTGTGTGGGCACCCCATCGGCTTACTACCTGATTTCAAAGTATTGTACTGGGGGCCACAAAGTAGTTTGGGGCTTTATTATTATCCTGTACTTATGCCATGCTTTACTACTTTAATTACGATTATGCATGGAGCACCTATACTGTTTAGGAACAAATGTGGAATGTTTTCGTGGCATCGACAAGCCCAGTCACACTTTCGGGTTCCCAGTCGTTTACAGCCATTGACACAAACCTTGGGTCTGTCTCGGAGCCAGCTGACTTTGTTGCAGGTAGCTTAGTGGGGTGGCTCCCATGTACTTACCTTGGGTCTGGGAAACGTCGTATCCGAGGCCCCGTTGCATACCGTTGGGTGTATGTTCAGGATCTTGCTCATTTTCGGATCTGACAACAAGGGTTGAAGTGCGTGTGGATACTTTGGTGCACCCCTGCAGGGTTAAATCTTTTCGAAAAGCCGTGTCCGCGGTTATGGACGACTTGGATCACAGTTTCTCGATCATAGACAACTATAACTAAAGAATTGTTGTTATAATATGACTTGTATCTGATATGACTAGTAAGTTGGACAACCACCATGGAATGAATGAATAAAACTGCCAACTGTGTGAGTTTCCTCGGCATGACTTCCTCGTCTGGTCTCGAGGGGGAATACCAGGATGGGTATGTTTGGTGGTAGTATCAGGTTGGATCCACATAGGTCTTTCTTATCTCTCTATTAACGAACAGTTGTATCGAGTCTCTATAGATTGTTTAGAGAAAGCTGCGCTGCCGCTTTAGTCCACCATACCTATGTAGGCGAGAGCCACCGAATTCTAGCCTCACCGTGTACTGGCCTCAGTACTGAACGCTCTCTTTTTCCTTTGCCCTTTGTCGGCACCCCTTTGTTTTAGCAGGTTTGAGATCGATGTCATTAGCAGGGTTACCCTTCTGGCTTGGCCTGGGCAGGGTTATGGACGCCATTGGTTATTCTTCAGGGCTCTTAGCTCTATTTTCTTCTTATCCGTACTCGGATGTTGTATCGTTTTCAAGGTGATTTGGATCTTTGTACTGTATATCTGTATTCTTGACTCATGGAGTCGTTGTGGTATATATATGTTTCTGTGGGTTCCATCATGGACTATTGTGTAATGTTATTACTTCGTTTTCCACCCGCACGCAAGTGCCTGGTGGGCATCTTTGAATCATTTCTATGCGGGTTTGGCGGGGATCGCTAAAATCTGCATAGGGCCGATTCGAGGGTGTTACATTTCCCATGACTTCAGAGGCGGTGACAGATATGAAAGTCCTCTCCTACTCCGGGAGAGGGTAGATCCTGCAGCACCAGAGCCTCCTATGAGGGGTAAATCGATGCCATCTTCATCAACACTCCTCCTTATTGTAGGGGAGGCCTCTCCATCAACATCTCCATCAGCACCATCATCATCACCATCTCCATATCCAAGATCCACCTTGTTCCCCTCATAGTTTGTGATTAAGTGAACCGCCGGATATTGTTTGAGTGTTATTTGCATGTTTGTGATAGGTAACTTGTCTTTATTTGGTGGAGAGATTAAATTTTAAGATTGTGTTGTAATCCATATGCCACTAATCCATATCATGTTTGTCACTTGTGAGTAGATCCCCATGTTCCTAAGGGCATAGGATGAATTGGCTATGATTTCTATATAGTATGCAATGAGTATTTGGTCAAGTTTTTATCTTTTATGTAGTTCTATCATGGTTTTATGCGAATGTCGACTGCATATTACTTCACCTATATGGTCTCATAGGGATACACTTTAATACAATGATGAGGGTTTGAAAGGATGGAACGATAGAAACTGTTTTCCAATACTTTGACTTGCATTAGAGGGATTTGTGTCGAGGGCCAATGAACAAACTGCTATGGCGGAACTTTTATGTCTTAATGATTCCTATACTTTCTCATTAAAATGGCTCTAGGACTCATAAGGGGTGTATTTGCTCATATCTATGGCTGCACCTAATTTAGGCTCTACCCTAAAGGAATGAAAATTTACTATATGTTCACCATGTTATGTAGAAATCTGAATGCTAAGTAAATCCATGCCGCCCTCGGGAATGCTTGTCACATATAAGTTCATACACACTTGAGCTTTTCCTCTTGCTGAATAGAGGATTGGACATTCTCTCATTGAGAGCATTTACTTGTTGCTATTTACTTTAAGTACTTTATTTCACTGCAAACTACAAACCCAAAACACCAAAACCACTGCACCCTTTTATTGTTTTACTTGTCAAACTTACTAACCAATACCTTTAGCTCCTCGTGGGTTCGACAACCTTTCTTATTGAAAAGGACTACAACTGATCTCCTGCACTTGGGAGCCATCAAGACACTTTTCTAGTGCCGTTGCCGGGGAGCGTCGCGCTATTGGTAAGCTGTTTGGTAAGGAAACTTGAAAGCTATTTTTATTATTTACTGTTTTTTATCATGGCTTTCTTAGGCCTTGAAGAGATGAAACTAACACTATATGAATATGTTCATTCTATTAAGAACAAGGTTTAAATACCTCCTAAACCAAAAGTTGCATATCAAATCCCTATTGGTAGTGCCAAAAAGGCTATGAAACTAACTTTTGCAGGGGATGGAATCCAAACTACTATGGGGCATTTACAAGCCATTGAAGATCTATGTTCTCTATTTAAACTTGATGGTATTCCTCATGATGAAGTGAAAAGGAAGTTATTATGTTTATCTCTTTCTGGTAATACTCGCATATGGTTTAGATCTCTAAATGATAAATACTATCTTGATTGGGAATATTTGAGGAAGGCTTTCTATCTCAAGTATTACACTCCTAAGCTCAGATGATCGTTGTCATATTTATAACTTTTGGCCTCATGTTGGAGAAATTATTACTCAAGCTTGGGGGAGATTGAATGAACTTATTCACAAATCCTTGTCATGGTATTCCTAAAAGCATTATATTAATCAACTTCTATGTGAGATTACCCTAGCATGTTAGGAACTTTCTAGATAATTCCTCTAAAGGAATTTTCACTAATAGAACTCAAAAGAGGCATGCGACTTATTGGATACTATTTCTAGGAATACTGATGCTTGGGATCTTGATAAAGGTAACAAACCATGCTTTGAATATGAATATTCATGTGTAGAGAATTTCTCTACTACCATATTGTTTAAAGAACTAAGTAACAGGTTTAGCCTTGATCCTCATGTTATAGTGGAAGTTACTAAATCTTTTGCTAACCATTTTAATGTCCCTAAGAAAGGATTTGATGTTTATGTTGAGACTTTTGAATACTCCACAGTTGTTCCTAAAGTTGTGAAATAGGTTAATCAAGTATCATCTGCAAAAATTGAAGAATATGTTGAAACTCCTCCATATCCAAACAGAGTGAAGAACAATTTACACACCACTGTTGCAAACAAGAGTGCTAGAAGATGTAGCGAACCATATGAACAAAATGAATTTCAGTATCAAATTTTGGCCATTAAAGAAATGAATGAAGAAACTCCTTATGATGTTTATTTATGTGAAGATTCCACCAAGGTAATTCAAGGTAACACCACCAAAGTGGGTAAACCTATTATATCATCTGCTATTGGAACTTCATGCTATCGTGGTCTATGTGGTATTGGAGCAAGTATAAGTGAAGATTAAAGATATTTAGTGAAGATTAAAGGTATATTATTTAGTGAAGATTAAAGGTATATTATTTAGTGAATATTAAAGGTATATTATCAAAATATCTATGACTAAGTAATGATATTTAGTGAAGATTAAAGGTATATTATTCCTAAAAAAGTGATCTTTGCATCTCTAATTCAATTTCCTTTTTGTGTTTTCAGTGGAAGAGGTTTGAAACCATTCTTATTAACACTCTTTTTGTGAAGTGTTCACTATGTTGGTTGCAAACTAAATACATCAGGTATTGAGGTTTCTTTCTAATCCCTCAATGTTTGAACACTTAGCATAGAAAGCGACAAGAGTATGTTTACTAACACAATCAGCTCACAACAAGATAGAAGGGAATAGGATTTTTTTCTTAAAAGCTTTTATTTGAGCGCTAGGTGAATTGTGCACATGTTTGCATCTTGGAATGGAAAATAACGTTTCCCAACGAAGTTTTCATTTCCCATGCATAGAAAATCCATTTTCCATTTTCCATGTGCCTAAAAGTCAATTTTTTTGAAGCGGCTACCAAGAGTATGTTGGGAAAATGCACTGAACCATTTTATATTAATTGCATACCACATTCAACGGAAAATTTGCCCTCAAAGTTTTCCATGCACTTTTCACAATTTAGACAAGTTTTCGCTGGTTTAGGAGGAGGCGGCTAAAACTAGAACTGTTGGTCCTTCATAGATTGCCATGATTTGTACAAACAATCATTTTTAGGTACAACACATGTCATTACTTGGGAGATATACTAAGAGTTCTACAATATTCAACCCCTAGCTATGACCCAGAATGCTCGCCTTTTTGTCCACATTTTGTATCTAGCCTAAGAAATTCAAAAAAATAAAAAAATGTAAAACCTTTGCATTGTATTATTTTATGTTACCTATTTTCAAGGAAAATAACAAGATTGTATTATTTTTCTTAAGCTAACAAATTCTTTACAGAAAGGAGCTATCTTGTACAAATAGTCATGGCTTTCTAGCCAAATGAGCTACTTCATGACCACAACCATGGCATAGTTTGCGATAATATGATCATATTGTCTACATGTGTGAATCTTGGAATGTCTGCATCTTGGAATTGAAAACAATATTTACCAAGGAAATTTTCATCTCTCGTGTACGGAAAATCCATTTTCTATTTTCCAAGTGTCGAAAAGCCATTTTTTGTGCAGCAACTACCAAGAGTATGTTAAGTTGGGAAAATGAACGACCCATTTTATAGTAACAGCATACCACATTCAATGGAAAATTAACCATTTGCTTGCACCTCAAGGCTTTCCAGGCATTTGTCACAATTTATAAAAATTTCTGCTGGTTTAGCAAGAGGCGGCTAAAATTAGAACTGCATGTACTTCACATTTTCCCATGATTTTTCCAAAAAATCATTTTAGATACAAACCATGTAATTCCTCGGGGGATCCACTATGAGTTATGCAATATTCAACCCCTATCTAAGAACCATAATTCCTTCCTTTCTGACCACATTTCGAATATATATCTAAATTTGAATTATCTAAAATATTGTTACCTCTTTATTATACCAATATTCAGTCACAAATCAGAATATAAAGTAATATTGAAGTTGTATTACGTTGGCTGCTTCATCATATTTCTTATGATCAGACTAAAAATTACTCAGAGTGGACTGTTTTTATATGATGATTACTATATATCAATCAACACCATAGGTTATGTTTTGTTTGATTGCCTATTTAATTGCATCATAGATGTTTATCCTTCTTATGTTTAATTATCCTGCCCTACTTATTATTGTAACCAATTTGTGAATCGTCTAGTTTGTATACTATTCAGCTTCTGATCAGTTTCCATGTGATATATGTTGCATTATCTTGTGTATTGAATTAGTTTGGATGCCTCATCATAAGTCTTATGATATGAGATTCAAAGAATAAGGTGCTCATAGTGGACTTGTTGTACATGATCATTACATGTAGGTTATTTTTTTGTAGCTTACTTGTTGTTGTTTATTCATGATAGAACTATAAATGCACCCCATGAAGAAAGCTGGGTAAAAACATCACGAGAAACAATGCAACAAATGGGTATTAGGCCCCTTAAAGGTGTTTTTTGCATCGCCAACTGAACTCTCCCCTTAAAAGAGCAAGGATAAAGGATATAGATCTAAGTATGATACTGAAGGGGAGGAAGATGTGTTGTAGGTTTTCTCCTTACTTGCCTACTCATCTTGTGTGTAATTGTTTCCTTACTGATTTTCCATTATATCTTGTGCTTTTTATTATCCCCAATTGACTACCTATGAAGTGTGTAGCCTGAGAAGAGGAAATACAAGAAGACACATGCCATCAACACAAGCATGGTTATTGTTGGTGGTGTAGCAACTGCTCGGAAGCATGTCTTGGCAGGCCTAGTTGCCTGCATAAGATCTTCAGACATACGAGGTCCAAGGCGAATCCACCAGAAGTACTTCCACCTCAAAGTTATGCACGACGCCCACCAAGACTGCCAAGTGATGTGACCCCTTCGCAAGAAACTCGAAGTCCTGTAGATCTTGATGCCCAAGGAGAGAAGGTAGCATCCCAAGGCGAGCGGGCTGCAGTCCAAGGCAGGAAGAGAGCAGTCCAAGACAAATGGGTGGCTTCCCCAGGCAAGCAACCAGGTTCCCAAGGCGAGCGGACAACTACCCAAGCCAAGCACACACCTTCCCAAGGCCAACAACCAACTCCCTACCATCGATGGCTACCACCCCAATGCCAGAAGCCCCGCCCACTCTATCCATGGGAACTTCACCTAAGTGACTATGCACCCCCCCTAAGCTTAGGAGTAAGTTACCCAAGGCGAGGGGTCAGCTACGCGAGGCAATGTGTCTGCTACCCAAGGGGAGGAGTCAAATGCTTTTGGTGATGGGGGGGGGGGGGGGTTGGTGACTGATTTGACTAGGATCATCAAGGCAACGTGTTAAAAAATTCTTTCTCTATATTAAGCCACACATTATATTGTGTGAATGGTACTTATTGCATGTACTATGGTAGAACACTAACTCTACACATTATATGTTTGTAGATGATTTGGGCCATAATCCTTATGAAGACAATATTATGCATGATGATCATCAAATTATGGGGAAAAACATGACTAAGTAGTTTGATAAGATGTCCAGAGGAGAAAAGCTTCCATTTTTTATTCCTATAGGAAGAACTAAACCAAAGTTGCCAAAGATCACTTCCAAGTTTGCCACCGAGTGTGCAATAACAGTCAGGACTCTCATGGATATCTTCCCTCGCTGGAAAGTGTACAAGGAGAGGCTGAATGATAGGGTAGACTTCTACGACAGAGTTTCCATATGTTCAGTAACTCAACTATACATTTTATTTACATCATTGTTTGTGCAAATGATGATGCGCCATTTTTTAGTTTAGCAAAAGTTTTCATGGAAGCATCACAACCAGAGGTGTAGGTTTCTTGCAACAAGCAGTTAATGAGGCACACAAGAAACTGAATGCAGTATCTGAAGAAACATTTTTTGACACCTTTCCACTAAATGAAGTAACAATGATATCTCCTATAAACACGTCTTGTTTACACAACTTCTGCACCTATTTGAATTTTTTAACCAAGACTGCCTCTTATATTGTATGTTTTCTATTTGTGTAGGCCCATTGTCTAAAAAACAAGATGACTAGAAGGTGTGTTAAGTACATTGCTATCAGAAGTTCTCGCAACTACGAGGTTTTCTGTGAAAACTGGGGATTTGCTCATCACAATGTAAAAAAGGAAATAGTAAGTTCCCCAGAATACTTTTCGTCTTCCTAAATTTCAATGACCTCTTCATCTCTGAAATGATTACGATCCGCTTGTAATTTGCTAGCTAGTTTTATAATGTCCGCTTCTATTCTTGAAACCCATAGGAAACCATGGAAAGCAACATGGTGCCTTATGCTATAGAAGATGGAACTGAGGCAAACAACTTCCTTCCACAAACATTGTGCATTGTGCGCTTTTGCAGGACATCAACATCCATTCTTCAAGACCAACCAAGACTCTCCTTGATGCGTCACTTGGGGCTAAGAGAATAACAAATGAGATACTACGTGACCCATTATTGGGGTGTAAAAAGGAGAAACTAGCTAGCTAGGAAGAGATGCTAAATTATATTAAAGACCAGTAGGAAGTGCGAAGTAAAAATAGTAGGTCCATCTCTGTCATGTTCATAAAATTCAATCCCCTCTTTGTCTCTGAAAGGTATACGATGTGCTTGTAATTTGCTTGCTAGTTTTCTAGTGTTTGCTTCTAAAACTACCGGTCAATCATGTAAATCATGAAGGTGCCATACGCTATAGAAGATGGATCTAAGTATGACCACTTCCTTCCACCGACAATACGCTATTGCATGAAATCAACACCCATCCTTCAAAACCAACCAATACTCTCCTTGAAGCACAACTTGGGGCCGAGAGAGCAGAGAATGAGGCACTATAGTACCACTGGGGGGTTGCTTAAGGAGAAACAAGCAGAGAGAATGAAGTATGTTAGAGTTGTAAGAAGTGCGGAAAACACAATACCATGGAAATGCATTACTTCAGTAATTGTTGGCCCAGTTGTCTCAGCAGCAGCCTTTAGCAATTTGATGATGTCAGGAAGTGACGGTAAGTGAACTGGTGGTGAATCTAAGAAAACTTGTGATTGAAAACTAGTTAGAATTAGGCCAAGAAACTATTGTGAAACTTATGGAAACTTCTGTGACCCTGTTAGAGATTGATACGTTGTAAAACGTATCTATAATTTTTGATATTCCATGCTTGTTTTATATCTACTTTCCTATGTTTTGTCCACACTTTGGAGTACTTTTATGCATTTTCTGGAACTAACCTATTAACAAGATGCCATAGTGCTAGTTGCCTGTTTTCTTCTGTTGTTAGTTCCAGAAAAGTCAGAAAATGAATATTCTCGGAATTGGACGGGACAAAAGCCAAAGTCGATATTTTACCAGAAGACTCACGGAGCCAGAAGACGAGACGGAGAGGTGCCAGGGGCTGGCCACACCATAGGGTGGCGCGGGCCCCCCTGAACGCGCCACCAGGTGGTGTGGGACCCTCCGGCTTCCAGTAACCTTGCCCTTTCGCCTGTAAGAAGCCTCTGATACAGAAACCCTAAAGAATCAAGCCTCCAGCCACGAAAAGTTCTATAGCGCTGCCGCCACCGAAGGGGAGATTCGAGGGAGATAAAGTCTCTATTCCGGCACCCTGCCGGGACGGGGAAGTGCTCCCGGAGCCATCTCCATCGACTCCACAACCATCTCCATCGACTCCACCACCATCTCCATCGTCATTGCTGATTCCCATGATGATGAGGGAGTAGTTCTTCCTCGAGGCTAAGGATTCTACCTGTAGCTATGTGTTCATCTCTCTCTCTATGCATGATAATATTGTGATCATGAGCTTTGTAATCAAGTAGATCTACCTTGCTACTCAAGTGCTTTAATAGATCCCTGCTCTCCCCATGTGTGTGAAAGTGACAGCGTGCACACCATGGTGGCACTTAGGCTAGAGATTACAAATACTTGTTATGAGTTATATTTGGAGTTGGATGTCTCTATGAAATTGTGGTGTTTGTTGGAACCATCTAGCACTCAAGGTGACAGTGTGGGGTTATCTAGATGGGGAAAGCAAACTTTGAGGAGTGCTGTTATAGCCCTACCATGGATTAGAGTGTCCAACCGGAGAGTAGTTCAGAGTAGTATCATGAAGAGAAGATATTTATATAAGAGTGTTCACTAGTGAAAGTATGATCCCTAGGCCTTGTTTTTAAGAATTGAAAAACCGTTTGCAACTAGATTTGTTACATGTTTGCTTGCTTCCATCTTTATTTGAGATTGCCTTTAGTCTCTTCCTACCCATCAAGCTCTTTTCTGGCACCATTACCACTTATAATTATCCATACCACTTGTATTTCACTATCTCTTCACCGAACTAGTGCACCTATACACCTGACAAGTGTATTGGGTGTGTTGGGGACACACGAGACTTCTTATATCTTGATTGCAGGGTTGCTTGAGAGGGATACCTTTGACCACTTCCTCCCTGAGTTCGATAAACCTTGGGTAATCCACTTAAGGGAAACTTGCTACTGTTCTACAAACCTCTGCACGTGGAGGCCCAACAACTGTCTACAAGAATAGAAGTGCGTAGACATCAGTGATTTTATGTGATATTTTTGTGGTGTGAACATTTGTCTAGAATTTTTTGTCAAATTCTTTCATTTGATGCATGTGGTGTTAAATGGGCTAGAAATGAGTAGGGCTAGTAGACATTTACACGCATGAGGACCGTGCACAAATGTGTCCATGTAATGATTAATCGAACGATATCGTCAGCACATATCCGTGACCAAAACAAAAACATCATGGTTGTTTCTTGATAAAATATTTCCGTCCACATAGACATCAACGTGGCACGCTTTCATTGGTCAACAACCATGAAAAATGTCACAGAAAAACGACGACATCATCAAGTCCACCTTCACGAAATGAATTCGTCATGGATAGGAGATACAAGTCTATGTTTGATTAGTCCACCTGTACCATTCCTGATGGCCCGTGTGTCATCTTGTAAATGGCCCACATGTCAGCATGCCGACCGTAGGCTGCGACAAACATAAATTTGTTACGGAGAGGATGACTTCAAAAACAGGGTGGATGACATCAGAAACGGGCATGATGATGTCATGAAACAGTGGTAATGGTATCTAGCCGTGACAAAAAAAACAATGTTATGATTGTGATGACGTCATCGATGGCCATGACGTCTTCTGATGACACTAACGGCTATTCATAGTTCCATCTGCCACGTAGCGCCGTCCATGAGGAAAAAAATGTCACAGGTGATTGGGCATGGGCTGGGCCGGTCCCATTGGCAGGGAAGAAATTGCAGGAACATCACGAATGATCATGACGTGTTCGGGCAGCCAGAACACCATGGATCTATCTATGATGCAATATGCATGACTTTTTATCATAAAATCTATCACGGATGTTCATCCATGACGTTCTTCCTCTGATCTACGTCATATTTAAGGATGAAAATTTTACCCACGGGTGCGGATATCCACAGATACCGTACACGCATGGGCAGGGCATGGGCACACTTTTATACCCATGGGTAATACCCATACCCTAGCCGCTAAGTCACGGGTATGGGCATGGGTATAGGTTTGTACCCATGGGTACACCCATACCCTACCCATTTAAACTAACGTGCAAAAACTTACATGTAGAGTTTCAACCTATGCGTCCGAGTAGCCTAGAGACGAGTATGATATTGCGACTTCTAAACTTTGATAATTTTATGTACTCGTCTACCTATTTTTTAGTAGAGATAGTAACTTTTTGTTGTCAAATATTCTATTGATGAAAGTAAAATTGTGATTAACTTGTGCACTATTGGATCTACCCGCCGGGTATGCAATGGGTATGGGTACGGGTAAAGTTTTATACCCGTGGGTACGGGTATGGGTAGAACTTTGTACCCATTGACTACGCGGGTATTGGTATGGTATTGCTCTACCCTGCCTATTGTCATCCTTAGTCATTTTCAAAACATCATGTATGAGAGAGAGAAATGGTTCTACTATCTCCCTAAGAGTTCAATATTAAATCACCCTAAGAGTTCACTGATTGTATGTGTGTTTGTGGGCTAGAATATAAAATCTGTCACCTCGAATCTACAATTTTTTTACTAGACTTGGGAGCAGCTAGTCCCGTATGTAAACACTTGACACGCATGATCCTCCATCTAATTCTCTAGAATTCAACTAGCGCCAACCATTGGAAAGAGAAGTGGGCTTACTACTTGCAAAACCAAAATGGAGGTAGTAGTATGAAGCATCGGAAACGTAGGTAGGGATCGTGGGACGGAGGGGCCGAGGCCGAGGGAGGGAAGCAACAGGAAGGAATTTAAATGCTTGTGTTCCCGGCAATAAAGAAGAGCGTCACCTCTCCTCCACCTCGACGCTGCTCCTCATTATATATCGCGAACTGGAGCTGCACCAGCACCCCTCAAATACCCAGGCACAGGGGGCTCTCACTTGGTCCGTGACCTTCATCCCGGCCGCCCGGTACGTGCGTGCGTGCAAGTGCCCACCCACACTCTCTACTACTCCATTATCTTCGCAGTGCATTCGTCCGGCAAGCTCCAGCATCACGGCACTAGCTTCACCTCCCAAGGTAATGTACTGCCGTACGTTCAACATTTATTTAGATGGTAAATATGTATGGTGTGCTGTGTTTGAGATCAAGCAGTACATCATTGTGCAGCGCGTCGGCGGCGAGCAGGGCTTAGCTTGATCGAAGATGAGCAGGAACCATGGAAAGGGGCCGAAGCTGGACCTGCGTCTGAGCTTCTCGCGGTCGCGCGGCGGAGGCGGCAGCGGCGGAGGCGGGGGGCCGTCCGCGGCGCCGCCGGGAGGCAGCAACTCGCCGAGGAGGATGTCGTCGTCTTCTTCGTCCTCGGCGTCCCCGGCGAGCTCGTGCGTGTCATCGGAGGGGAGCCCCGAGCCCGAGGCAATCGGCGGCGGCGGCGGCGCGTCGATGATCCTGGCGGGGTGCCCCCGGTGCATGATGTACGTGATGCTGTCGCGGGAGGACCCCAAGTGCCCCAAGTGCCACAGCACCGTGCTCCTCGACTTCAACGACCACCAGAGCCACCACGCGGGGTTCGGCAAGGGCAAGCGCGGCTGATGAACCGATCGACGCTGCCCACCTCACGCCGACGCCGGCCCGCCTTCTTCGATCGCCTATAGCTGCTAGCTACTGCTGTTTCTTTCGTTGTTGCTCAATCGTGTGCGTGTTCTTGTTGGGCGCGTTGGTGCGTCCGAGTTTGATCAAGAAGGAATTATTCCGTAGACCCGTCCTTCCATGGGCTAGCTAGCTAGCTGGTCGGCGTAGAGGCATCGGTGCCCATGGAACGGGTCTAGGTAATAATTTCGTTTCGTCATCTGTACTAGTACGTGTGAGTTGAGTTGAGGTGTGGTGTGGACTGCGTGCGTTGCGTTTGTACGGGGCAGGGCAGGGCAGTACTGGCGAGGATTAAGATTTTGTCTTGCGGTTTTATGGGAGGCAGTAATGCTCTTGTCTCGCCCGTCCTTGCACACCTTCACCGCGCCGGCCGGCATAAATACGCTGCAGTGACGCATTTCATTTCATACGGACCGACGTCGACCTAGCTAGCCCTGGCTAGAATAGAAGCTCACATCGATGGCTCTGCCCATGTGTGAACGCTAGTTGCGCCGGCCTGCCAAGAACACGTACGTACTCTTCCTCTTCATGCATGTCAAGTTGTACACGCGCAGGACACACCAAATCTCATGAGATCAATTGGAATGGAAACCTAATTGAAGGCAGCTGGCAGGCAGTCCAAGCTTGCACATCTGTAAGAACAAGAGTTGGGAGATCGACAGGCTCTTAATTTTGACCTGCAAAAGAAGTTTGCATGTTGCTTGGTTCAGTCGTCGTTCAGAGAGAGAGAGAGAGATCGAGAGGGGCAGGCATGGGGAGATGCTGGGTGGTTAGGGTCATTCAAAGGGGAGACTATTGCGGATTAACTCGCTTTTAAACCCAGAATGAATGCGCGAGTAATTGGAGACAGTTGCGCGCGCGCAATGGGATCGAAGAGATCGTGTCTGTCAGGGCGACGCATGCATGAGAAACCACACTTGATGCCAACCCTTGTCGCTTCAATGCAGTGTTGCTCGCTAGCTAGCTAGCTGCATGCTGCGGAGAATCAATGGAAGGAAGGAAGGCGAAATTGATGCGCCTTCCATCATCGAGCCCGCCAGTAATAAGCCACCACTAACTTCTGCAGCCTGTCCCGTACCGCCATTGCTATACGCTGTACCTGTACCTGTACGTACGGGGTGCCCTCCTCCTCCTGCCCACAGAATCAAGGCACGCTGGCTGCGCCAGTAGTACGTACGTACCCTCGACGACCGCCCTTGTATGTAATGAAAAGAGCGGGCTAGCTGTCGGTACAGTCGTATGCTTAATGCCTAGGAGAGAAACAGTGCTGCTGCAGCAGCGGCAGCGGCAGCATGCAGGAAAGATTATGAAAATTACTAGCGGGAGCACAGTGTACTGTGTACACCATCATGCATAAAATTAAGGCGCTACGTACGTTGACGCCCTCTCTTTATCTGAAAAGGGCCTGTCCAACAGTGACCTCTGGAGAAGACACTGCCACTGGTCCGTCGATATCAAGTTAGCTGCCCACTTCTAGGCAGAGGAAGAGGTGTTTATGGTTTGCATTCAGCTGCTGACGGTAATGCGGTCCGTGGGGAGGTGTCAACTGCGCCCGGCCATGCACCATGTAGCAATCGATCCTTGTCAGGCAAATTACGCCGATCGACCAATCAACCACTCGATCGATCGGATTTTAAAAAAAAAAATCCCACTCCGATCCGGCCTAAAAGATCAGCTCCATCGTAATTGACCTCATCGGAATTGAAGGCCATATAGTGCCCGGAGAGAAGAGATACGTACAGACTACACTAATAACTCATAAGTGCTCATGAATAAGAGTTGTTGCTTCTTGGCCAGGGGCACAGCTCCGACTGAGCTGTGCTTCTTTCCATACAAGGATACCAATGCACCCATCAGCCCCATCCGTCCATGTAAAACCATTCATCATCCAGATCATGCTCATAACGCAAATTTATTGTCCAGATGCTCAGCTCCGTGCTCCGTTTCATGCTAGCTCAATGTGTGGCTATCTACAAGCGCAAAACTCCTTCAACCATGCATGCAACGGGATTATTATTGGAAATCATGCATGCACTTCTGTATACTACTCGAGAATTTCACAGCCTACATACCGTATGCGTCATGGCGTGACAAACTAATTAAGGATCGTGCAGATATTAAGCAGTACGTGGGGGCAGTACGTACGTGCTACCATGCACAACTCACAGGAACTGTTGTAGTTGGTACGCTAGTGTAAACAGCTTTTGCTCATTTGTTGGGGCTGTGCAAATCGTATACCCAGCTAGGTCAATGGTCCATACGTGTGTCACTTATTTGGCATGCATTTGCTATAGCCAGCTAGCTGTACTACAAAGTACCAACGTGGATCACTCCAGGCTGATTCATATAGCTGCTCGCTTGTAACGCTTACTTTTGCCAGGCAAACGGAGAATTAATGTACTGGAAGCAAAAATTCTCCAAGCTACCTATCTGAGGGTTGTTGTCATAGTTTCTCCCTAAGCTCAGCTAACTGCTTTCCCTTCACGGTCTTGCCAGGTCACGAATGATTGAGATGTTCTTAGTCTTAATCGATTCAAAAAAGATAATTTCATTTTTTTTTTACTTTTTCAAAATGTCCATCTATGCAAACGTACGCTGTGATTTTCTTAAGTCGATCTCAACCAACTTAGGAAAGTGCAAACTGCAGTTCAATGAGAAGTCCAACTTTTCTAGAGGCGCAAGTCACTATATTTATTTTAACTTAACAAATCTTTAATCCAGCAACATACTATATTGGAATATTAGACAATTTCCCCATGAGATTAATTACCGAAATCAACATTATGTAAGCACTAGCAGATCTAAACACATGCAGCGAAACAACCACATCTAATAGATCTGAAAATCCAGCAAGAACTAGTGCATATAAAGAGAAGAATAACACGTACAGGTTGACCGGGAAGGTCGTCACCGCAGCAGCACCTTGATATTTGTTGTTGTCGCCCATGGTGCTGATGAGGTCGTCGGTTGCTGAAGAAGAACACACGAACGGAGGCGAGCAGTCACGCCGAGACGCTTCCCAAAAACCTTATCGCCCATCTCCCAGTGCAGGAACTCAATGGACGGGGTTTAGGAGGCCTGCTCTCCCGGACAGCCGTGCAACAGCCGCCGGGATGGGGAAGCCTAGAGAGCAGCGCAGCAAGAGGAACACACAGCGAGAGAGACTGAGAAAGAATAGGATGCATCTAGATCTGTCTGTCTCTCGCTCTATAGCCTGGAAGGTGAGCCGACCGAGTTGCCACGTGTTGGAAGACAAGGACACGCGTCAAACATGCACACGAATGTTGACACGTACCCAACAGTTGGTACACCAAGCAAAAATTTAGGCTTCCACAAAACGAGTTTCTAACTCGAACTCGATTCACGAAACACGACGCGCGTGCGGGCGAGGCGAGGCGGGCGGCGGAGGAGGAGGAGTGCGCGTGGACTCCTTCTCTTCTCACTCACTTAGTGGGAGTGAAACAACTCACCTTATAAGCTGGTCCAACTCTCTCCCAACTATCAATGTGCGACTAAACTTTGTCTCCCACAGAGCTCTCAAGCTGCCATAGTACATGAGCCTTGAGATTTCAGGATTTATTGGACTAAATGGGCTGCCTACATGGGTCGCAGCCCATATAAATCTAACAATCCCCCACCAAATCTCAGAGGCACATCATATGGCTCACTAGTTCCAATCACTGTTTAATATACCTACAGTTCAGTGGAGACTGTTAAATTGAAATTCCACCTAGGCAAAGAGATGTGCTTACTACAACTGAACAATGGACTATGCCTTAAATTTCCACTCTTGCGCAGCAAGTTTCACTCAATGCCGTTACTGGTACTTGGTTGCCATAGGCTACCCCTCGGGTGGAGTTTATAAGTCATACTCCTCGGCCTTTTATGAGCTTCCTAGAGATTCACCTGAATCTCATACACTGTGACCAGTAGTGTAGCTTATATAGGTGTGTTCTTTCAAGATCGCTCTGTAGGACAGCGTCTTTGCTCCCAAGGAAACAGTCAGAACACATTAAGATATAATCAACCTTCCTTATAGAATTCTATGAGAGAATTGCATCTGCAGCGGAGTGGGAGTATGAAAGTTTCTCTCAACTCAGTTGTTTCGGTTTGTTTTCTCATCTCCTAATTCATGGGATCTCCGACCACATAGGTTGGGTTACCCCCTTGACAACTCACGTGGGTCTCAAACCAATCTCCCTCGATGCATTTTCTATCAAATTTCTTGATAGTCCTGTCATAAAAGGATCTGCCAGATTCTTAGCCGTTTGGACATAATCCAATGATATAACTCCGGAGTTTCTTAGTTTTCTGACAGACTTTAGTCTTCTTTTGACATGTCTTGAACTCTTCATATTGTCCTTAGAACTGTTCACTTTGACAATCACAATTTGGTTGTCACAGTTCATAAGGATTGCCGGTATTGGTTTTTCAACCATAGGCAAATTTGTTAAGAGTTCACGAAGCCATTCTGCTTCGACAGTCGCGGTATCTAATGTTGTGAGTTCTGCTTCCATAGTTGACCTCATTAAGATGGTTTGCTTGCAAGACTTCCATGAAACAGCGCCACCACCAAGAGTGAATATATATCCACTTGTGGCCTTTATCTCAACGGCATCTGATATCCAATTTGAATCATTGTACCCTTCAAGTACTCTTGGATACCCGGTATAATGAATTCCATACCTCATTGTTCCATTTAGATAGCACATTACTCTCTCAAAAAGCATGCTAGTGATAATCTCTCGGGTTGGCCACAAACCGGCTGAGTTTGCTCACAGCAAACGAGATGCCAGGCCTCATAGCACAAGCTAAATACATAAGTGAGCCAATAATCTGAGAGTATCTCAATTGATCTCTAGCCGCCTTTTGATTCTTTCGAAGCAAAACACTAGGATCATAAGGTGTGGGAGAGGATTTGCAGTCATCATATCCAAATCTACTCAACACCTTCTCCACATAATGTGATTGCACAAGTGTAATCCCATTATTCTCATCTCTCTGTAGCTTGATGTTTAGGATAACATCAGCATCTCCAATATCCTTCATCTCAAAACATTGAGATAAGAAGGTTTTGACCTCATTAATCACTTTGAGACTTGTCCCTAAAATTAGTATGTCATCAACATAGAGACATGGTACAACTCTCTCACCCCCACCATGGCGATAGTACACGCAGTTGTCGGCTTCATTTACAACAAAGCCCATAGATGTCAAAGTTCTTTCAAACTTCTCATGCCATTGTTCAGGAGATTGTTTGAAGCCATACAAAGATTTCTTCAATTTACACACCTTTATCTCTTGACCTTCTAGTACAAAACCATCAGGTTGTTCCATGTCATCATCCAACTCTCCATTTAGGAAAGCCGTCTTAACGTCTATTTGATGAACGAGAAGACCGTGAGAGGCAGTCAGTGATAGTAGTACTCGAATTGTGGTCAATCTAGCCACAAGTGAGTAAGTATCAAAGAAATCTTCGCCTTCCTTTTGGGTATAGCCTTTAGCCACAAGCCGAGCTTTGTACTTTTCAATACCATTAGCCCTAAGCTTCTTTTAAAATACCCGTTTACATTCTACAGGTTTACACCCATACGGACATTCAGATATCTCCCACGTTCCATTAGCCAAGATGGATTCCATCTCGCTTTGAACCGTTTCCTTCCAGTAGTCTGCATCTAGAGATGCAAAAGCTTCTGAAATAGTAGTGGGAGTGTCATCCACTAGGTACACAATGAAATCATTACCAAAAGATCTTGCGATCCTTTGTCTCCTCATCTGAATATGTACTCTCATCATCCGATTGTTCATTAGTCTCCATGGGAGTTTTAGGTTCAGAAACTAGATCATATTCCTTATTAGATATGCTAGGCATATCTCTCATAGGAAATATGTCCTCAAAGAATGTAGCATCTCTTGATTCAAAAATGGTACCAACACTCATGTCATCCACTTCATATTTCACCACAAGAAATCTGTAAGCAATGATGTGAGAAGCATAGCCAAGAAAGACACAATCCACAGTTTTCGGTCCAAGCTTACACTTCTTGTTTGTTGATTGGCACGTTGACTTTTGCCAAACAACCCCAAGTTCGTAAGTAAGAGAGTGTCAACCTTTTCTTTTTCCATTCTTCAAATGGAGTAATCTCTTTATTCTTAGCTAGGACACGGTTTAGAACATGACATGAAGTCAATATAGCCTCCCAAACCATTCCTTGGATAAACCGGCTGCGATTAACATGGCGTTAACCAAATCTATTAGAGTTTGGTTTTTCTCTCAGCAATCCCATTAGATTGAGGGGAATTGGGAGGCGTCCTCTCATGTATAATACTATGTTTTGAACAGAATAAATTGAACTCATTAGAAAAGTACTCTCCACCATGATCAGACCGAATTCTTTTGATCTTTCTCTCAAGTTGATTTTCAACTTCTGCCTTATAGATTTTAAAGAAATCTAAGGCCTCATCTTTAATTTTCAAGATATATACATAATAGTACCTAGTAGAATCATCAATCAAAGTCATGAAATATTTCTTTCCACTAATTGTCAACACACCATTCATCTCACATAGATCTGAATGTATGAGCTCAAGAGGTGCCAGGTTTCTCTCCTCTGCAGTCTTGTGAGGCTTGCAAGGCTGCTTTGCTTGCACACAAGCATGGCACTTAGAGCCTTTGACAATATTAAATTTCGGAGTTAAACTCATACAAGCAAGCCGCGACATACAACCGAAATTAATATGACAGAGTCGTAAATGCCAAACATTAGTTTCATTACTAGTAGTTGATACGTTGCAAACATATCTATAATTTTTGATGTTCCATGCTTGTTTTATATCTACTTTCTTATGTTTTGTCCACACTTTGGAGTATTTTTATACACTTTCTTGAACTAACCTATTAACAAGATGCTACAGTGCCAGAAAATGAATATTCTCGGAATTGGACGGGACAAAAGCCAAAGTCAATATTTCACCGAGGGGGACACGGAGCCAGAAGACGAGACGGAGAGGGCCAGAGGCCGGCCACACCACCTGGCCGCGCGGCCAGGCCTGACCCGTGCCAGGGGGTGGTGCGGCCGCCTAGGGCACCCCCTCGGCCTCCCCTTTTGCCTATATATTGCCTCCGATACAGAAACCCTAAGTACCCGATCAAAATTCCACAAAAGAGTTTGTAGCTGCTGTCATCTCCATCCCTAGATCGGGAGGATCTGAAGCTCTTCCCGACACCCTGCCAGAGGGTAGAATTCACCCTGGAGGCCTTCTTCATCGCCATGCCTGCTTCTGGTGTGATGCGTAAGTAGTTCATCCCTGGATTCCGGGTCCATGTAGTAGCTAGATGGTTGGTTCTTCTCCTTTGTGCTACCATGTCTAGATCTTGTGAGCTCTGTTCATGATCAAGATCATCTATTTGTAATCATACATGTTGTGTTTGCGAGGATCCGATGGATATTGAGATGCTATTTCAGATTGATTCTCTCATGTCTTTGTTATTTGTGATCTTGCATGCTCTCCGTTGTTAGTAGCTATCTTGGCTGAGTAGATGCTAGCAACTCCAAGAGGGAGTATTTATGCTCGATAGTGGGTTCATGCCTCTAGAAATCTAGGGAAGTGATAGAAATCACTAAGGTACTAGATGTGTTGTTGCTACTAGGGAGAAAACAACAATCATTTGTTCATAGAACAATCATATTGTTTACTTTACACGCAATGCTTAATGCAATTATCTGTTGGTTGCAACTTAATACTGGAGGGGGTTCAGATGATAACCTGAAGGTGGATTATTAGTCATAGATGCAGTTGGATTATGGTCTATGTATAATGTTGTAATGCCCAATCAAATGTCATAGAAGTCAAGATGATTAGTATATGCATGTATGCTTTCTCGATGTTTGTCAATTGCCCCACTGTAATTTGTTCACCCAACATGTCATCTATCTTAAGGAGAATCACCACTAGTGAACTATGGATCCCGGTCCTTTCTTTTACCATCAATCTACAATCTATTTACTGTTTTCTGTTTACTTTCTACAAAGCAATTACTGTTGGGGGGATACCCCCGGGTAGGGTCACGCCGGGGTATAAAGGCCTAGTTAGCTGAGGTACGGCAAGGTCAAAGCATGTGCTGGCCGAGTCACCTCAAGGCAGGCCGGATCACGGAGTAACCCGGACCAGGGGACGTTCACCTAACTTGGTCTCAACCAACTTAAGCCATATGTCGGTAAGATATATCTAACTTGTATACAGGAACGGGTGTGGCCGGATCAACTATGTGGGATCCGGGTTATATCAAGCTTGTAAGAGAAGGAAGGTATCTCACTGGTCAAAGGTGACTACTGTACGCAGAGCGTGAGAGAAGCGGACAGAGGCCGGACCACCGAGGCATGGCCGACAAAGGTGACGAAGCCAATGTCGGGTGACGCAGGCGCCGCAGGGCTCACATAGCCTCTGCATGGATGACACGGGGGAAAAGTGACCCGGTCAGCTTACTATTTTGGGAGGGGGCATATTCCCCGGTATATGCCTCCACGTATGCCCTAAGTGGAGACCTAGCCACCCCTATATAAGGAGGGCTAGGGCTTCTGTAGAGGGGGTTGATTTTCTGTTTGGCCTGGACTAGATTGAGCTCTAGTGTGTAGCGATTTACTGGTGAGTTCCTGAGGGCTGGCTAGCGGCGAGAGTAAGAGAGTTACTTCTTCCTCCTCTCTCCAATATAGCTCTAGGAGCACTTGTAATCTGCAAAGGTGAATCAAATACAAAGCTTCCGTGTGTGGAATCACCACACTATCCTTCCCTGGATTCCCCTAGTGCATTTAGTCCCCACCTTTAGCCTATCCATGGCATCTGCCGTGACACCACCACGACAGTTGGCACCCACCGTGGGGCTAGCGGCGCTAGCAGGGGTCAAGATCTAGACGGGAAACCTCATCGGCACCGGCGAACGCATCTTCTCCGGGCTCATTCAGCGCTTTGGAGCGCTGGACTTTGTCAGCGACAACGCTGGCTGCTTCGGAATGCGTCCTCTTCCGCGCAACGGCCTCTTCGTCAAGCTCGGCGTGCACAAGGTCTACGTTGCTGTCAATGTGTCGTGCGTTCACCTGCGGCACGTCGTCGAAGGAGGCGAGCCACCCCTTAGCGTGGTTCATGGGGTACGTATCACTCGCTCCCCTGACCGTGCAGAGGTGATGATGACTGCGCCAAATGCAGGCACAAGCAAGGATCTAGCTCCAGATCCGGAGGTAACGCCAAAGGAACCAAGGAAAAGTAGAGGTCCTCCGCTAGAAAGACCAGAGAATGTGCTGCAGCAGGCGATGGATAGCTTGGCAAACCCAGTAGCAGCTGCAGTAGATCCGTCTCAGGCATAGGTCGAGCTAGAGGAAACTAGGCAGAAAATACTAGAGGGTGCGAAAAAGATAGCCACGGCTCAGCAGTCGTTGAACATGACACTGCGTGAGTACGCTAAGGCAAATAAGATAGATGCTGTAAAAGTGAAAGGGAGAAATCTCATGAGTGAGATGAACAGAGAGGGTGATACTAGGATTGAGGAATCAGAGAACTGTTTGTCCGTGGGGCTGCCGAGGTATAGTACCACGGCAAAGAACCTCAGAGCAGCAGATGCAACTGCATCCGAGTTAGAGGGTCTGACGGGTGAAGCCCGTCAGAGGCAGCAAGATAGGGTCAATGAGCTGGTTCAGATCGCGAACATGCAAAACGAGGAGTTGCTCAGGGCTAACCTAGAGAGAGCTGGGGCCTCCAAGATCGTTCATTCAGCGGTGGGTAACCCGGAAAAATCCGTTGGAGCCGCATCGTCTCCTCATGGTGGTCCTAGGAGAGAAGCGGTAGTAACTTCGGCCAGGAGGAATAAACAGATAGTCCCATATGACCCGACAAGGGCAGGGAAAGGAAAAGAAGTGCAAAGAAATGAAGATCGAAGGAGTGTGAGCCGAGGTGAAGCTGGCCGAGGTAACCGCGACCAAGGCAATGCCGGTCAAGGGAATGCTGTAAACGGCAATGCCGGACAGCGTAATTCAGTAGTTGCAGGTCAACCGCAGCAGCGGAATATACCACGGCAAGAGCGCAACACCGGCCATGGTATGCAATAGAGAGAAGCTCAACAGGAGCAAGATAGATACAATGATGGAGATTCGGAGATGGTGAACGCTGGCTATCCCAGACCGGACTATCACGTGATAGGGTCAAGATTGGGAGGCAGAAACTTGATGCCTGATGACGCCAGGTTAAAACTGGATCGGTTGTATAGGTCGGAGCAAATTGAGTGTCAAGGTCCTCCGGGTCCAGCATGTTTTGGGCCCCGGATCATGAAGGAACCTCCAGTACCAAACTTCCAGTTACCTAGAGGCACAAAGACATATGACGGCAGCACTAAGCCAGAGGATTAGTTGATTAACTATGCAACTGCTGTCAAGATCGCCACAGGCAACTTGAGGTGGGCTAAGAGATATGTACCCCAGATGTTGGAGGGGCCAGCAAGGGTATGGCTAAACAATTTTCCACCCAGAAGTATTAACTGTTGGATCGATTTTGAGGAGATGTTCGTTAGCAATTTCTCGAGTGCGTATCAGAGGCCCAATAGGCCACAAACCCTAGCGATGTGCAGGCAGAGACCAAATGAGACAGACCGGGAGTTCTTAACTCGTTGGTGCACTGTGTGAAACTCGTGTGAGGGTGTGATTGAGTCACAGGCCATAGCTTGGTTTGCACAAGGATGCAGATATGCAAGCATGCTATGGCAAAGGTTGCAAAGGGATATGCCAACCACCTTGGCAGAAACGATCAGGATTGCTGATTCATATGCTGTGGGTGAACCGACGCAACCTAGGCTCACCTCAAACGAGTCAAGCGAGGAGTATTGTCAGCGATATGGGGCTGGGTCATCCCGAAGAAATGATTACCGAGGTAAAAGAAGGGATGACAGACTGGATTATCGCGACAGTTCGCAACAAGTTGCAGCTGTGAATCAAGACCAACCCGGAGCAGGAAGCAGTCAACGTCAGAAAACTGGAGGACAGCAATGGACGCCAAGGAATGATGGGAAGAAAACTTGGACGCCAGAGCAGAAAAACAGTGGAAAGAGAAGAAGGACCGTCCGAGGTATACCTATGAAGCAATGCTGGATCAGCCGTGTAAATTTTACATGCCTAATCCAAGTAACCCAGCAGGTCACACAACTAGGCAGTGTGAGTGGATGCGAAATATAGAACAAAGTGGTTCGGGGAATGCTCAGGCAGCTCGGAATGATCAACCTCGGCAGGAGTTACCCCGGCAGCAATTGCTCTCCGGAGCAAACACGCAACAGTTAATGTTGCCTCCTCCTCCGCCGAGGTATGACAACCATGAGAAAAGGGATGTAGTGCATCAGGTGGAGAACCAAGACCAACAGGATCAGAGGTACCCCGGAAACGAGGGGAGGAATGAGTACAAAGAGCACCATCAGAGTTACTATGTGTTCACTACGGAAGAGACAGACAGAAAGAGCTTGCAGCGCCGACATATGGAAGTGAATGCGGTGATGCCAGCTGTGACGAGGTATATGCCTTGGTCAGACCAGGAAATTACCTGGAGCATCAAAGATCATCCCAAGCTTATGCCAAGTCCTGGTTCGTACACACTAGTGTTGGATCCGACATTCATTGGGCCTAACATCAATGTGATATTCTCCAAGGTGCTGATTGATAATGGTAGTAGCATCAACATCATGTATGTGGACATGATGCGAAAATTGGGCATCTCGGAAAACATGCTCCAAGCTACAAGGACAACTTTCCATGGCATTGTGCCACGCATTTCTTGTGAGCCCATAGGCAAGGTCCGGGTTGACGTTTTGTTCGGCACAAGAGATAACTGCCGAACTGAGAATTTGGAGTTTGAAGTGGTGAACTTAGAAAGTGTGTATCACACGTTACTTGGTAGACCAGCTCTGAACAAGTTTATGGCAAGTTGTCACATCAGTTACTTGAAGATGAAGCTGCCCGGGCCAAATGGTGTAATTACCATAGTTGGGGATTTCCGACGTTCAATTGAGTGTGCATCTGCCGGATCTAACCTGGCCGAGTCACTCGTGATTGCGCAAGAAAAGAGAAGGATCCAAGAAGTGGCAGCATTGGCTCAGTCCGCGCAGCAGTATATGCCGGCGTTGAGTAACCCGCATGGTAGTGTCTCATTTCAAGCGACAAAAGATACCAAGAAGGTACCTGTTGATGATATGTTCCCTGAGCGTACCGTAACAATTGGTGCCGGGTTAAATGACAAATAGGAAAGCGAGCTCGTCAACTTCCTCCGTGAGAATCGGGATATTTTTGCTTGGTCCATGCAGGACTTGCAAGGTGTTCCGAGGGAGTTGGCCGAGCACTCTTTGAATGTCAGACCCGGAGCAAAGCCGGTGAAGCAACCCCTCCGCCGCTTCGCTGAAGATAGGAGAAAAGTCATAGGAGATGAGATAGCTCGGTTGTTGGCTGTAGGATTTATCATGGAAGTGCTTTACTCGGATTGGCTGTCTAATCCGGTGCTGGTGGAGAAGAAGAAAGATGATCCGAACATGGCAGTGGTTTGGCGTATGTGTATTGATTGCACGAACTTGAATAAGGTGTGTCTAAAAGATCCATTCCCGCTGCCAAGGATAGACCAAGTCATAGATTCCACTGATGGGTGTGAGTTGTTGTCGTTCATTGATGCATACTCTGGTTTCCACCAGATACCTTTGAACCCAAATGATCAAATAAAGACTGCGTTTATCACTCTGTATGGGGCTTATTGCTATCGCACCATGCCTTTTGGTTTACGTAATGCAGGGGCAACGTACCAGAGATGTATGCAAAAATGTTTGCATGACCAAATTGGTCAAAATGTGTAGGTGTATGTGGATGATGTTGTGATAAAGACCAAGGAAATAAAAACGCTCCTTGATGATATCAGGCAGACATTCGTGAACCTAAGGAGGTTACGGATGAAGCTTAACCCGGAAAAATGCACCTTCGGTGTCCCAGCTGGAAAATTACTCGGATTCCTCATCTCCAGCCGGGGTATTGAGGTCAATCCAACTAAGATCCGGGCCATAGAACGAATGGAGCTGCCGAAGTGTCTTAACGATGTCCAGAAGTTCACTGGCTGCCTGGCATCATTGAGTCGGTTTGTATGTCGGTTGGGAGAAAAGGCACTGCCTCTCTATCAACTCATGAAAAAGTCGGATAAGTTCATTTGGACGCCGCATGCCAATGAAGCCTTTGATCACTTAAAGAAAATGTTAGCCACTTCACCAGTATTAGCCTCTCCACTATCAAAGGAGACAATGTTGCTCTATATAGACGCAACCAACCGATTTGTAAGTGCAGTGATTGTGGTAGAGCGCGACGAAGAGGTTAAGTCGGTGCAAAGGCTAGTGTATTATCTGAGCGAGGTATTATCAGCCTCAAAGCAGAACTATCCTCACTATCAAAAAGTGGCGTATGGCTTGTATATGGCAGCTAAGAAGCTGAAGCACTATTTCGAGGAGCACCCAATCAAGGTAATATGTGAGGCTCCCATGTCCAAGATAATGAGTAACAAGGATGCAAGTGGCAGGATTGCAAAATGGGTAATTGAGCTAGCGCCTTATGCGCCACAATATGACAGAAGAGAAGCGATTAAATCTCAAGTTGTGGCGGAATTTTTTGTGGATTGGGCCGAGGTGAAATACGAGCCACCATTGCTAGATCCGAACTATTGGAGAATGCACTTTGACGGATCAAAAACAAAAACCGGGTTAGGTGCCAGAGTTGTGCTTACCTCGCCAAAGAAGGACCAGCTGAAATATGTGCTACAGATCCACTTCACTGCATCAAAGAATGTTGCAGAATACGAAGCACTCATACATGGGCTCAGAGTGGCGAAGGAAGTTGGAATACGTCGGATCCAATGCTTCGGTGACTCGGATCTCGTAGTCCAGCAAGTCTCCGGACAATGGGATGCTTTGGATGCAAACATGGCATTATACAGATTTCATGTGCAGAAGATATCTTTTTACTTTGAGGGATGTGAATTTCACCATATACCTCGGGTGGAAAATGAGGCTGCCGACGTACTATCGAAGCTCGGTTCAACCCGATAAGCAATTCCACCAGGCGTAGCGTTGGAGCACCTCAGAAAACCGTCCATCAGGCCATCCCGGAGTCCGACTCAATTTTTATCCTGGCAAATCCAGAATCAGAGGCTGTGCCTATGGACATTGATGTAGGGAGTGGTTCGCGAAACCTGGGAACTGCCTTGGCAAACCCGGGGACTGCTACGACAAACCCGGGGACTGCACAGCATGGTCCGGTAGAAGTTATGCCGGTGGATCTAATGGAAATTGATGAGGATGTGTTCCCAGTGAGAGCTGTACCAGCTTGGGCAATGCCAATATTTCAATTCCTAAAAGATGGAACCTTACCCACTAAGGAGGTACTTTCCAGGCAAACTCGGAGGAGGGCAAAAGCATACATGATCATCAATTCCGAACTATACAAAAGGAGCGTGACCAATGTCCTCCAGCGATGTGTTGACCCAGAGGAAGGACTTGACGTCCTCCGAGATATACATCAAGGGGAATGTGGGCATCATGCCTCATCCAGAGCCTTGGTAGCAAAAGCTTTCCGCCATGGGTTTTACTGGCCAAGTGCCTTAGAACAAGCAGAAGATCTGGTGAGAAAATGCAATGGCTGTCAGAGATATGTGACAAAAACACATATGCCAATGTCGGAGCTCAATACAATACCAATTACATGGCCATTTGCCGTATGGTGCTTGGATATGGTTGGCCCGTTTAAACCAGCAAGAGGGAATATGACTCACATTTTGGTCATGGTGGACATATTTACAAAGTGGATTGAGGTGAAGCCAATAAGAAAATGTGATGGAGCTACGGCCGTAACATTTCTCAAAGACATCATCTTGAGATACGGCTATCCTCACAGTATCATAACAGATAATGGCACAAATTTTGCTGAGGGAGCATTTGCGCGTTTTTGCCGGGATCAGAAGATCCGGCTGGACGTTGCCTCGGTAGCCCACCCCGCATCGAACGGACAAGTGGAAAGATCCAACGGATTAGTATTATCCGGGATAAAACCCCGGCTCATTGAGCCGCTGCAAAGATCAGCGGGGTGCTGGATAGACGAACTACCAGCGGTATTGTGGAGTTTAAGAACAACTCCGAATCGATCAACAGGTTATACGCCATTTTTTCTGGTATATGGGGCAGAAGCTGTATTACCAGCCGACATAGAGCATGACTCACCTAGGGTCACCCAATACACAGAAGCCGAAGTGCAAGAAGCCCGGCAAAATGATGTTGATCTGCTGGAAGAAGCGAGAGAATTGGCATTGTCCAGATCCGCCATATATCAGCAAAATCTCCGACGCTATCATAGCCGGAAAGTAAGCCCCCGAGTTTTCCAGGAAGGTGACCTGGTACTCCGGTTGGTACAACGTACTGCTGGCATGCATAAATTATCCCCTCCATGGGAAGGGCCATTCATTGTGAGCAAAGCATTGCACAATGATTCTTATTATCTTATCGATGCAAAACCACAGGAGAAGAACAAGGCGGACAGGTCCGGCGAGGAATCCAAGCGACCATGGAACATAGCTCTACTTCAGCCTTTCTACACATAGCAGAGAAGTGTTTGTATCTGAGTCTCTCATATGTCGATATGTATGCCGACAATGAGCTTATTAATGAAATCTCGGCACCTCGAGCAGTAACTCGGGGACTGCCTTAGTAATTTTAGTTGTCTTCTATATTTCTTATTTATATGTCGGCTGGCGTAAGTTGCTTCAGCTTAGGCCGGTTTAGTAGTGTGTGAGCACCAAAAACCTAACTCTTCGACTTACTGCTGTCCAACAAGATTTGGATTCATGGCAAGCAAGAGAACAAGTTTGGAATTGCGTAGCACATGAAAAACGACTAAGGGAAAAAACTTATTCGAGCTGACGTTTCTTTTTGGAGTAACATTGCGTGTACTTTAAATTTATCATGTTGAATTCTTTTGAGCTAAACCTAAAGTTTCCAAGTACTGTTAAATCAATTTTTGAAGCTCGAACTCGTAAGTCATAAAACCGAACCAAGGTGGACACGAGCCGAGCCAAAAAATTGGAGGAACAAGAAAATGAAACTCGGGGACTACGCCCAAGTTAATCTGGCATAGAAACTTAGTAGCAAAATATCACTGATGTGCTTAATACAATTGCACCCGGCATACCGGGGATCTGATGAAATTTCAAGTGTTTATAATCAAGGAGCAGCGGGAGAAGGAAGTTTGGCATCGTCTTCACTGCCTTCGACGTCCGAGGCATCGTCCTCTTCGTCCTCATCCGAGCCATCTTCAACGTTTTCAATGTTTTCGACATCGGCGGCATCTAGGAAGCTTGGTCCCTCGTTCCATTCATGAACGGGGGCATATTCAATGAGGCTATGGGCGCAAGCCTTGCACCGAGCAATCCACTCCGGGTCACTGGACCATTTGGATCCGGTGCGCATGCGCGCTAGGAGGTTGAGGTCGATCTTCTCGTACCATGTGAGCACATAGTGGAGAACGGTCTCAGCTCCGGCGCATCCAGCAGATTCTCTCCAAAGATCGAGCTGAGTCTCGCATTCCATGAGCCGGGAAAAAAGAACAGCCAGATTCTCCCGAGTATCCTCCTCAGGCCAAAAGGCGTTGAAGATCCGGATTACCACATCCAAGATATCCTTGCCGTAGTTCCTCACGACTTCGACTCGGGCGGACAAACTAACTATCAAGTCCTCGAGATCGAGAGGAATGGAGCCAGGGCCAGATGGAGTACCCCTCTGCTGGCGGAACTTGGTAACGACATTGGATCCAATGACATCGCTCTCTGGGAATTTGCCTGAGAAGATAACACAAGTGGGGTAAGTAAAGGAAGCAGACCCGGAAAGATAAACGTCGGTTGGAGGAAAAGAACTTACTAGAGATATGGCTGTGAACCCGAGACAGCTCCTTGATGCAGTTGTCGCGCCTCTCCCGGAGTTGCACAAGTTCAGCATTCGGCGACTCAAGCTTGAGGTTGGCCTACTTGAGTAATTCCTAGTCCTTGGCAATCTGGAGATTGAGGCGCTCGCGCTCTTCGGTATAGTCCTGGACGGTTTTCTAGAGTTCGGTTTGGTGCTCTGCTTTCAATTTCTTCATATCTGCCTTAAGCTTGGCAATCTCATCATCTTTGGCTCGGAGAAGGGCAAGCTCATCATCTTTCTTTTTGAGCTCGGCCTGATGCTGCCCTGCTTGTTCGAGAAAATGCAGCATTATATCAGGCACGTGCACACTATCTTCAAGAGATACTGAAATAGTTTGTTGACCCGACAAAGCCGAGGTATGAATGTTTGCCGAGCCAAGGATGAAAGGAGATGGAAAGCATAGCAAGGTTGAGCAAAAATAACTTACCCTTGATTTGATCCAAGTTTTTCCTCATGATCGTGTTCTCAGCCTCCACCCCAGCTGCGAAAACCGAATGATGGATTAGTTCGGCAGAAGAAGTTGAAGGAAAATGGAAAAATGCCGAGGAAGAAACTTACCCCTTTTCTCGTGTTTAGCGAGAAGTGCAGTATGTTTTGCCCGCAGCATCTTGTGAATATCAAGGAGACGCTGAAACTCAGCACTCCGGCGGTTGGTGGTCACCTGAAAGAGCAAAGATGGACAACTTAGTCTTGTGCATATTCGAAGTGTACAAAATCCGGGCCAAGTGGAACTTAACCCGGCTCTAGGTGTGTGCATATTCGAAGTGTACAAAATCCGGTCCAAGTGGAACTTAACCTGGCTCTACGTGTGTGCATATTTGAAGTGTACAAAATCCGGGCCAAGTGGAACTTAACCCGGCTCTAGGTGTGTGCATATTCGAAGTGTACAAAATCCGGGCCAAGTGGAACTTAACCCGGCTCTAGGCGTGTGCATATTCGAAGTGTACACAATCCGGGCCAAGTGGAACTTAACCCGGCTCTAGGTGTGTGCATATTCGAAGTGTACAAAATCCGGGCCAAGTGGAACTGAACCCGGCTCTAGGTGTGTGCATATTCGAAGTGTACAAAATCCGGGCCAAGTGGAACTTAACCCGGCTCTAGGTGTGTGCATATTCGAAGTGTACAAAATCCGGGCCAAGTGGAACTTAACCCGGCTCTAGGTGTGTGCATATTCGAAGTGTACAAAATTCGGGCCAAGTGGAACTTAACCCGGCTCTAGGTGTGTGCATATTCGAAGTGTACAAAATCCGGGCCAAGTGGAACTTAACCCGCTCTTTAGGTGTGTGCATAATTGAAGTTATCAAGGAGCTACATTAGTTCTCTAAGGAGCATCCGACCGAGTAACAAGTTACTCCCTAGAGGCTCGGGGACTAATGGCTATATCAATTATATCTGCAACTTGTTAAAAGAAAAGACGAAGTAACGTACCTCCATCATCCGACCCGCAAGGTTAATGGCCTTGGCGGCGGTGTTCATCTGCGCAGAAAATTCGGCGGGACCGAACTTCTCTAGGAGATCGTCGTTGTAGATGAACTCCGCCTTGTTACAGTTATTTACAAACTCGATCAAGGTCGGAGGGTATCGTTCGCCGCTTAGCATGTGTGGCGCCACTAAACCCTTGGCATGTGCCTCCGTCCTCTCAACTTGAGCAAGGGCCGGGCTGGTGTGCAAAACAAGTTGCGCATCAGCTGGCTCGGCAGGGCCATCCTTCGGAGGTGGAGTTTTCTTCGGAAGCATGGATGCAAGTGTGCGGTGTCCAGCCTCGACGGACGCTGCCCTGTTAGCGTCAGGTGCCTTCTTTCCCTTGGGCTGCTACTGAGAGGTTGAGGTTGCTGCAGCGGATTTGCCCTTGGGAGCTGCCTTGGCGCCAGCCTTGGTGCTGCTGATGTCTTCTCGCCGAGCCTTGGAAGACTTGGACGAGGTAGAAGGGCCTAGTGCTGCTGCGGTTGCTTTGGTTGTTGCTGCTGGTGCTGGAGTTGGTGCTGGCACTACCGTTGGTTTCTGCTTCGGCAGAGATGTTGAGGGAACCTCGGTGGTAGCTGGTTGCGGCGGCGCCGAAGTGGTGGTTGTTGCCGCTTCGGCAGAGCCAGTCTCCCCCGCTCCGAGGTTGCCCTCCGGAATGGGGCTCAACGGGCGTGAATCATCGCCACGAGGAGGAGAGGGGCTGTGTCGGAGCAGCGACGCAATGCCGGATCCACTCTGTGGGACCTCCACCGCGGCCCTACCGAATCAAATAATGTATGATGAGAAACTATAACAGAAGAAGAACAAGTGAATGGCAAAGGGAGAAGAGGCTTACTCATCCGAGGTTAGGGGCTCCTTGGGCTTCCGAGCCCTACGGGCCGTGGCCTTGGTTGGAGGCTTGGTGGCAGTTTTGTCACCAGACTTCTTCCGCCTTTTTGCCGGCTGAGAAGGTCCGGAGGAGGATGCAGAGGCAGCTCCCCTTTTCTTCTTCGGCGCCACCGGGACAGGATCACCCACGGCAAGGGGAGGGTCTTCATGGATCTGCCCATCGGGGTTAGCTGATGCCAGAAAAGCATAAGAAAGGGGGACAACGTCAAATGCTTCCATCACCTCAACATCCGAATCATCTTCGTCGTCGGGCCAATCTCTAATAGAAGAGAGTTTACCGGTGGGTCGCTTGGTCGCATCAGCCATAAGAAGGAACATCTCCAGGTCCGGTTCCTCCTCGTCCGAGGTATCCCGGTCAGGAGCCCATTTGAGGGAAGGGTCGGTGCTGTCCTTGATGGTCTGCTGAAGAAACATCTAAGGGAAAGAAAAAGCAACAAGATTAAAACCGACAACAATAGACATATGATTTAACTCAGAAAAGGTTTGGAGCACGAGACTTACCAAGGGAGGAAGCCTATCTCGGCAATAGTGTTCAATCCCCCACGTCCACTCAGAAGAGAAGTTTTTGTGGGTGGTGAACAGGGCCTTGACCAGCGGTAGATCTCGGTATTGCTCAACTCAAAAGGCGAGGTCCGGTTGGGGTCGTGGCCCCAACTCACGTGGCACACTTTATGTATGCGTTTCTGGAGGGGGGAGATCCGGTTGCGGACAAATGTGATCATGGCGTCCTCATTGCGCAATCTGAGCTCCTTTAGTTCCTTGAACCTCTTGTTGACCTGGTTCGCCAAGACCGTGGGCTTCTTGGGGATAACGTCCCACAAATCTGGGTTAGGAGGACTCGAAGTATAGGGGCGCAGCCGGATCAGGTCCTCGGTGGTGCTGTTCCGGACGTAGAAGAAAGTCCGGGCCCATCCCTTGCAAGAGTCAAGCCCTATGACTCGGGGGAAGATGGACAATTTCCAGGGGGAGATGGACGCAGCACCGAACTGCGTGAGCTGCTTATCCTCCGGATCTAGATCTACATTCGGAATGACGTTCCGGCGAAGGCCGAAGAACCGGATCCATAGCTCCTTTGTGGGCGATAGTCCGGCATAGCCTTCGATCGTGGAGGCAAAGGCGGAGAGAGATGTGATGGCATTGGCTAGAAGGTGGTGCGACTAGAGCTCGTATGTGTTCAACCAATCGTGGAAAAATCGCTAATTGGCAAGCCAAACCCCCCTGGAAGTGGGATAGAAACACCACGTACTCACCCAGATTGGGTGAGGGGGCGAGCTCGGCAGCAGCAAGGCGAGCAATGACGCCCTCCGAGATGCGCCTAGTGCGATAGAGCCAATCCAGGTCGTCCTGGCAGACCCAAGATCCAGCCCACGCACCGCAGTCCGCGGTCGCTGCATCTTCTTCCATCTCCTGCTCGACGATGGTGAGCTCTTCTTTTGTCATCTCGAGGTCACTGCCCTCACTAGCGCTAGCGGCGGTGGGTGGCAGTGGCCTGGACAGGCGGGGACCCGTGGCGAAGGAGATGCGCAGAGGCAGCGGCGACGCGGGCGCGCGTGGAAGCAGAGGGGCGGTGATGCTGCTACTCAAATGCGGTGGCGGCGGTGCTGTCGCGGGAGAAGATGAGGAAGAAGAAGGGGCAGAGGGGCGCGGAAGTGAGGAAAGGACCCAAAGGGCGCGCCCCTCCCCTATTTAACCACGCCCGTAAGGGGGGTAGTGGGATCGTGTTTTGCAGGCAAGCCACACGGTGTGGCCGTGTATGGTCCGGATCAGCCAATCAGTGACGAGCCACACGAAGGGCCACAGGGCACAGCGGATCCCACGACGTGACGTTATGTTGCGGTTAACGAGGAGGCAGGCGCGACGTGACGTGTGCAGCAGTAACTTCTAACAATAACTGCGACGGTTACTGTTACTAGACCTTAAAATGAGGCAAAGTAATGATTAGCCTCCACGTGGGGAAGTGTACGAGAGAAGGAAGAATGACCCGGATGGGTATGTGGTAACCCGGCCAGCAAGCAAAAACTTGGAATGTGCCAAGGGAAAGTAAACCCATAGAATCCGGAGTAGGAGGTAACTCGGAGAAGGAGCAAAAAGCTCAGTGAAATTGAACCTGCTGTGGCCTTAGCGGCTAAGGCAACTAAGACCGCACCAGCTTCGAGGACTAATGTTGGGGGGATACTCCCGGGTAGGGTCACGCCGGGGTATAAAAGCCTAGTTAGCCAAGGTACGGCAAGGTCAAAGCTTGTGCTGGCCGAGTCACCTCAAGGTAGGCCGGATCACGGAGTAACCAGGACCAGGGGACGTCCACCTAACTTGGTCTCAACCGACTTAAGCCGTATGTCGGTAAGATATATCTAACTTGTATGCAGGAACAGGTGTGGTCGGATCAACTATGTGGGATCCAGGTTATATCAAGCTTGTAAGAGAAGGAAGGTATCTCGCTGGTCAAAGGTGACTATTGTACGCAGAGCGTGAGCGAAGCGGACAGAGGCCGGACCACCGAGGCGTGGCCGACAAAGGTGACGAAGCCAATGTCGGGCGCCGCAGAGACTCACGTAGCCTCTGCATGGATGACGTGGGGGAAAAGTGACCCGGTCGGCTTACTATTTTGGGAGGGGGCATATTCCCTGGTATATGCCTCCACGTATGCCCTAAGTGGAGACCTAGCCACCCCTATATAAGGAGGGCTAGGGCTTCTGTAGAGGGGGTTGATTTTCTGTTTGGCCTGGACTAGATTGAGCTCTAGTGTGTAGCGATTTACTGGTGAGTTCCTGAGGGCTGGCTAGCGGCGAGAGTAAGAGAGTTCCTTCTTCCTCATCTCTCCAATACATCTCTAGGAGCACTTGTAATCCGCAAAGGTGAATCAAATACAAAGCTTCCATGTGTGGAATCACCACACTATCCCTCCCTGGATTCCCCTAGTGCATTTAGTCCCCACCTTTAGCCTATCCATGGCATCTGCCGTGACACCACCACGACAATTACTATCTTCCATACAATACGTTTAACCCTTTGTTTTCAGCAAAACCGGTGAGTTGGGGGCAAAGTTCTATGATTGTGTTGTGCAGGATTCCAAGTTGGAAACAACACCTTGGAGGTGTTTCCTTGCGCCTACGTGTTCGATAACCTTGGTTTCATAACTGAGGGAAAACTTGTTGCTATACTCATCATACCTTCCTCTTGGGGTTCCCCAACGGGGTTGTTTGTCTGCGGTACCAAAGTTCCCGGGTGAGTGCACCGCGGTACCTAAGTTGCCTGAAATTGCCGCATTTCAAAATGTTGGGCTGCCAACTACCGAGAGGGGCCATTTCGATGCAAACTCATCTCACCCCTGCCAAATTCAAACATTCCGGGAAACTGCCCCGTGAAGTAGACGGTCGGGACCCTCATGTCGGTCATCTGTCCGTGACGCGAGCGCCAACACGGCAACCTCTTAGGCAAATCGAGGAACTAAGTGGATTGGATGCGTTGACCAATTTCACAAATCCATTCCCACCTTTCCCCTAGCACTGGCGGCGGCGGAATCCACCCTCCAGGTAGGACGTTCCCTTCGGACATTTGACTTCCGGCGCCAAGTTGCTGGGCCCAGTTGCTGCGCCCAGTCGCTGATCCTGAGCTCCAATGGCGCATGTCGTAGCCGCCGTTGCGAGGCTCTAGCCCGCCTCCGCCGCCGACGAGCGGAGCAGCTTGGAGGATGGCAGATCCTACTACCAAGGAAGAAGAAGTTCTGGCTACAAGCAGGTGAGCTACCCTTCTCTTTGCTATTCGCACTAATTATAACTACTAGCTGGCTACTAAACCTAAAACTGTTTGTTAGCCCAACGCTAAACATATTTTGTCCACAGTTTTCTGTCAAGTGGGATCTCCGTGGACCACCCTTACCTGGTTACGGTAGTCCTCTTCAGGTACGACTCTAAGGGCAAGTGGTATAGACACCATTGTATCACGATGGAAGAAGCGCCTGCGCAGATCTGCACTATATCTGGTATGGTTGTTGCTCTGCGTAATCATGATGAATTATGGCCGAAGCAGACTACAAAGTTCAGCTTCATGGATGAACGTGACATTAGGGTTCCTCTAACGTGTGACAGTCAGCTAATTGGGTTGACGAAAAGGTATGCTTCAGATTGCATGTTTGAGCTGAATTGTGATGTACTGGATGTGGAAGCTGCTGCAACTAGGAGTCGCCCTTCTATTCTTGGACAGGGTGGTTGCTCGAACCCAATTAGCTCCTGGTAAGCAAAAGTCCCTTGGGGTTCGCATGTTTGTGCTGAATTGTAATTTTTGTTTCATTTACTCTCTAGATATTGGGCAGTTATGCAACAGTCCTGTTTCTTTGACAGGAAGCGCTGCAAGGTTAGAAACATGACTGTCGGGTTAGTCATTTTGCTGCCTGAAGAAATTAAAAATGAGTGGAAAGATGATGTTGGACACGATTATGGTGCCCATTGTCCTGGCGATGCAGAGTACATGAAGCTAAGAAAATTGGCACCGAGGAAGAGGAAGAAGGCAGGAAATGAAGAGGCCAGTGGACGTGAAGGCTTGGCACCTAGGCTATGGAAGAAGGCTGCTAGCAATGAAGATGCATAGTAATGTGTTGAACTTGAACCTATATATGTAATTCGGTTAAATTCTGGAGCTCTATGTGTGGCACTTTGCTAGGCAAAACAATCAACACACATTCTCTGAGTATGTATCACGACTTAGGGTTTGGAAACGCTCGAGTCAGTAGTTGAATCCGAAATTGTGATTGCGCTACTGCTATCTGAAAACACGCAGCATCGGTTCCACGATTGCTGAGGGACAGGAGGTCTCGAAATTCAATGGAATGTAAGTGGCACAGAGACAAATTATTTAAGATGCCACACTCCACGAAGCAGCAACTTACTTCAGATGCTGCACAACAACGTGGCAACATAAATAACAATGGCAACCGATAAAGCCTAGATGCTTGAGCCTGTCTATCTCACCGCCTCCCTACTCCTGCATCCCCTGCGTCTCGAAGCTCCCGGATCTCCATTAATCGGGTGTACATGCTTCCACTTTATAAATTGTGGTTGTGCCATTTGCATGCGGCACAATCCACGTAGATTACGTATAAACAAACCACCAATGTCAGAATACCACCATGATTAGACAAAAGGAAGTAATGCAGGGTTAAGACAGACTAACGGGAGACCAATTTTTTCCTCCCAGGACTCCGGGACCACTATTTCAGACCGCTAGGTCAACAAGTACTACTATTACAACTTTAAAAAGCACAGAAATCAAGCTAAATAGAACTAGTTATCACACATCTCCTTGATCTTCTTAATCTTAGCCTGATGTGCATCTTCCTGCGAGAGCAAGGATCAATTCGTCTGCTCCTTCCTTTTAGCATCTTCCTTGCACAGCTTCAATTGTTTCTCTGTATTTTTCCTCATGCACTTGTCAATACTCGTAGTTGTGATCTGCAGGAGTTTGGCCTGGTGAAGATCATTCCTTGCTTGGGCCAGTTCTTGCTCTGCTTTAGCCTTCAGGGCCAATGCCACGTCCCTCTCCTTCTCAAATTTGCTATCCTTGTATTGCACCCTCCTGAGATCTCGGTTAAGCTTGGTCGTGTCAACTGGGTCCCATAGCTTCATCTCAACACTGTCAAGAAGTGAGCTGACTACGGATTCTTTCAACTCAACAGTCATATCCCATAGTTTGTCCAGCGTTTTCCGCATTGATTTGGGCCACTCTGGATCTACCCATTTGACAACACCGCAACTTCCGCCTTGCATCATTGCACGATGTCCTTGACACCGTAGAAACCTCTTGCATGCGTATCGTCCTTCAAACGCTACAAATTTAGCGGGCACATATCCATGTTTACATAGCAGAGGACTGTCTTCATTCGCTAAACTGTGATACTCGGAGTCATACAGCGTCTGGTTGGCCTAACACATCATACGCGCATGAGTAAACAAAGTAGATCTAGCTCAAAATAGATAACTATCCACAGATGATAGAGATAGATATGAGATGACTCACATCCAAATCACCGTACGTGTCATCACGACGCGTTTCCTCAAAGTCTCCCCTTGAACTCATGGCGAGAGAGAGAGGAAGAGGGGGTGGCTGCTAGAGAGATAGCTAGATGCACCGTCGGCTTGCGGCTACGGCAGGATGGGAGTGAAGTAGGGAAAGTGGCTTCGAGGGGAAGGAAGAGAAGTACGGGGAGGAAGATAAGTAATGGGTACGTGACACTGGAATATGGCTCACTGAACTCGTGAATCGTGACACTCGCAATAGGGGAGCGCCCGGTGTTGCCAGTTTGTACAGAGCAAGCGTAGCCAATCATGCCGCGGAACAGCCTACTCGCGGATCGCTCTCACGAAGACCATCCCAGTCGTCCAAGCGCCCCGATCGAACGGTATGTAACAATCATCAAGTAGAACAACTATATTAGGGCGTGCCTTCTAGAAGACTCTGTCTAACGGCCACCCATTGGGGAGCTAAGGTTAGGGCTCTCCTAAGGTTAGGAACCATATGTGGTTGATGAGAAGAACACACATGCAATGACACTGGTGATATGTGGTTTGTGAAAAGAACACACATCCAATGACTCTAACTGTGGTTAATGAAAAGAGCAAACATGCAATGACACTGGTGGATCCATGTGTGATTTGTGAGAAGAACACGCATGCAATGACACTGGTTGTGGTTCATGAAAAGAACAGACATGCAATGATACTAGTGGATCCATGTGTGGTTTGTGAGAAGAACACACATGCAATGACACTAGGTGTGGTTCATGAAAAGAACACACATCCAATGACACTGGTGGATCCTTATGTGGTTTGTGAGAAGAACAGACATGCAATGACTCTAGATGTGGTTCATGAGAAGAACAAACATGCAATGACACTGGTGTATCCTTATGTGGTTTGTGAGAAGAACATACATGCAATGACACTAGGTGTGGTTCATGAAAAGAACACACATGCAATGACACTGGTGTGTATCCTTATGTGGTTTGTGAGAAGAACAGACATGCAATGACTCTAGTTGTGGTCCATGAAAAGAACACACATGCAATGACACTGGTGGATCCATGTGTGGTTTATGAAAGGAACACACATGCAATGACACTGGGTGTGGTTCATGAAAAGAACACACATACATTGACATTGGTGGATCCTTATGTGGTTTGTGAGAAGAACAGACATGCAATGACCCTAGATGTGGTTCATGAGAAGAACAATCATGCAATGACACTGGTGTATCCTTATGTGGTTTGTGAGAAGAATAGACATGCAATGACTCTAGTTGTGGTTCATGAAAAGAACACACATGCAATGATACTGTGTATCCTTATGTGGTTTGTGAGAAGAACATACATGCAATGACTCTAGCTGTGTCTCATGAAAAGAACACACATGCAATGACACTGGTGGATCCATGTGTGGTTTATGAAAGGAACAGACATGCAATGACATTGGTGAAGGAAATATGCCCTGAGAGGCAATAATAAAGTTGTTATTATGTATTCCTTGTATATAATAGATGTTTATTTTGCATGCTATAATTGTATTGTAAGGAAATTTCAATACATGTGTGTTTAATAAACAAAAAGGGTTCCTAGTTATGCCTCTCTTCAAGACTAGCTCGTTGATTAACAAGATGATCAAGGTTTCCTGATCATGGACATTGGATGTTGTTAATAACGAGGTCACAACATTTGTGAAATGATGTGATGAACATTCATCTGAAGTATAGCATTACGATCAAGTCATTATTTTTACATTGCTATAACATCATACGAAGTAATCTTAGTCCTTAGACCATGAGATCATGTTAATTGCTAACACCTGAAGAGTATCTTGATAACATCAAACGTCACACCGTAACAGGGTGACTATAAAGGTGGGTTCAGTGCTACGAAGGTGTTATGTTGAGGCTCATGGATCAAGAGTGGAATTTGTCAATCCTGATGATGGATAGATATACTCTGGGCCCTCTCGGTGATATCACAATATGATAGCTTGCAAGCAAGTGATGTGATCACTAGAATGTTATATCACGGGAATGAGAAAAGAGTGCATGTTAGTAACAAGATAAAACTAGGTATTTGGATACCGATGATCGAATCTCGGACATGTATTATATCATGAGACAAAGGGATTAAGTTACTAGCGTTAAAGGTTCTCACGATCACAGAAGTCATCGTTGAATGTGCAGGAGTTAGTATGGATCTCCAGGTCCCGCTTCTGATTATTGATCTGAGAGGAATCTCAATCATGTCTGCATTATTGGCGAATCGTAGGGTGACACACTTAAGGGTTACCGGACACCATTTTTGAGCACAAATGTTTCAGACAAAAGGTTTGCAAAGCGCAGGAAATGTTTCGATAGAAACATGAATTGTTTCGATAGAAACCGGAATTGTTTTGGGTGAAATTGCAGAAAGTGGTTTTGTATGTGATATTGAAATGTTGCAAGGGATTTTATGTGAATTTTTTTTAATTAAAGTAATTAACAAAATTCTGAATAAAATAAATAAAAGAGTTTTATTAATTGAGAGTTGCATTAAATTTGGTGGAAATTTAATGCATGTGAGTGGAACTTTGGGTGGAGCTTGAATTGATGTGAGTGGAGCTCCCACCACATGAATGGGGAAGAGGTGGGGGCACCCCCCTTGGCCGCCAGCCATGGGAGGGTAGGAGCCCCCCTCTCCTATAAAAGGCCCCCCTCTCCTCCCTCACAAAGCACACCTCCTCGGGAAGGATCTCTCTCCCCCTCTAGATATTCCCCCATGGTCTCGGATTAGCGAGATACATGTTTCCAGTGGCCTTGCGTCTGGAAGGAGTTGCTGCTTCCGCTGATTCACCGGAGCGAGCAGGTGGAGGTTGTCCGGTGGCTTGAACGTGTGTGCGAGGACAGATGCGCTGCTGATTTGTGGCGCTCGGACTTCCACACGATCTTGAGATCGGCAAGCATACGACTACATCATCCACGAGTTCCAACTCGTTAACAAAACTTTGTTGTCTTCGAGGGTAAGTTCTCCATGGATGTATATCCACCCGTTGCTCTGTATCTGGTAGATAGATCTTGGTGTATAATTCTCATCGTAGGAAACTTTTTGTTTTCTATGCTGCGGACCCAACAATTGGGTGTGGTTCATGAAAAGAATAGACATGCAATGACATTGGTGGATCCATATGTGGTTTGTGAAAATAACAGACATGCAATCACACTGGGTGGATCCATGTGTGGTTCATGAAAAGAACAGACATGCAATGATATTGGTGGATCCATGTGTGGTTTATGAGAAGAACACATATGCAATGACATTAGGTGTGGTTCATAAGAAGAACACACATCCAATGCCACTTGTGGATCCTTATGTAGTTTGTGAGAAGAACATACATGCAATGACTCTAGCTGTGGTTCATGAAAAGAACACACATGTAATGACACTGGTGTATCCTTATGAGGTTTGTGAGAAGAACAGACATGCAATGACTCTAGTTGTGGTTCATGAAAAGAACACACATCCAATGACACTGGTAGATCCATGTGTGGTTTGTGAAAGGAACAGACATGCAATGAAACTGGGTGTGGTTCATGAAAAGATTAGACATGCAATGACACTGGTGTATCCTTATGTGGTTTGTGAAAAGAACAGACATGTAATCACACTTGGTGGATCCATGTGTGGTTCATGAAAAGAACAGACATGCAATGATACTGGTGGATCCATGTGTGGTTTTTGAGAAGAACACACATGCAATGACACTGGGTGTGGTTCATGAAAAGAACACACATCCAATGACATTGGTGGATCCTTATGTGGTTTGTGAGAAGAACAGATATGCAATGACTCTAGATGTGGTTCATGAGAAGAACAAACATGCAATGACACTGGTGTATCCTTATGTGGTTTGTGAGAGGAACAGACATGCAATTACACTGGGTGTGGTTCATGAAAAGAACACACATGCAATGACACTGGTGTATCCTTATGTGGTTTGTGAGAAGAACAGACATGCAATGACTCTAGTTGTGGTTCATGAAAAGAACACACATCAATGACACTGGTGGATCCATGTGTGGTTTATGAAAGGAATAGACATGCAATGAAACTAGGTGTGGTTCATGAAAAGAACAAAAATGCAATGACACTGGGTATGGTTCATGAAAAGAACATACATGCAATGACACTGGTGGATCCATATGTGGTTTGTGAGAGGAACAGAGATGCAATCACACTTGGTGGATCCACGTGTGGTTCATGAAAAGAACACACATGCAATGACACTTGTGTATCCTTATGTGGTTTGTGAGAATAACAGACATGCAATGACACTAGTTGTGGTTCATGAAAAGAACACACATGCAATGACACTGGTGTATCCTTGTGTGGTTTGTGAGAAGAACATACATGCAATGACTCTGGCTGTGGTTCATGAAAAGAACACACATCCAATGACACTACTGTATCCTTATGTGATTTGTGAGAAGAACAGACATGCAATGACTCTAGCTATTCCTCATTAAAAGAACACACAAGCAATGACACTGGTGGATCCATGTGTGGTCTATGAAAGGAATAGACATGTAATGACACTAGCTATATGAATGTGTGGTTCATGAAAAGAACAGACATGTAATGATACTGGTGGATCTGTTGGGGGATACCCCCGGGTAGGGTCACGCCGGGGTATAAAGGCCGAGTTAGCCGAGGTTCGGCAAGGCCAAAGCAGATGCTGGCCGGGTCACCTCAAGGCAGGCCGAATCACGGGGTAATCCGGACCTGGGGGCGTTCGCCTAACTAGGTCTCATCCGACTTAAGCAGTAAGTCGGAAGTGCATGTTTTACCTGTATGCAGGAAAGGGTGTGGCCGGATCAAGCATCATCCGGGTCACAGCAAGCTTCTAGGAGAAGGAAGGAATCTCGCTGGTCAAAAGGAGCCCCGGTACGCACTGCCTGAGCGAAGCGAGCAAGGACAGGACCACCGGGGCGTGGCCGACAAGCGTGACGACGCCCGTGTCGGCTGACGACGACGCCGTCAGAGGCTCACGTAGCTAAAGCATGTGTGACGCGGGGGAAAAAGCACCCCGGTTGGCTTACCACTTTGGGAGGAGGCATATTCTTAGGAATATGCCTCCACGTATGCCCTAGGCAGAAACCGAGCCTCCCCTATAAAAGGGGGGCTAGGGCTTCTGTAGAAGGGGTGGGTTGGTCTCTCTACGATTCTGTTTTGGTCAAGGGTTTCTGGTGAGATTTGTGGGTGAGAGTAAGAGAGCTCCTTCTTCCTCCTCTCACCAATACAGCTCTAGGAGCACGTGTAACCTTGGAAGTAAATCAATACAAGCTCTTGTATGGAGAATCACTTCACTATCCCTCCCTGGATTCCCCTAGCGAGTATTAGTCCCCACCTTTAGCCTATACATGGCATCTGCCGTGACACCACCACGACAGTTGGCGCCCACCGTGGGGCTAGCGGTGCTAGCAGGGGTCAAAATCCGGACGGGAAACTTCACCGCCACCGGCGAGCGCGTCGTCTCCGGGCTCGTTCAGCGCTTTGGAGCGCGGGACTTCGTCAGCGACAACGCAGGCTGCTTCGGCACGCGCCCTCTCCTGCGCAACGGCATCTTCGTCAAGCTCGGCGCGCACAAGGTCTACGTTGCGATGGACATGTCTAGCGTCCATCCGCGCCACGTCGTCGAAGAAGGCGAACCGCCCCTCACTGTGGCTCGCGGGGAGCGTATCGTTCGTTCCCCGGACCATGCAGAGGTAATGATGACAGCGCCAGGTGCGGGTGCGAGCAAAGATCCGGCACTAGATCCGGAGGTGACGCCCAAGGCACCAAGGAAAGGTAGAGGTCCTCCACTAGAGAGGACGGAAAATGTGTTGAGAGAGGCAATGGATAGCTTGGAGAACCCTGTAGTAGCAGTGGTAGATCTGGCTCGTGCACAGGCCGAGCTGGAAGAAACTAGGCAGAAAATACTAGAGGGCGCAAAGAAAATAGCCGCGGCCCAGCAGTCGTTGAACATGACGCTGCGTGAGTACGCTAAGGCTAACAAGGTTGATAATGTAAAAGTCAAAGGGAGAAATCTCATGAGCGAGATGAACAGAGAAGGTGATGCCGGAATCGAGGAATCATAAAACTGTTTGTCCGTGGGGTTGCCGAGGTATAGTACCCCGGGCAAGAACCTTAGAGCAGAGGATGCAGCTACGTCCGAGTTAGAGGGACTGACGGGTGAAGCCCGGCAAAGGCAGCAAGATCGGGCTAACGAGCTGGTTCGGATTGCAGATAGGCAAAACGAGGAACTACTCAGGGCAAACCCGGAAAGAGCTGGAGCCTCCAAGATCGTCCATTCGGCGGTGGGTAACCCGGAGAAATCCGCTGGAGCCGCATCGTCCCCTCATGGTGGTCCAAGGAGAGAGGAGGTGGTAACCTCGGCCAGACGGAACAAACAGATTGTCCCGTATGACCCGACATGGGCAGGGAAAGAAAAAGAAGCGCAGAAAAATGATGATCGACGGAGTGTGAGCCGAGGCAAAGCTGGCCGAGGTAACCGCGACCAAGGCAATGCCGGTCAAGGGAACGTTGTCAACGGCAATGCCGGGCAGCAAAGCTCAGCTAGAGCAAGACAACCGCAACAGCGGAACATGCCAAGGCAAGAGCACAGTGCCGGCCGAGGTGTGCAACAGAAAGGTGCGCCCAAGAGCAAAACCGGTATAACGACGGTGATTCGGAGATGGCAAATGCGGAATACCCGAGACCGGACTATCATGTGATAGGGTCGATATTGGGAAGTAGGGATTTGATGCTGGAAGATGCCAGATTGAAACTGGATCGACTGTATAGGTCGGAACAGATTGAATGTCAAGGTCCACCGGGTCCAGCATGTTTTGGACCCCGGATCATGAAAGAGCCACCAGTACCGAACTTTCAGTTGCCCAGGGGCACCAAGACCTATGACGGTAGTACCAAGCCAGAGGATTGGCTGATAAACTATGCTACGGCTGTAAAAATTGCCACAAGCAACCTGAGATGGGATGTACGGTATGTACCCCAGATGTTGGAAGGCCCGGCAAGGGTGTGGTTCAACAATTTACCACCAGGAAGCATCAACTGCTGGATAGATTTCGAGGAGATGTTCATCAACAATTTTTCGAGTATGTATCAAAGGCCAAATAGGCCACATACCCTAGCTATGTGTAAGCAAAGACCCAATGAGACAGACCGGGAGTTTTTGACCCGGTGGTGTACCGTGAGAAACTCATGTGAGGGCGTGATAGAATCACAGGCCATAGCATGGTTTGCGCAGGGGTGCAGATATGGAAGCGAGCTGTGGATGAAGTTGCAACGGAAAATGCCAGCTACGTTGGCAGAAATGATCTGGATTGCAGATTCGTATGCGTTGGGTGACCCGACCCAACCAAGGCTCGCATCAAACGAGTCAAGCGATGAGTACTATCAGAGGGATGGATCCGGATCATCCCGGAGGAATGATTACAGAGGAAAAAGGAGAGATGATAGACCGGACCACCGGTACGGTTCGCACCAAGTTGCAGTTGTGAATCAAGATCAACCCGGAGCAGGGGGTAGCTAGCGCCAGAAAACTGGAGGTCAATGGACTCCAAGGAACGATGGGAAGAAAACTTGGACACCGGAACAAAAGAAGCAGTGGCAAGAAAGGAAAGACCGTCCGAGGTATACCTACGAGTCGATGTTGGACCAGCCGTGTAAGTTTCACACGCCAAATCCGAACAATCCAGCGGGTCATACGACGAGGCAATGCGAGTGGATGCGCAAGATCGAGCAAGGTGGTTCGGGGAATGCTCAGGCACCCCGGAATGATCAGCCTCGGCAGGAGTTACCCCGGCAGCAATTGCTCTCCAGAGCGAACACGCAACAGCTAATGTTGCCTCCCCCTCCGCCGAGGTATGATAACAATGAAAGAAGGGATGCAGTGCATCAGGTAGAAAATCAGCATCAGTCGGATCAGAGGCACCCCGGAAATGAGGGGAGAAACGAGTACAGGGAGCATCACCAGAGCTACTGTGTATTCACCACAGAAGAAACTGATAGAAAAAGCTTGCAGCGTATGCATATGGAGGTGAATGCAGTAATGCCTGCAGTGACGAGGTACATGCCTTGGTCCGATCAGGAAATCACCTGAAGCATTAGGGATCATCCCAAGCTCATGCCGAGCCCTGGTTCGTATGCGTTGGTGCTGGATCCTACGTTCATTGGACCTAGCATTAATGTAAGGTTCTCAAAGGTACTGATTGACAATGGCAGTAGCATAAATATCATGTATGCGGACACAATGCGCAAGTTGGGTATCTCGGAGAACATGCTCCAGGCCACGAGGACAACTTTCCATGGCATTGTGCCCGGCATTTCTTGCGAGCCCATAGGCAAGGTCCGGGTCGACGTCTTGTTCGGCACGAGGGATAATTGCCGAACCGAAAATCTGGAGTTCGAAGTGGTGAACTTAGAAAGCGTGTATCATGCGTTGCTCGGAAGGCCATCGCTGAACAAGTTCATGGCAAGTTGTCATATCAGCTACTTGAAGATGAAATTGCCCGGACCCAACGGAGTGATTACCATTGCTGGGGACTTCCGACGTTCCATGGAGTGTGCGTTAGCCAGATCAAACTTAGCCGAGTCACTTGTGATCGCGCAGGAAAAAAGAAAAATTCAAGAGGTGGCGACATTGGCTCAGTCCGCGCAGTAGTATATGACGGCGCTGAGCAACCCACATGGAACTGTTTCTTTCGAGGCCACGAAAGATACCAAGAAGGTTCCCGTTGACGGCATGTTCCCAGAGCACACCGTAAGAATTGGTGCCTGGCTAAGTGATAAATAGGAAAGCGAGCTCGTCAGCTTCCTCCGTGAGAATCGGGACATTTTTGCTTGGTCCACACAGGACTTGCAAGGTGTTCCGAGGGAGTTGGACGAGCACTCTTTGAATGTGAGATCCGGAGCCAAGCCGGTGAAGCAACCTCTCCGCCGCTTCACCGAAGATAGGAGGAAAGTCATTGGAGACGAGATAGCTCGGTTGCTAGCTGCAGGATTTATCATGGAAGTTCTCTACCCGGATTGGCTGTCTAATCCGGTGCTGGTGGAAAAGAAGAAGGATGACCCGAACGTGGCAGTGGTTTGGCGTATGTGTATCGATTACACGAACCTGAACAAGGCATGTCCAAAAGACCCATTTCCGCTGCCAAGATAGATCAGGTCATAGACTCAACTGCTGGATGTGAATTGTTGTCATTCATTGATGCTTATTCTGGTTTCCACCAGATACCTCTTAATCCGGATGATCAAATAAAGACTGTGTTTATTACCCCGTATGGGGCTTATTGCTATCGCACCATGCCGTTTGGTTTACGTAATGTAGGGGCAACGTACCAGAGGTGTATGCAAAAATGTTTGCATGACCAAATAGGTCAAAATGTACAGGTGTACGTGGATGATGTGGTTATCAAGACCAAGGAAAGCAAAACACATCAGGCAAACATTTGCAAACCTAAGAAGGTTCCGGATGAAACTTAACCCGGAAAAATGCACCTTCGGTGTCCCGGCTGGAAAATTGCTCGGTTTTCTCATCTCCAGCCGAGGTATCGAGGTTAATCCAACCAAAATCCGGGCCATCGAACGAATGGAACTGCCGAAGTGTCTTAACGATGTCCAAAAGTTCACAGGTTGCCTAGCCTCGTTAAGTCGGTTTGTATGTCGGTTGGGAGAAAAGGCTTTGCCTCTTTACCAACTCATGAAAGTCGAATAAGTTAATTTGGACACCGCAGGCTGATGAAGCCTTCGCCCACCTAAAGAAAATGTTAGCCACAGCACCAATGCTAGCTTCACCACTATCAAAGGAGCCAATGTTACTCTATATAGCCGCAACCAACCGAGTTGTAAGTGAAGTGATAGTGGTGGAGCACGATGAGGAAGGTAAGTCGGTGCAAAGGCCGGTGTATTATTTGAGCAAAGTGTTGTGAACCTCAAAGCAGAACTACCCACATTATCAAAAAGTGGCATATGGCGTGTACATGGCCGCCAAGAAACTGAAGCACTACTTTGAGGAGCATCCCATCCGGGTCATATGTGAGGCCCCTATATCCGAGATAATGAGTAACAAGGATGCAAGCGGCAGAATTGCAAAATGGGCAATTGAGCTAGCTCCTTATGCTCCGAAATATGACAGGAGACAAGCCATCAAGTCTCAGGCTGTGGCGGACTTTTTCGTGGACTGGGCCGAGGTGTAGTTCGAACCACCACTTCCGGATCCGAACTATTGGCGAATGCACTTTGACGGATCAAAAACCAAAACCGGGCTAGGTGCCGGAGCTGTACTCACGTCGCCAAAGAAGGACCAGTTGAGATATGTGCTGCAGATCCACTTCACCGCATCAAACAATGTCGCTGAATATGAAGCACTTGTGCATGGGCTCAAGGTAGCAAAAGAAATTGGAATACGTCGGATTATATGCTTTGACGACTCGGATTTGGTGGTGCAGAAAGTGTTCGGAGTGTGGGACGCACTTGATCCAAACATGGCACTATACAGATTTCATGTGCAGAAGATTTCTGGTTACTTTGAGGGATGCGAATTTCATCATATACCCCGGGTGGAAAATGTGGCTGCCGACATGCTGTCGAAGCTCGGGTCAACCAGACAAGCAATTCCACCGGGTGTTGCATTAGAGCACCTCAAGAAACCATCCATCAGGCCATCCCTGGAATCCGAGTCAATCTACGTCCCGGAGGATACAGAATCCGGAGCTGTGCCCATGGACGTTGACACGGGAAGTGGTGCGCAAAACCCGGGGACTGCTTCGGCAAACCCGGGGACTGCGTCACAAAACCCGGGGACAGCTCAGCATGGTCCGGTTGAAGTTATGCCGGTGGAACAGATGGAGATAGACGAGGACGTGTTCCCCGTGCGGCCAATACCGGCTTGGGCACTGCCTATATTTCAATTGCTGAAGGATGGAACGTTACCCACTGAGGAGGTGCTGTCTAGGCAAACTCAGAGGAGGGCAAAGGCCTACACGATCATCAATTCCGAGTTATACAAAAGAAGTGTGACCAATGTCCTCTAGCGGTGTGTTGACCCGGAAGAGGGGCTTGAAATCATCCGAGATATACATCAGGGGGAATGCGGGCATCACGCCTCATCCCGAGCCTTGGTTGCAAAAGCTTTCCGACACAGATTCTACTGGCCAAATGCCTTAGAGCAAGCAGAAGATCTGGTGAGAAAATGTAATGGTTGTCAGAGGTACGCTATCAAGACACACATGCCAATGTCGGAACTCAAGACCATCCCAATCACTTGGCCATTTGCCGTATGGTGCTTGGATATGCTTGACCCGTTCAAACCAGCAAGGGGAAATATGACCCACATTCTGGTAATGGTGGACAAGTTTACGAAGTGGATTGAGGTGAATCCTATAAGAAAATGTGATGGAGCTACGGCTGTAACATTTCTAAAAGATATCATCTTGAGGTACGGTTATCCACACAGTATCATAACTGATAATGACACAAATTTTGCGGAAGGAGATTTTGCTCATTTCTGCCAGGATAAGAGGATCCGGCTGGACGTAGCTTCGGTAGCCCACCCCGCATCGAACGGGCAAGTGGAAAGATCCAGCGGATTAGTATTATCCGGGATAAAACCCCGGCTCATTGAGCCGCTGCAAAGATCAGCGGGGTGCTGGATAGAAGAACTACTAGCGGTACTGTGGAGTTTAAGAACAACTCCGAATCGATCAACAGGCTATACGCCGTTCTTTCTGGTATATGGGGCAGAAGCTGTATTACCAGCCGACATAGAGCATGATTCTCCTAGGGTCACCCAATACACAGAAGCCGAAGTGCAAGAAGCCCGGCAAAATGATGTTGATCTGTTGGAAGAAGCGAGAGAACTGGCACTGTCCAGATCCGCCATATATCAGCAAAATCTCCGACGCTATCATAGCCGGAAAGTGTGCCCCCGAGTCTTTCGGGAAGGCGATCTGGTGCTCCGGTTGGTACAACGTACTACTGGAATGCATAAATTATCCCCCCATGGGAAGGGCCGTTCATCGTGAGCAAAGCATTGCACAATGATTCTTACTATCTTATAGATGCAAAGCCACAGGAAAAGAACAAGGCGGACAGGTCCGGAGAGGAATCCAAGCGACCATGGAACATAGCTCTACTTCAGCCTTTCTACACCTAGCTAAGAATTGTATGTATCCGGGTTATCTCATATGTCGGTATGTATGTCGGCAATGATCTTATCAATGAAATGTTGGCACCTCGAGCAGTAACTCAGGGACTGCCTTAATAATGTTTGTTATTTTCTGCGCGTCAGCTGGAGTAAGTTATTCTACTTAGCTCGGATTAGTAGTGTGTGAGCACCAAAAACCCAACTCTTCGACTTGCTACTGTCCAACAAGAATTGGCTTCATGGCAAGCAAGAGAACAAGTTTGGAATTGCGTAGCACATGAAAAACGACTAAGGAAAAGAATTTATTCGAGCGGACATTTTTGTTTCGGACTAACCCCGTATTTATTTTCACATTGTTATACAGTTTTATTTTTGAGCTAAGTCTAAAAGTTTCCCAGTATTGTTAAGACAATTTTTCAAGCTTGGATTCGTAAGTTGTAAAACCGAATCAAGGTAGACACGATCCGAGCCAAAAGATTGAACGAACAAGAAAAAGAAACTCGGGGACTACACCCAAATTAATCTGGCATAAGTACTCAGTAGCGAAATATCACTTGTGTTTGGAATACAATTCCACCCGGCATACCAGGGATCTCATAAATTTTCAAGTGTTTTTTCTTAAGGAGCAGCGGGAGGAAGTTCGGCATCATCGTCGCCCTCTGCGATATCCGAGGCAGTGTCCTCTTCGTCTTCACCCAAATCATCTTCAACGTTCTCAACTTCCTCTTCGCCTGCGACTTCCAGGAAGCTCGGACTCTCAGTCCATTCATGAATGGGGGCATATTCGATGAGGCTGTGGGCGCAAGCCTAGCGCCGAGCTACCCACTCTGGGTCATCTGTCCATTTGGATCCGGTGCGTAGGCGTGTGAGGAGGCTGAGATCTATCTTCTCATACCACATCAAAATGTGGTGAAGGATGGTATCGGCTGCAGCACGTCCAGCGGACTCTCGCTAGAGGTCGAGCTGGGTCTCGATTTTCGAAAGTTTTTCAGCGAGTTGTGTGACTCTCTCCGGAGCATCATCGGCGGGCCAGAAGGCGTTGAAGACTTGGACTGCAACATCGAGGAGGTCCCTGCCGTATTTCTTGATGATTTCCACGCGAGACGACAGGCTAACCAATATGTCCTCCATGTCAAAGGGAATGCTCTCACCCTCAGGAGCGACCGGAGTACCCCTTTCTTGACGGAAATTGGCGACAGCAGCACTGGCAATAGCAGTACCCTCTAGAAAGTGGCCTGGGGAACAAGGCAAAGGACAAAGTTGAGAAAACAAGACATATGAAGTAACCCGGAGAAATAAGGCGGATAAAGGAAAAGAAATTACGTGAGATGTGACTGTGAATTCAGGTCAATTCCTTGGTGCAAGCATCTCAACTCTTCCGAAGTTGCTCGAGCTCAGCATTTGCCGACTCAAGTTTGACCTCGGCTTCCTGAAGAAGTTCACGGTCCTTAGCATTTTGGAGCTTGAGGCGCTCACGTTCTTCAATATAATCCTGGCCAGCCCTTTTTAGCTCGGTTTGGTGCTGCGCCTTCTTATTAGCCATTTCAGCTTTGAGCTTGGCTATCTCATCATCTTTGGTCCGGAGGAGGGCGAGCTCATCATCTTTCTTCTTCAGCTCGGCTTGGTGCTGTCCTGCTTGTTCGAGAAAATGCACCATCATGTCAGGCACATGCACACTTTCTTCAAGCAATGCTCAAATCGTGTGTTGGCCCGGCAGAGCCGAGGTATGAATGTTTGCTGAGCCAAGGAGGAAAGCTGATGAAAAGCACAGTAAAAACAGACAAGAAGGACGTACCCTTGATCTGCTCCAAGTTCTTCCGCATTATCTTGTTTTCAGCTTCCACCCCAGCTGCGGAAACCGAACAATCAGATTAGTTCGGCAAGCGAAGTTGAAGAAAGGATAAGGAAGAAATTTACCCCTTTTCTCGTACTCCGTGATGAGTGCAGCCTGTTTCGTGCGAAGATTCTTGTGCGTATCCAGCAAGCGTTGGAATTCAGCACTTCGGCAGTTGGTGGTCACCTAAAAGATATACAGAAACTTAAGTAAGACTAGTGCGTATTCGAAGTGTACTAAAATCCGGGCCAAGTGGAACTTAACTCGGCTCTAGGTGTGTGCATGTTCGACGTGTACTAAAATCCGGGCCAAGTGGAACTTAACCCGGCTCTAGGTGTGTGCATGTTCGACGTGTACTAAAATCCGGGCCAAGTGGAACTTAACCCGGCTCTAGGTGTGTGCATGTTCGACGTGTACTAAAATCCGGGCCAAGTGGAACTTAACCCGACTCTAGGTGTGTGCATGTTCGAAGTGTACTAAAATCCGGGCCAAGTGGAACTTAACCCGGCTCTAGGTGTGTGCATGTTTGAAGTGTACTAAAATCCAGGCCAAGTGGAACTTAACCCGGCTCTAGGTGTGTGCATGTTCGAAGTGTACTAAAATCCGGGCCAAGTGGAACTTAACCCAGCTCTAGGTGTGTGCATATTCGAAGTTAAAATCCGGGCCAAGTGGAACTCAACCCGGCTCTAGGTGTGTGCCTCGAAGTTATCATGGAGCTACGTTAGTTCTATAAAAGAGCATCCGACCGAGTAATAAGTTACTCCCCCGGAGGCTCGGGGACTAATGGTTATTATCTACAATTTGCAAAGGAGAAACGACGTACCTCCATCATTCGTCCAGCGAGGTTAATGGCCTTTGTGGCGATATTCATCTGAGTGGAAAACTCGGCGGGGCCGAACTTTTCCGGGAGATCAGATTCCTAGACTACCTCTGCCTTATTCCAGTTCATGACAAACTCCATCCGGAGGATACCGTTCACCCGTGGGCATATGGGGCGTCACCAAGCCTTTTGCATGTGCTTCCTTCCTCTCCACCAAGGCAAGGGCGGGGCTGGTGTGCAAAACCAACTGCTGGGATTCGGTTGGCTCGGCAGGCGCGTCCTTTGCCGCATGTGTCTTCTTGGGGAGCATCAATATGAGGGTACGTTGCCCAGGCTCGGCAGCACTGGGCTTGGCAGCGTCTTGAATCTTCTTGCCCTTGGCTTGCTAGGAAGAAGAAGCCGTAGCAGCGGTTTTCAGAGATTGAGAAGATTCGGAAGATGCAGAGGAACTGGGCGCTGGTACTCTCGTTGATGGACTTGGTGCCAGCGCTGATGTTTTCGCAGCCGGAGTGGGTGCTGATGTCGGAGTTGGAGATGGTGCTGGTTTGGCTGCTGGTACTAGAACGGATGCTGGAGTCGAGGTAGCTTTAGTGGCTGCTGGTTGTGGCGTTGCCGAGGTGGTGGGTGCCGTTGCTCCGGCTGGGCCGGTTCCCCCTGCTCCAGGATGACCCGGAGCGGCCGCAGAGCCCTCCGGAATAGGGCTCAGCGGACGTGACTCGTCGTCACGACGGGGTGAAGGGCTAGGCCGGAGAGGTGAAGAGATGCTGGATCCACTTTGAGGGACCTCCACCGGAGCACTGGGAAATCAAATAACGTCAGAAGAAAAATTACGACGAAGTGAGGAAGAACGAGTTACAGAAGAAAAAAGGACTTACACATCCGAGGTTTCGGCCATTTTGGCTTTCCGAGCCCTTCGTGCTGGGGCCTTGCCTGCTGGTTTGGGGGCAGTCTTGTCCCCGGACTTCTTTCGCCTTTTAACGGGCTGAGATGGTCCGGAGGAAGAACTCGAAGAAGCCCCACGTTTCTTCTTCGTTGCCACCAAAACAGGCTCGCCCGTAGCGAGAGGGGGATCCTCGTGAATATGACCGTCGGGGTGAGCTGATGGCGGAAAAGCAAAAGAAAGGGGGACAGCCTCAAAAGGTTCAATCACCTCGATTTCCGAGTCATCTTCATCATCAGGCCAATCTCTAATAGAAGAGGATTTACCCGTGGGTCGTTTCGTGGCGTCGGTCATAGGGAGGAACATCTCCTGGTCCGGCTCTTCTTCATCCGGAGTCTCCCGGTCCGGCGCCCACTTAAGGGACGGATCAGTGCCATCCTCAAGGGTCTGCTGAAGGAATTGCTGAGGAAAAGAGCGAACAAAAGAGTCAAAAATTGCAACAATAACTGACATATAATTAGTCCGGGTTAAGTTTGCAGCATGAAACTTACCGTGGGAGGAAGCCGGTCACGGCAGAAATGCTCAATCCCCCAAGACCAATCAGTGGAAAAGTCCTTGTGAGTGGTAAAGAGAGCCTTAACCCGGCGATAAATCTCCGAGTTGGTCAGCTCGAAGGATGAGGTCCGGTTAGGGTCGCGGCCGTAGCTCATGTGACACACCTTGTGGGTGCGCTTCTGGAGGGGTGAGATTCGGTTACGCACAAAGGTGATCATGGCATCCTCGTTGCATAGCCCGAGCCCCTTTAGTTCCACGAACCTTTTGCTCACTTGGTTGGCCAAGGCTGTGGGCTTCTTGGGGATCACATCCCATAGGTCCGGGTTAGGTGGACCCGGAGTGTAGGGAAGCAACCGGATCAAGTCTTCGGTGCCCGTGTTCCGGACATAGAAGAAGGTCCGGGCCCATCCTTTGCAGGACTCTAGCCCAGTGACCCTTGGAAAAACCGAAAATCGCCGGGGTGAAATGGAGGCCGCTCCAAATTGAGTGAGCCGCTTGTCCTCCGGATCAGCGTGGATGTTGGGAATGACGTTGCGACGAAGGCCGAAGAACCGGATCCATAGCTCTTTCGTGGGCCATAGTCCGGCATAGCCTTCGATCGTAGAAGCAAAGGCAGAAAGAGAGGTGATGGCGTTGGCTGGAAGGTGGTGTGGCTGGAGTTGTTACGTACCGAGCCAGTCCTGGAAAAAATCACTCACCGGAAAGCCGAAGCCCTGTTGGAAATGGGACAGAAATACGACGAACTCGCCCGGATTGGGTGAGGCGGCCAGTTCGTTGGAAGGAAGACGCGCGGCGACACCGGCAGGGATGTGCCTGGTCCGGTAGAGCCAGTCTAGGTCATCCTGGCAGACCCAGGAGCCGGCCCACGCGCCGCGGTCCGCCGCCGCGGCGTCCTCTTCCATCTCCTGCTCAGCAACAATGAGTTCCTCTTCAGTCATCTGGTCCTCCAGGCCCTCGCTGGCACTGGAGGCGGCGGGGGACAGTGGCCGGGACTGGCGCGGACCCGTGGCGAGAAATTCGTGTCGCGGTGGCGGCGACGCGGAGGTGCGACGAAGAAGCGCGGCGGCGACGCTGCTTTTTGGCGATGATGGCGGCGGCACGGTCACGAGGAAGAGGAAGAAGAATAGCAGCGGGCAGAGGGGTGCGGAGGAGGAAAAATCCTAAGGGACGCACCCCTCCGCTATTTAACCACTCTTGTCAGGGGTGAGTGGGATCGCACCCTGTGGACCGGCCACACGCTGTGGACGTGTATCACCCGTCCGGGCCAATCAGTGAGGAGCCACACGGAGGGCCACAGGGCGAAGAGAGTCCTGTGATGTGACGCGCTGATGCGGTAAACAAGGAGGCAGGCGTGACGTGACCCGCGCGTAGTGATAACTGACAATTACTGCGGCGGTTACTGTACCGTCCCTTAAAATAAGACGACATAATGATTATCCATCACATGGGTTAGTGTACGAGAGAAGGAAGCAAGACCCGGATGGAACTGTGGTAACCCGGCTGGCAAGTGAAAACTTGAAATGTGCGAAGGGAACGTAAATCCAAGCAGTCCGGGGTACAGAGGTAACTTGGCAACAACGACCAGGGCACAAAATTGAACCTGGTATGGCCTTAGCGGACAAGGCAGCTAAGACCGCACCAGCTTCGGGGACTAATGTTGGGGGAATACCCCCGGGTAGGGTCACGCCAGGGTATAAAGGCCGAGTTAGCCGAGGTTCGGCAAGGCCAAAGCAGACGCTGGCCGGGTCACCTCAAGGCAGGCCAAATCACGAGGTAATCCGGACCTGGGGGCGTTCGCCTAACTAGGTCTCATCCGACTTAACCAGTAAGTCGAAAGTGCATGTTTTACCTGTATGCAGGAAAGGGTGTGGCCGGATCAACCATCATCCGGGTCACAGCAAGCTTCTAGGAGAACGAAGGAATCTTGCTGGTCAAAAGGAGCCCCGGTACGCACTGCCTGAGCGAAGCGAGCAAGGACAGGACCACCGGGGCGTGGCCGACAAGCGTGACGACGCCCGTGTTGGTTGACGAGGGCGCCGTCAGAGGCTCATGTAGCTAAAGCATGTGTGACGCGGGGGAAAAAGCACCCCGGTCGGCTTACCACTTTGGGAGGAGGCATATTCTTAGGAATATGCCTCCACGTATGCCCTAGGCTGAAACCGAGCCTCCCCTGTAAAAGGGGGGCTAGGGCTTCTGTAGAAGGGGTGGGTTGGTCTCTCTACGATTCTGTTTTGGTCAAGGGTTTTTGGTGAGATTTGTGGGTGAGAGTAAGAGAGCTCCTTCTTCCTCCTCTCGCCAATACAGCTCTAGGAGCACTTGTAACCTTGGAAGTAAATCAATACAAGCTCTTGTGTGGAGAATCACTTCACTATCCCTCCCTGGATTCACCTAGCGAGTATTAGTCCCCACCTTTAGCCTATACATGGCATCTGCTGTGACACCACCACGACAGGATCCATGTGTGGTTTGTGAGAAGAACACACATGCAATGACATTGGGTGTGGTTCATGAAAATAACACACATCCAATGACACTGGTGGATCCTTATGTGGTTTGTGGGAAGAACATACATGTAATGACTCTAGATGTGGTCCATGAGAAGAACAGACTTGCAATGACACTAGTGTATCCTTATGTGGTTTGTGAGAACATACATGCAATGACACTTGGTGTGGTTCATGAAAGGAACACACATGCAATGACCCTGGTGTATCCTTATGTGGTTTAAGAGAAGAATAAACATGCAATGACTCTAGTTGTGGTTCATGAAAGGAACACACTCCATGTGTGGTTTGTGAAAGGAATAGACTTGCAATGACACTAGGTGGATCCATGTGTGGTTCATGAAAATAACACACATGCAATGACACTGGTGGATCCATGTGTGGTTTGTGAGAAGAACACACATCCAATGACACTGGGTGTGGTTCATGAAAAGAACACACATCCAATAACACTAGTGGATCCTTATGTGGTTTGTGAGAAGAACAGACATGTAATGACTCTAGGTGTGGTTCATGAGAAGAACACACATGCAATGACACTGGTGTATCCTTATGTGGTTTGTTATAAGAACACACATGCAATGCCTCTAGCTGTGGTTCATGAAAAGAACACACATGCAATGACACTAGTGGATCCATATGTGGTTTGTGAGAAGAACAGACATGCAATGACTCTAGCTGTGGTTCATGAAAAGAACACACATGCAATGACACTGGTGTATCCATGTGTGGTTTATGAAAGGAACAAACATGCGATGACTCTAGCTGTGGTTCATGAAAACAACATACATGCAATGACACTAGTGGATCCATGTGTGGTCTATGAAATGAACATACATGCAATGACAATGGGTGTGGTTCATGAAAAGAACAGACATGCAATGACACTGGTGGATCCATATGTGGTTTGTGAAAAGAACAGAGATGCAATCACACTGGGTGAAACCATGTGTGGTTCATGAAAAGAACACACATGTAATGACTCTAGCTGTGGTGCATGAAAAGAACACACATTCAATGACACTGGTGGATCCATGTGTGGCATATGAAAGGAACGGACATGCAATGACACTAGTGGATCCATATGTGGTTTGTGAAAAGAACAGACATGCAATCACACTGGGTGGATCCATGTGTGGTTCATGAAAAGAACAGACATGCAATGATACTGGTGGATCCATGTGTGGTTTGTGAGAATAATAAACATAGAATGACACTGGGTGTGGTTCATGAATAGAACATACATCCAATGACACTGGTGGATCCTTATGTGGTTTGTGAGAAGAATAGGCATGCAATGACTCTAGATGTGGTTCATGAGAAGAACATACATGCAATGACACTGGTGTATCCTTATGTGGTTTGTGAGAAGAACAGACATGCAATGACACTGGGTGTGGTTCATGAAAAGAACACACATGCAATTACACTGGTGTATCCTTATGTGGTTCATGAAAAGAACACACATGCAATGACTCCAGCTGTGGTTCATGAAAAGAACACACATCCAATGACACAGGTGGATCCATGTGTTGTTTATGAAAGGAACAAACATGCAATGACACTGGGTGTGGTTCATGAAAAGAATACACATGCAATGACATTGGTGGATCCATGTGTGGTTTGTGAGAGGAACAGACATGCAATCACACTAGGTGGATCCATGTTTGGTTCATGAAAACAATAGACATGCAATGACACTGGTGGATCCATGTGTGGTTTCTGAGAGGAACACACATGCAATGACACTGGGTGTGGTTCATGAAAAGAACACACATCCAATAAAACTGGTGGATCCATATGTGGCTTGTGGAAAGAATAGACATGCAATGACACTGGGTGTGGTTCATTGAAAGAACACACATCTAGTGACACTGGTATATCCATATGTGGTTTGTGGAAATAACAGACATGCAATGACACTATCTGTCGTTAATTAAAAGAACACACGTCCAATAACACGGGTGTATCCTTATGTGGTTTGTGAGAAGAACAGACATGCAATGATTCTAGCTGTGAAGAACACACATGAAGTGACATTGGTGTACCCTTATGTGGTTTGTGAGAAGAACATACATGCAATGACTCTAGTTGTGGTTCATGAAAAGAACACACATGCAATGACACTGGTGGATCCATGTGTGGTTTGTGAGAGGAACAAACATGCAATGACACTGGGTGTGGTTCATGAAAAGAACAAACATGCAATGACACTGGTGGATCCATATGTGGTTTGTACAATGACTCTAGCTGGATCTATGTGTGGTTCATGAAAAGAACAGACATGCAATGATACTGCTGGATCCATGTGTGGTTTGTGAGAAGAACACACATGCAATGACACTAGGTGTGGTTCATGAAATGAACACACATCCAATGACACTGGTGGATCCTTATGTGGTTTGTGAGAAGAACATACATGCAATGACTCTAGATGTGGTTCATGAGAAGAACACACATGCAATGTCACTGGTGTATCCTTATGTGGTTTGTGAGAAGAACAGACATGCAATGACACTGGGTGTGGTTCATGGAAAGAACACACATGCAATGACAATGGTGTATCCTTATGTGGTTTGTAAGAAGAACAGACATGCAATGACTCTAGCTGTGGTTCATGAAAAGAACACACATGTAATGACACTGGTGGATCCATGTGTGGTTTATGAAAGGAACAGACATGCAATGACACTGGGTGTGGTTCATGAAAAGAATAGACATGCAATGACACTGGTGGATCCATATGTGGTTTGTAGAAAGAACAGACATGTAATGACACTGGGTGTGGTGCATGAAAGGAACACACATCTAGTGACACTGCTGGATCCATATGTGGTTTGTGGAAAGAACAGACATGCAATCACACTATTTGTGGTTCATGAAAAGAACACACATCATTTGACACTAGTGTATCCTTATGTGGTTTGTGAGAAGAACAGACATGCAATGACTCTAGCTGTGAAGAACACACATGTAATGACACTGGTGTATCCTCATGTGGTTTGTGAGAAGAACAGACATGCAATGACACTAGGTGTGGTTCATGAAAAGAACAGACATGCAATGACATTGGTGAATCCATGTGTAGTTTCTGAGAGGAACAGACATGCAATGACACTGGGTGTGGTTCATGAAGAGAACACACATCCAGTGACACTAGTATATCCATATGTGGTTTGTGGAAAAAACAGACATGCAATGACACTATCTGTGGTTCATGAAAAGAACACACGTCCAATGACACTGGTGTATACTTATGTGGTTTGTGAGAAGAACAGACATGCAATGACTCTAGTTGTGGTTCATGAAAAGAACACACATGCAATGCCACTGGTGGATCCATGTGTGGTTTATGAAAGGAAGAGACATGTAATGACACTAGGTGTGGTTCATAAAATGAACAGACATGCAATAACACTGGTGGATCCTTATGTGGTTTGTGAGAGGAACATGCATGCAATCACACTGGTTGGATCCATGTGTGGTTCATGAAAAGAATAGACATGCAATGATACTGGTGGATCCTTATGTGGTTTGTTATAAGAACACACATGCAATGACTCTAGCTGTGGTTCATGAAATGAACACACATACAATGACACTAGTTGATCCATATGTGGTTTGTGAGAAGAACATACATGCAATGACTCTAGCTTTGGTTCATGAAAAGAACACACATACAATAACACTGATGTATCCTTATGTGATTTGTGAGAAAAGCAGACATGCGATGACTCTAGCCGTGGTTCATGAAAAGAACACACATGCAATGACACTGGTGGATCCATTTGTGGTTTATGAAACGAACATACATGCAATGACACTGGGTATGGTTCATGAAAAGAACGGACATACAATGACACTGGTGGATCCATATATGGTTCGTGAGAGGAACAGACATGCAATCACACTTGGTGGATCCACGTGTGGTTCATGAGAAGATCACACATCCAATGACACTAGTGGATCCTTATGTGGTTTGTGAGAAGAACAGACATGCAATGACTCTAGATGTGGTTCATGAGAAGAACACACATGCAATGACACATGTGTATCCTTATGTGGTTTGTGAGAATAACAGACATGCAATGACACTAGGTGTGGTTCATGAAAAGAACACACATGCAATGACACTGGTGTATCCTTGTGTGGTTTGTGAGAAGAACAGACATGCAATGACTCTGGCTGTGGTTCATGAAAAGAACACACATCCAATGACACTGCTGTATCCCTAAGTGATTTGTGAGAAGACCAGACATGCAATGACTCTAGCCGTGGTTCATGAAAAGACCACACATGCAATGACACTGGTGGATCCATGTGTGGCTTATGAAAGGAGTAGACAAGTAATGACACTAGCTAGATCAATGTGTGGTTCATGAAAAGAACAGACATGCAATGATACTGGTGGATCCATGTGTGGTTTGTGAGAAGAACACACATGCAATGACACTGGGTGTGGTTCATGAAAATAACACACCTCCAATAACACTGGTGGATCCTTATGTGGTTTGTGAGAAGAACATACATGTAATGACTCTAGATGTGGTTCATGAGAAGAACGGACATGCAATGACACTAGTGTATCCTTATGTGGTTTGTGAGAACAAACATGCAATGACACTTGGTGTGGTTCATGAAAAGAACACACATGCAATGACCCTGGCGTATCCTTATGTGGTTTTTGAGAAGAATAAACATGCAATGGCTCTAGTTGTGGTTCATGAAATGAACACACTCCATGTGTGGTTTGTGAAAGGAACATACATGCAATGATACTAGGTGGAGCCATGTGTGGTTCATGAAAATAACACACATGCAATGACATTGGTGGATGCATGTGTGGTTTGTGAGAAGAACACACATCCAATGACACTGGGTGTGGTTCATGAAAAGAACACACATCCAATAACACTAGTGGATCCTTATGTGGTTTGTGAGAAGAACATACATGTAATGACTCTAGGTGTGGTTCATGAGAAGAACACACATGCAATGACACTGGTGTATCCTTATGTGGTTTGTGAGAAGAACACACATGCAATGACTCTAGATGTGGTTCATGAGAAGAACATACATGCAATGACACTGGTGTATCCTTATGTGGTTTGTGAGAAGAACAGACATGCAATGACACTAGGTGTGGTTCATGAAAAGAACGCACATGCAATTACACTGGTGTATCCTTATGTGGTTAATGAAAAGAACACAGATGCAATGACTCTAGTTGTGGTTCATGAAAAGAACACACATCCAATGACACTGGTGGATCCATGTGTGGTTTATGAAAGGAACAGACATGCAATGACACTAGGTGTGGTTCATGAAAAGAACAGACATGCAATGACATTGGTGGATCCATGTGTGGTTTGTGAGAGGAACAAACATGCAATCACACTAGGTGGATCCATGTGTGGTTCATGAAAAGAACAGACATGCTATAATACTAGTGGATCCATGTGTTGTTTGTGAGAGGAACAAACATGCAATCACACTGGGTGGATCCATGTGTGGTTCATGAAAAGAGCAGACATGCAATGACACTGGTGGATACATGTGTGGTTTGTGAGAAGAACACACATCCAGTGACACCGGTGGATCCATATGTGGCTTGTGGAAAGAATAGACATGCAATGACACTTGGTGTGGTTCATGAAAAGAACACACATCCAGTGACACTGGTATATCCATATGTGGTTTGTGAGAAGAACACACATGCAATGACTCTAGCTGTGAAGAACACACATGCAATGACACTGGTGTACCATTATGTGGTTTATGAGAAGAATAGACATGCAATGACTCTAGATGTGGTTCATGAAAAGAACACACATGCAATGACACTGGTGGATCCATGTGTGGTTTGTGAGAGGAACAAACATGCAATGACACTGGGTGTGGTTAATGAAAAGAACACACATGCAATGACACTGGTGGATCCATATGTGGTTTGTGAAAAGAACAGACATACAATGACTCTAGATGGATCCATGTGTGGTTCATGAAAAGAACAGACATGCAATGATACTGGTGGATCCATGTGTGGTTTGTGAGAAGAACACACATGCAATGACACTGGGTGTGGTTCATGAAAAGAACCCACATCCAATGACACAGGTGGATCCTTATCTGGTTTGTGAGAAGAACATACATGCAATGACTTTAGATGTGGTTCATGAGAAGAACAGACATCCAATGACACTGGTGTATCCTTATGTGGTTTGCGAGAAGACCAGACATGCAATGACACTAGGTGTGGTTGGTGAAAAGAACACACATGCAATGACAATGGTGTATCCTTATGTGGTTTTTTAGAAGAACAGACATGCAATGACTCTAGTTGTGGTTTATGAAAAGAACACACATGTAATGACACGGGTGGATCCATGTGTGGTTTATGAAAGTAACAAACATGCAATGACACTGGGTGTGATTCATGAAAAGAATAGACATGCAATGACAGTGGTGGATCCATATGTGGTTTGTAGAAAGAACAGACATGCAATGACACTGGGTGTGGTTCATGAAAGGAACACACATCCAGTGACACTACTAGATCCATATGTGGTTTGTGGAAAGAACAGACATGCAATGACACTATTTGTGGTTCATGAAAAGAACACACATCCAATGACACTGGTGTATCATTATGTGGTTTGTGAGAAGAACATACATGCAATGACTCTAGCTGTGAAGAACACACATGCAATGACACTGGTGTATCCTTATGTGGTTTGTGAGAAGAATAGACATGCAATAACTCTCGTTGTGGTTCGTGAAAAGAACACACATGCAATGACACTGGTGGATCCATGTGTAGTTTGTGAGAGGATTAGACATGCAATGACACTGGGTGTGGTTGATGAAAAGAACACAAATCCAGTGACAGTGGTATATCCATATGTGGTTTGTGGAAATTACAGACATCCAATGACACTATCTGTGGTTCATGAAAAGAACACATGTCCAATGACACTGGTGTATCCTTATGTGGTTTGTGAGAAGAACAGATATGCAATGACTCTAGCTATGAAGAACACACATGCAATGACACTGGTGTATCTTTATGTGGTTTGTTAGAGGAACAGACATACAGTGACTCTAGCTGTGGTTCATGAAAATAACACACATGCAATGACACTGGTGGATCCACGTGTGGTTTGTGAGAGGAACAAATATGCAATGACACTAGGTGTGGTTCATGAAAATAACACACATGCAACAACACTGGTGGATCCATATGAGGTTTGTGAAAATAATAGACATGCAATGACTCTAGCTGGATCCATGTGTGGTTCATGAAAAGAACAGACATGCAATGATACTGGTGGATCCATGTGTGGTTTGTGAGAAGAACACACATGCAATGACACTGGGTGTGGTTCATCAAAAAAAACACCTCCAGTGACACTGGTGGATCCTTATGTGGTTTGTGAGAAGAACATACATGGAATGACCCTAGATGTGGTTCATGAGAAGAACAGACATGCAATGACACTGGTGTATCCTTATGTAGTTTGTGAGAAGAATAAACATGCAATGACACTAGGTGTGGTTCATGAAAAGAACCCACATGCAATGACAATGGTGTATCCTTATGTGGTTTGTAAGAAGAACGTACATGAAATGACTCTAGGTGTGGTTCATGAAAAGAACACACATGTATGACACTAGTGAATCCATGTGTGGTTTATGAAAGGAACATACATGCAATGACACTAGGTGTGGTTCATTAAAAAAATATACATGCAATGACACTGGTGGATCCATATGTGGTTTGTAGAAAGAACAGACATGCAATGACACTGGGTGTGGTTCATGAAAGGAACACACATCTAGTGACACTACTGGATCCATATGTGGTTTGTGGAAAGAACATACATACAATGACACTATCTGTGGTTCATGAAAAGAACACACATCCAACGACACTGGTGTATCCTTATGTGATTTGTGAGAAGAACAGACATGCAATGACTCTTGCTGTGAAGAACACACATGTAATGACACTGGTGTATCCTTATGTCGTTTGTGAGAAGAATAGACATGCAATAACTCTCGTCGTGGTTCATGAAAAGAACACACATGCAATGACACTTGTGGATCCATGTGTAGTTTGTGAGAGGAACATACATGCAATAACACTGGGTGTGCTTCATGAAAAGAACACAGATGCAATGACACTGGTGGATCCATATGTGGTATGTGAAAAGAACACACATGCAATGACTCTAACTGGATCCATGTGTGGTTCATGAAAAGAACAAACATGCAATGATACTGGTGGATACATGTGTGGTTTGTGAGAAGAATACACATGGAATGACACTGGGTATGGTTCATGAAAAGAACGCACATCCAAAGACACAGGTGGATCCTTATGTAGTTTGTGAGAAGAACAGACATGCAATGACTCTAGATCTGGTTCATGAGAAGAAAAGACATGCAATGACACTGGTGTATCCTTATGTGGTTTATGAGAAGAACAGACATGCAATGACACTGGGTGTGGTTCATGAAAAGAACACACATGCAATGACACTGGTGTATCTTTATGTGGTTTGTGAGAAGAACAGACATGCAATGACTATAGCTATGGTTCATGAAAAGAACACACATCCAATGACACTGGTGGATCCTTATGTGGTTTGTGAGAAGAACATACATGCAATGACTCTAGATGTGGTTCATGAGAAGAACAGACATGCAATGTCACTGGTGTATCCGTATGTGGTTTGTGAGAAGAACATACATGTAATGACACTGGGTGTGGTTCATGAAAAGAACACACATGCAATGACAATGGTGTATCCTTATGTGGTTTGTAAGAAGAACAGACATGCAATGACTCTAGCTGTGGTTAACGAAAAGAACACACATGTAATGACACTGGTGGATCCATGTGTGGTTAACGAAAAGAACACACATGTAATGACACTGGTGGATCCATGTGTGGTTTATGAAAGGAACAAACATGCAATGACACTGGGTGTGGTTGAGGAAAAAAATAGACAGGCAATGACACTAGTGGATCCATGTGTGGTTTGTAGAAAGAACAGGCATGCAATGACACTGGGTGTGGTTCATGAAAGGAACACACATCTAGTGACACTGCTGGATCCATATGTGGTTTGTGGAAAGAACAAACATGCAATGACACTATATGTGGTTCATGAAAAGAACACACATCCAATGACACTGGTGTATCCTTATGTGGTTTGTGAGAAGAACATAGATGCAATGACTCCAGCTGTGAAGAACACACATGCAATGACACTGGTGTATCCTTATGTGGTTTGTGAGAAGAATAGACATGCAATGACTCTCACTTTGGTTCATGAAAAGAACACACATGCAATGACACTGGTGTATCCATGTGTAGTTTGTGAGAGGAACAGACATGCAATGACACTGGGTGTGGTTTATGAAAAGAACACACATCCAGTGACACTGGTATATCCATATGTGGTTTGTGAAAAGAACAGACATGCAATGACTCTAGCTGGATCCATGTGTGGTTCATGAAAAGAACAGACATGCAATGATACTGGTGTATCCATGTGTGGTTTGTGAGAAGAACACACATGAAATGACACTGGGTGTGGTTCATGAAAAGAACACACATCCAATGGCACTGGTGGATCCTTATGTGGTTTGTGAGAAGAACAGACATGCAATGACTCTAGATGTGGTTCATGAGAACAACAGACATGCAATGACAATGGTATATCCTTATGTGGTTTGTGAGAAGAACATACATGCAATGACACTGGGTGTGGTTCATGAAAAGAACACACATGCAATGAAAATGGTGTATCCTTACGTGGTTTGTAAGAAGAACAGACATGCAATGATTCTAGTTGTGGTTCATGAAAAGAACAGACATGTAATGACACTGGTGGATCCATGTGTGGTTTATGAAAGGAACAGACATGCAATGACACTAGGTGTGGTTCACTAAAAGAATAGACATACAATGACACTGGTGGATCCATATGTGGTTTGTAGAAAGAACAACATGCAATGACACTGGGTGTGGTTCATGAAAAGATCACACATCTAATGACACTAGTATATCCATATGTGGTTTGTGGAAAAAACAGACATGCAATGACACTATATGTGGTTCATGAAAAGAACACACGTCCAATGACACTGGTGTATCCTTATGTAGTTTGTGAGAAGAACATACATGCAATGACTCTAGCTGTGAAGAACATACGTGGAGGTATATTCCTTGGAATATGCCTCCTCCCAAAATAGTAAGCCGACCGGGTCACTTTTGCCCAGCGTCATCCATGCAGAGGCTACGTGAGCCTCTACGGCGCCTGCGTCATCCGACATTGGTCTCGTCACCTTTGTCGGCCACGCCTCAGTGGTCCTGGCCTCTGTCTGCTTCGCTCACGCTCTGCACATAGTGGTCACCCTTTGACTAGCGGGATACCTTCCTTCTCTTACAAGCTTGATATAACCCGGATCGTACCTAGTTGATCCGGCTACACCAGTACCTGCATATAAGTTAGATATATCTTACCGACATACGGCATAACTCGGTTGAGACCTAGTTAGGTGGACATTCCCTGGTCCGGGTTACTCCGTGATTCGGCCTGCCTTGAGGTGACTCGGCCAGCACCTACTTTGACCTTGCCGTACCTCGGCTAACTCGGCCTTTATACCCTGGTGTGACCCTACCCGGGGGTATCCCCCCAACATTGGTCCCCGAAGCTGGTGAGGTCTTAGCTGCCTTAGCCGCTAAGGCCACAGCAGGTTCAATTTCACCGAGCTTTTTGCTTCTTTCCCAAGTTACCTCCTATCTCGGATTTCATAGGTTTACTTTCCCTTGGCACATTCCAAGTTCTTACTTGCTGGCCGGGTTACCTCGTACTTATCCGAGTTATTCTTCCTTCTCTTGTACGCTTCCCCACGTGGAGGCTAATCATTACTTTGCCTCATTTTAAGGGCCTGCGACAGTAACCGCCGTAGTTATTATCAGAATTTACTGTAGCACACGTCACATCGTGCCTGCCTCCACGTTAACTATATCATAATGTCGCGTTGTGGGATCTGCTGTGCCCTGTGGCCCTTCCTCTGGCTCGTCGCTGAGTGGTCAATCCAGGTCATACACGGCCACACCGTGTGGCCCGTCCGCACAGCGCGATCCCACTACCCCTCAAGGGCGCGGTTAAATAGGGGAGGGGCGTGCCCCTTGGGTCTTTTCCCCACTTCTGCGCCCCTCTGCCTCTGCTTCTTCCTCTTCCTCTCCAGCGACAGCGCCGCCGCCACCGCACTTGAGTAGCTGCGCCGCCGCCGCACTACTTCCTCGCGCACCGGCGTCGCTGGTACCTCCACGCATCTCCTCCGCCACGGGTCCTCGCCAGTCCAGGCCACTGCCCCCCACCGCTGCTAGCACTAGTGAGGATAGTGATCTTGAGATGACAGAGGAGGATCTCGCCATCGCGGAGCAAGAAATGGAGGAGGACGTGGCGAACGCCGACCGCGGCGCCTGGGCTGGGTCCTGGGTTTGCCAGGATGATCTGGACTGGATGTATCGCACCAGGCGCATCCCGGAGAGCGTCACCGCATGCCTTGCCGCCGAGCTTGCCCCCTCACCCAATCCGGGTGAGTATGTGGTGTTCCTATCCCACTTCCAACGTGGGTTCGGTCTCCCTGTTAGTGATTTTTTCCACGACTAGCTCAACATGTATGAGCTTCAGCCGCACCATCTTCTGGCTAACGCCATCACATCTCTCTCCGCCTTCTCTTCCACCATCGAGGGCTACGCCGGACTGTGGCCCACGAAGGAGCTCTAGATCCGGTTCTTTGGCCTCCGCCGGAACATGATTCCGAACATAGAGCTTAATCTAGAGGACAAGCAGCTCACACAGTTCGGCGCAGCCTCCATTTCTCCTAGGAAACAGTCTATTTTCCCCCAAGTCACGGGTCTTGACTCTTGCAAGGGTGATACATTGCAAATGTATCTATAATTTTTGATGTTCCATGCTTGGTTTTATCCACTTTCTTCTGTTTTGTTCCAACTTTGGAGTACTTTTATTATGGTTTCTTGGACTAACCTATTAACAAGAGCCACGGTGCCAGCTGCCTGTTTTCTGCTGTTTTTGGTTCTAGGAAAGTCAGAAAATGAATATTCTCGGAATTGGACGGGACAAAAGCCAAAGTGCCTATTTTTCCAGAAGTGATCAAGTGCCAGAATACGAGACGGAGAGGGGCCAGGGGCTGGCCACACCCCCCAGGCGCGGGCTAGGCTTGGCCACGCTAGGGCCTGGTGTGCTGGCCCCAGGCACCCCCTCGACCTCTCTCTTCGCCTATAAGAAGCCTTCTGACCTAAAAACTTCGGGGGGTTCGACGTTTTTCCATGAAAAGTTCCGCTGCGCCGCCGCCACCGAAGGGGAGATTCGGGGGATAGAAAGTCTCTGTTCCGGCACCCTGCCGGGACGGGGAAGTGCCCCCAGAGCCATCTCCATCGATCTCCACCATCATCTTCATCGACTATCCATGTTTCCCCCATCTATGAGTGAGTAATCCCCCGCTATAGGCTATGGGGATGGTATGGATTGGATGAGATCGTTCATGTAATGGCATCAGATTTTTAGGGCATAGTGCCTAGTATCTTTTATTAGTGCTTTATGACTTTGTTGCGACTTGTTGTGCTTAATGCTTATCAGTAGGGCCCGAGTGCCATGATTTCAGATCTGAACTTTTTATTGATTCATCATGATAGTATTGTTTCTGGTCTTATCTACAAGTTGTATACACACGTCGTTGTCCGGAACCTATGGTCCCGAAGTGACAAAAATCGGGGTAGCCGGAAGTGAAAGGCTTTGATGTGAGGATCACATGTGTTCACGGAGTGTTAATGCGTTGCTCCGGTGCTCTATTAAAAGGAGCACCTTAATTGCCAGTAGTTCCCTAGAGGCCCCGCTGCAAACGGGCTGGCAGGACAAAAGATGTTGTGCAAGTTCTCATTGCGAGAACATATGACTATATGTGGAACACATGCCTAGGATTGTCTAGTACTTGGGTGCTTTATCTTATTTATCCGCAATTGCCCTATGTTCTGATTGCTATGTGAATTGTCTTGTCCATGCAACGCCAGTCCATCCATCCCTATGCCTACCGCACTCGAATCCCACTGGTTACTGCTTTTGTTACTACTATCTTTGCTTTGCTACTACTGTTACTTTACTATTCCTACTACAAAACTGTTGCTACTGATAAACTGTTGTGAGCAAGATTGTTTCCAGGTGCAGCTGAATTTACAACTCATTTGTTAAGGCTGATAAGTATTCTTTGGCTCCCCTTGTGTCGAATCAATAAATTGGGTTTCACTTCCCTCGAAAATACTGCGATACACCCCCTATACTTGTGGGTCATCAAAGGGCTAGGCCCGAACTTTCTTTTATGTCTAGAACAACACATCTGAAGATCTGATCCGGTTGTGCCCCTACGCTCCGGGTCCTCCTAATCCGGATCTGTGGGACAAGGTCCCCAAGAAGCCCACTATCCTGGCGAACCAAGTCAACAAAAGGTTCCAGGAGCTGAAGGATCTGGGATTGCGCAATGAGGACGCAATGATCACATTTGTCCGCAACCGGATCTCCCCCCTCCAGAAATGCACGCATAAACTCTATCACATGAGTTGGGGACACGACCCCAACCGGACCTCCTCATTCGAGTTGAGCAACACCGATATCTACCGCCGGGTGAAGGCCCTCTTCACCACCCACAAGGACTTCTCTTCTGAGTGGACGTGGGGGATCGAACACTTCTACCGAGATAGGCTTCCCCCTGCGGTTAGTCTCGTGCGCCAAACCTTTTCCGAATTAAATCATATGTCGATTTTTGTTGTAGGTTTAATCATGTTGCCTTTTCTTTCCCTTAGATGTTTCTTCAGCAAACCATTGAGGATGGCACCGAGCCTTCTCTTAAATGGGCGCCTGACCGAGATGCCTCGGACGAGGAGGAACCGGATCAGGAGATGTTCCTGCCGATGGCAGATGCGACCAAGCGACATACCGGTAAACTATCTTCCATTAGAGATTGGCCCGACGATGAAGATGATTCGGACGTTGAGGTGATGGAGGCATTTGACGATGGCCCCCTTTCTTATGCTTTTCTGGCATCAGCTAACCCCGGTGGGCAGATCCATGAAGATCCTCCCCTTGCCACGGGTGAGCCTGTCCTAGTCATGCCGAAAAAGAGGGGAGCCGCATCTGCTTCTTCCTCCGGACCTTCCCAGCCAGCTAAAAGGCGAAAGAAGTCCGCGGACAAAGTTGCCACCAAACCTACAACCAAGGCCATAACCTAGAGGGCTCGGAAGCGCAAGGAGCCTTTGACCTCGGATGAGTAAGCCACTTCTCCCTTTGCCATTCACTTGTTCTTGCTTTGTTATAGTTTCTCATCATTCATGATCTGATTCGGCAGGGCCGCAGTTGAGGTCCCTCAGAGTGGATCTGGCATTGCCTCGCCGCTCCGACATAGCCCTTCTCCCCCTCATGGCGACGATTCACGCCCGTTGAGCCCCATTCAGGAGGGCTCAACGGCTGCTCTGGGTTCTAGCCCACCTCGTCAAGAGGAAGGCAACCTCGGAACATGGGGAAGCGGTTCTGTCAAGGCTCCTTCTTCGGCACAGCCACAACCAGCCACCACCGAGGTTCCTCCAGTGCCCCCGTCCAAATGGAAATCAGTACTAGCATCAGCTCCAACACCAGCAGCAACAACACAAACACCAGCAGCAGCACCAAGCCCTTCCGCCTCGTCCGAGTCATCCAAACCTCGGCGAGAAGGCACCAACAGCAAGGGAAGCAGTAAGGCCGCTCCCAAGGGCAAATCCGTCGTAGCAACTTCAACCTCACAGCAGCAGCCGAAGGGCAAAAAGGCTCCTGACGCCACCAGGGCAGCGTCAATCGAGGCTGGACAGCGTACACTTGCGTCCATGCTCATGAAAAAGACTCCACCGCCGAAGGACGCCCCTGCCGAGCCAGCTGATGCGCAACTCGTTTTGCACACCAGCCCTGCCCTTGCCCAGGTTGAGAGGAGGGAAGCCCATGCTAAGGGTATAGTTGCCCCCCACATGCTTAGCGACGAACGATATCCTCTGACCTTGGTCGAGTTCGTAAACAACTGGAACAAGGCGGAGTTCGTCCATAATGACGATCTCCCGGAGAAGTTCGGTCCCGCCGAATTTGCTGCACAAATGAATACCGCTGCAAAGGCAATTAACCTTGTAGGTCGGATGATGGAGGTACGTTACTTCGCCTTTTCCTTAGCATTTAGAGATGTTAGTGATATAGCCATTAGTCCCCGAGCCTCCGGGGGAGTAATTTGTTACTCGGTCGGATGCTCCTTAGAGAACTAATGTAGCTCCTTAATAACTTCGAATATGCACACACCTAGAGCCGGTTAAGTTCCACTTGGCCCGGATCTTGTACACTTCGAATATGCACACACCTAGAGCCGGGTTAAGTTCCACTTGGCCCGGATTTTGTACACTTCGAATATGCACACACCTAGAGCCGGGTTAAGTTCCACTTGGCCCGGATATTGTACACTTTGAATATGCACACACCTAGAGCCGGGTTAAGTTCCACTTGGCCCGGATTTTGTACACTTCGAATATGCACACACCTATAGCCGGGTTAAGTTCCACTTGGCCCGGATTTTGTACACTTCGAATATGCACACACCTAGAGTCGGGTTAAGTTCCACTTGGCCCGGATTTTGCAGACTTCGAATATGCACACACCTAGAGTCGGGTTAAGTTCCACTTGGCCCGGATTTTGTACACTTCGAATATGCACATGACTAAGCTATCTTTTGTACTTTTTTCAGGTGACCACCAATCACCGGAGTGCTAAGTTTCAGCGTCTCCTGGATACTCACAAGATGCTGCGCGCGAAACATAGTGCGCTTCTCGCCGAACACGAGAAAAGGGGTAAGTTTTCTCCTTGGCTTTTTTCCACTTCTCTTCGTCTTTTTCCGCTGAACTGATCCATCATTCGGATTTCACAGCTGGGGTGGAGGCTGAGAATATCCTCATGAGGAAAAACTTGGACCAGATAAAGGGTGAGTTATTCTTGCTCAACTTTGCTATGCTTTCTATCTCCTTTTCTCCTTGGCTCGGCAAATATTCATACCTCGGCTTTGCCGGGTCAACAAACTATTTCAGCCTCTCTTGAAGATAGTTGCCCGTGCCTAACATGATGCTGCATTTTCTCGAACAAGCAGGGCAGCACCAAGCTAAACTCAAGAAGAAGGAGGACGAGCTTGCCCTCCTCCAGACCAAAGATGAAGAAATTGCCAAGCTTAAGGCAGATATGAAGAAGCTCAAGGCGCAGCATAAATCCGAACTAGAGAAAGCAGGCCAAGATTTTACTGAAGAACGAGAGCGCCTGAACCTCCAGATCACCAAGGACCAAAAACTTCTCAAGGAGGCCGACGTCAAGCTTGAGTCGGCGAATACTGAACTTGCGCAACTCTAGAAAATACGTGATGACTGTACCAAGGAGCTGACCCGGATACACAGCCACATTTCTCGTAAGTTCTTTTCCTTCATCCGGCATTAATTTCTCCAGGTTGCTTCACTTGTGTTTTCCTTACTTGCTTCACCTGTCTTGTTTTCAGGCAAATTTCCGGAGGGCAATGCCATTGCCACCACTGATGTTGCCAAGTTCCGCCAGCAGAGGGGTACCCCCATTTCTCCTGACGCTGGAGAAATTCCTTATGACATGGAGGACCTGCTGGTCAGCTTGTCTTCTCGTGTCGAAATTGTGAAGAATTATGGCAAGGACATTCTTGATGTGGCCATCCGGATCTTCGATGCCTTTTATCCTGATGAAGATACTCCGGAAGGGACCGCAGCTCTCGTTGCCAAGTTAATGGCCTGCGAGACCCAGCTTGACCTTTGGAGGGAATCTGCTGGACGCGCCGGAGCTGAAACCGTTCTTCACTACGTGCTTACGTGGTATGAGAAGATCGACCTCAATCTCCTTGCGCTCATGCGCACCGGATCCAGATGGTCCAACGACCTAGAGTGGATAGCTTGGCGCCAGGCTTGCGCCCATAGCCTCATTGAATATGCCCCCGTTCATCAATGGAATGAGGGTCCAAGCTTCCTTGCCGCCGCGGACGACGAAAATGCCGAAAATGATTCGGGTGAGGATGAAGAGGAAGAAGCTTCGGATGTCGAGGAAGGCGAAGATGATGCTGAAGCCGAAGCTGGAGCTGCACCCACTGGCGCCGAATTATCTCCTCCCGCTGCTCCTTGATTATAAACACTTTTAAAGTTTATCAGATCCCCGGTATGCCGGGTGCAATTGTATTAAGCACACAAGTGATATTTTGCTACTAAGTTTTTGTGCCGGATTAACTTGGGCATAGTCCCGAGTTTCATTTTCTTGTTCTTCCAATTCCTTAGCTCGGCTCGTGTCTACCTTGGTTCGGTTTTATGAGTTATGAGTCCGAGCTTCAAAAATTGACTTAACAATACTTGGAAACTTTCGGATTAGCTCAACATAATTCAACAAAGTAAATATAAGGTAAACACAAGGTTAGTACGAATAACAAACGTCGACTCGATTAAGTTTCTTTCCTTAGTCGTTTTTCATGTGCTACACAATTCCAAACTTGTGCTCTTGCTTGCCATGAAGCCAAATCTTGTTGGACAGTAGCAAGTCGAAGAGTTGGGTTTTTGGTGCTCACTCACTACTAATCCGGCTTAGGTAGAAGCAACTTATGCCAGCCGACATATAAATAATAAATACAGAGGATAACAAATATTATTAAGGCAATCCCCAAGTTACTGCTCGAGGTGCCAACATTTCATTGATAAGCTCATTGCCGGCATACATACCGACATATGAGAGACTCGGATACATACACTTCTTTGCTAAGTGTAGAAAGGACGAAGTAGAGCTACATTCCATGGACGCTTAGATTCCTCGCCGGACCTGTCCGCCTTGTTCTTCTCCTGCGGTTTTGCATCTATGAGGTAGTATGAGTCATTGTGCAATGCTTTGCTCACAATGAATGGCCCTTCCCATGGGGGGATAACTTATGCATGCCAGCAGTACGTTGTACCAACCGGAGTACCAGATCTCCTTCCTGGAAAACTCGGGGCTTACTTTCCGGCTATGATAGCGTTGGAGGTTTTGCTGATATATGGCGGATCTGGACAATGCCAATTCTCTCGCTTCTTCCAGCAGATCAACATCATTTTGTCGGGCTTCTTGCACTTCAGCTCTGTGTATTGGGTGACCCTAGGCGAGTCATGCTCTATGTCGGCTGGTAATACAGCTTCTGCCCCATATACCAGAAAAAATGGCGTATAGCATGTTGACCGATTCGGAGTTGTTCTTAAACTCCACAGTACCGCTGGTAGTTCCTCTATCCAGCACCCCGCTGATCTTTGCAGCGGCTCAATGAGCCGGGGTTTTATCCTGGACAAGACTAATCCGTTGGATCTCTCCACTTTCCCGTTTGACGCGGGGTGGGCTACCGAGGCAACGTCCAGCCGGATCTTATCTCGGCAGAAACATGCCAATGCTCCTTCAGCAGAATTTATGCCATTATCTTTTATGATACTGTGAGGATAACCATATCTCAAGATGATATCTTTGAGGAATGTTACAGCAGTAGCTCCATCACATTTTCTTATTGGCTTCACCTCAATCCATTTCGTAAATTTTTCAACCATGACCAAGATGTGGGTCATATTCCCTCTTGTCGGTTTTAAGGGGCCAACCATATCCAAGCACCATACGGCAAATGGCCAAGTAATTGGACGGTCTTGAGCTCCGACATTGGGATATGCGTTTTTGTCGCATATCTTTGACAGCCATTGCACTTTCTTACCAGATCTTCTGCTTGTTCCAAGGCACTTGGCTAGTAAAACCCATGACGGAAAGCTTTTGCCACCAAGGCTCTGGAGGAGGCATGATGCCCACATTCCCCTTGATGTATATCTCGGAGGATATCAAGTCCTTCTTCCGGGTTAATACATCGCTGGAGAATGTTAGTCACACTCCTTTTGTATAGCTCGGAATTGATTATCGTGTAAGCTTTTGCTCTCCTCTGAGTTTGCCTGGAAAGCACCCCCTCAGTAGGTAAGATTCCATCTTTCAGGAATTGAAATATGGGTAGTGCCCAAGCTGGTACAGCTCTCAGTGGGAACATATCCTCATCGATTTCCATCTGATCCACCGGCATAACTTCAACCGGATTACGCTGCGCAGTCCCCGGGTCCTGCGATGCAGTCCCCGGGTTTTGCGAAGCACTCCCCTCATCAATGTCCATGGGTACAGCTCCGGACTCCGGATCTTCCGGGACGTAGATTGAGTCAGTTTCTGGGGACGGCCTGATAGATGGTTTTCTGAGGTGTTCTAATGCTACAGCCGGTGGAATTGCTTGTCGGGTTGATCCGAGCTTCGACAATACGTCGGCAGCCTCATTCTCCACCCGGGGTACATGGTGAAATTCACATCCCTCAAAGTAACCATATATCTTCTGCACATGAAATTTGTTGAACAACTAAATCCGAGTCGCCAAAGCATTGGATCCGACGTATCCCAATTTCTTTTGCCACTTTGAGCCCATGTACAAGTGCCTCATATTCAGCGACATTGTTTGAGGCTGCGAAGTGGATCTGCCACACATATTTCAGTTGGTCCTTCTTGGGCGAGGTAAGCACAACTCTGGCGCCTAACCCAGTTTTTTTTTTGACCCGTCAAAGTGCATTCTCCAGTAGTTCGGATCTGGCAATGGTGGCTCATATTGCACCTCGGCCCAATCCACAAAGAAGTCCGCCACAACTTGAGATTTGATCGCTTCTCTTCTATCATATTGTGGCGCATAAGGAGCTAGCTCAATTGCCCATTTTGCAATCCTGCCACTTGCATCCTTGTTGCTCATTATCTCGGATATGGGGGCCTCACATATTACTTTGATGGGGTGCTCTTCGAAATAGTGCTTCAGCTTCTTAGCCGACATATACACACCATATGCTACCTTCTGATAATGAGGATAGTTCTGCTTCGATGCGGATAATACCTCGCTTAGGTAATACACTGGCCTTTGCACTGACTTACCCTCTTCGTCGCGCTCTACCACAATTACTGCACTTACAACTCGGTTGGTTGTGGCTATATAGAGCAACATTAGCTCCTTTGATAGTGGAGAGGCTAATATTGGTGTAGTGGCTAACATCTTCTTTAGTTGGATAAAGGCTTCATTGGCCTGCGGCGTCCAAATGAACTTGTCCGACTTTTTCATGAGTTGATAGAGAGGCAGTGCCTTTTCTCCCAACTGACATACAAACCGACTTAAGGATGCCTGGCAACCAGTGAATTTCTGGACATCGTTAAGGCACTTCGGCAGTTCCATTCGCTCTATGGCCCGGATTTTAGTTGGATTAACTTCGATACCTCGGCTGGAGACAACAAATCCGAGTAATTTTCTAGCCGGGACACCGAAGGTACATTTCTCCGGATTAATCTTCATTCGCGAATGTCTGCCTGATATTGTCAAGGAGCGTTTTGCTTTCCTTGGTCTTGATAACAACATCATCCACATATACCTGCACATTTTGACCAATTTGGTTATGTAAACATTTTTGCATACATCTCTGGTACATTGCCCCCGCATTACGTAAACCAAATGGCATGGTGCGATAGCAATAAGCCCCATACGGGGTGATAAACGCAGTCTTTATTTGATCACTTGGGTTCAGAGGTATCTGGTGGAAACCATAATATGCATCGATGAATGACAACAACTCACACCCAGGAGTAGAATCTATGACTTGGTCTATCCTTGGCAGTGGGAACGGATCTTTTGGACACGCCTTATTCAGGTTCGTGTAATCGATACACATACGCCAAACCACTGCCATGTTCGGATCGTCTTTCTTCTTCTCCACCAGCACCTGATTAGATAGCCAATCCGGGTAAAGTACTTCATGATAAATCCAGCAGCCAACAACCGAGCTATCTCATCTCCTATGACCTTTCTCCTGTGTTCGGCGAAGCAGCGGAGAGGTTGCTTCACCGTCTTTGCTCCGGGTCTCACATTCAAAGAGTGATCGGCCAACTCCATCGGAACACCTTGCAAGTCCTGTGTGGACCAAGCAAAAATATCCCGATTCTCACGGAGGAAGTTGACGAGCTCGCTTTCCTATTTGTCACTCAACTCGGCACCAATTGTTACGGTGCGCTCTGGGAACATATCATCAACAGGCACTTTCTTGGTATCTTTTGTCGCTTGGAATGAGACACTACCATGCGGGTTACTCAGCGCCGGCATATATTGCTGTCAGACTGAGCCAATGCCGCCACCTCTTGGATCTTTCTTTTTTTTGCGCAATCACGAGTAACTCAGCCAGGTTAGATCCGGCAGACGCACACTCAATGGAACGTCGGAAATCGCCAGCTATGGTAATTACACCATTTGGCCTGGGCAGCTTCATCTTCAAGTAACTTATGTGACAACTTTCCATGAACTTGTTCAGGGCTGGCCTGCCGAGCAACGCGTGATACGCACTCTCCAAATTTACAACCTCGAACTCCAAATTCTCAGTCTGGCAGTTATCTCTTGTGCCGAACAATATGTCAACCCGGACCTTGCCTATGGGCTCACAAGAAATGCCTGGCACAATGCCATGGAATGTTGTCCTTGTAGCTTGGAGCATGTTCTCCGAGATGCCCAACTTGCGCATCGTCTCCACATACATGATGTTGATGCTACTGCCATTGTCAATTAGCACCTTTGAGAACCTCACATTGATGTTAAGCCCAATGAATGTTGGATCCAACACCAAGGCATATGAGCCAGGACTAGGCATAAGCTTCGGATGATCTTTGATGCTCCAAGTAATCTCTTGATCCGACCAAGGCATATACCTCGTCACGGCCAGCATTACTGCATTGACCTCCATATGTCGGCGCTGCAAGCTCTTTCTGTCTATCTCTTCCATGGTGAACACACAGTAACTCTGATTATGCTCTCTGTACTCATTCCTCCCCTCGTTTCCGGGGTACCTATGATCCGGCTGATTTTGGTTCTCCACCTGATGCACTGCATCTCTTCTCTCATGGTTGTCATACCTCAGCGGAGGGGGAGGCAACATTAACTGTTGCGTGTTTGCTCCGGGGTAACTCCTGCCGAGGTTGATCGTTCCGAGGTGCTTGAGCATTGCTCGAACCACTTTGTTCTATCTTTCGCATCCATTCACATTGCCTTGTTGTGTGACCTGCTAGGTTACTCGGATTTGGCATGTGAAATTTACACGGCTGATCCAGCATTGCCTCATAAGTATACCTCGGACGGTCCTTCTTTTCTTGCCACTGTTTCTTCTGCTCTGGCGTCCAAGTTTTCTTGCCATCATTTCTTGGAGTCCATTGCTGTCCTCCAGTTTTCTGATGCTGGTTGCTTCCTGCACCAGGTTGATCTTGATTCACAGTAGCAACTTGTTGCGAACTGTACCGGTAATCCGGTCTGTCATCTCTTCTTTTACCTCGGTAATCATTTCTCTGGGATGATCCGGCCCCATCTCGTTGATAGCCCTCCTCGCTTGACTCGTTTGACATGAGCCTAGGTTGAGTCGAATCACCCAAGGCATATGAATCAGCGATTCGGATTGTTTCTGCCAAGGTAGTTGGCATATCTCTTTGCAACCTTTGCCATAGCATGCTTGCATATCTGCACCCCTGAGCAAACCAAGCTATGGCCTGTGACTTAATTACGCCCTCACAAGAGTTTCGCACAGTACACCAATGGGTCAAGAACTCCCTGTCTGTCTCATTCGGTCTCTGTTTCCACATTGCTAGGGCTGTGGTCTGTTGGGCCTCTGATACGTGCTTGATAAATTGCTAACAAACATTTCCTCGAAATCGATCCAACAGTTAATACTTCCGGGCGGCAAATTGTTTAGCCATACCCTCGTTGGCCCCTCCAGCATCTGGGGTACATATCTCACAACCCATCTCAAGTTGCCTGTAGCAATTTTCACAGCTGTCGTGTAGTTAATCAACCAATCTTCCCGCTTTGTGCTGCCGTCATATGTCTTAGTGCCTCTAGGTAACTGGAAGTTCGGTACCGGAGGTTCCTTCATGATCCGGGGCACAAAACATGCTGGACCCGGAGGACCTTGACATTCAATTTGCTACTACCTATACACTCGATCCAGTTTCAACCTGGCATCGTCAAGCATCAGATTCCTGCTTCCCAATCTTGACCCTATCATGTGATAGTCTGGCCTAGGATACCCAGCATTCACCATTTCCGAATCACCATCATTGTATCTATCTTGATCCTATGGAGCTGCTCTCTGTTGCATACCTTGGCCGGCACTACGCTCTTGCCATGGTATATTCTGCTTCTGTGGTTGCCCTGCACCTACCGAATTACGCTGTCCGGCATTGTCGTTTACAGCATTCCCTTGACCGGCATTGCCTTGGTCGCGGTTACCTCGGCCAGCTTCACCTCGGCTCACACTTCGTCGATCCTCATTTCTCTGCACTTCCTTTCATTTCCCTGCCCTTGCCGGGTCATATGGGACTATCTGCTTATTCCTCCTGGCCGAGGTTACCACCTCTTCTCTCCTAGGACCGCCATGTGGGGACGATGCAGCTCCAGCGGATTTCTCTGGGTTACCCACCACCGAATGAACAATCTTGGAGGCCCCAACTCTCTCCGGGTTAGCCCTGAGCAATTTCTCATTTTGCATGTTCGTGATCTGAACCAGCCCATTGACCCTATCTTGCTTTCTCTGACGGGCTTCACCCATCAGGCCCTCTAACTCAGATGCTGCTGCATCCGCTGCCCTGAGGTTCTTTGCCAGGGTACTATACTTCGGCAGCCCCACGGACAAACAGTTTTCAGATTCCTCAATCCTAGTATCACCTTCTTTGTTCATTTCACTGATGAGGTTTCTCCCCTTCACTTTTACAGCATCTACCTTATTTGCCTTTGCGTACTCACGCAGTGTCATGTTCAACGACTGCTGAGCCACGACTATCTTTTTTGCACCCTCTAGTATTTTTTGCCTAGTCTCCTCTAACTCAGCCTGCGCCTGAGGCGGATCTACTACTTCTGCTACTGGGTTTGCCAGGTTATCCATTGCCTGTTGCAGCACATTCTCTGGCCTTTCCAGAGGAGGACCTCTACTTCTCCTCGGTGCCTTAGGCGTTACCTCCGGGTCTGGTGCTGGGTCTTTGCTTGCGCCAGCGCCAGGCGCAGTCACCATCACCTCAGCGTGGTCCGGGGAGCGAGTGATATGCGCCCCGCGAGCCGCACTAAGGGGTGGCTCGCCTCCTTTGACGACATGCCGCGGATGAACGCACGACACATCGACAGCAACGTAGATCTTGTGCGCGTCGGGCTTGATGAAGAGGCCGTTGCACGGGAGAGGACGCTTGCCGAAGCAGCCAGCGTTGTTGCTGACGAAATCTAGCAATCCAAATCGCTGAACGAGCCCGGAGACGATGCGTTCGCCGGTGCCGATGAAGTTTCCCGTCCGGATCTTCACCCCTGCTAGCGCACTAGCCCCACGGTGGGCGCCACCTGTCGTGGTGGTGTCACAGCAGATGCCATGGATAGGCTAAAGGTGGGGACTAAATGCACTAGGGGAATCCAGGGAGGGATAGTGTGCTGATTCCACACACAGTTGCTTTGTATTCGATTCACTTCCACAGTTTACAAGTACTCCTTTAGCTATATTGGGGAGAGGAGGAAGAAGAACTCTATTACTCTCACCACTAGCAAGCCCTCAAGAACACACTAGTAAACCACAACCCACTCGAGATCAACCCTTTCTACAGAGGCCCTAGCCCTCCTTATATAGGGGTAACTAGGTCTCCAGTTAGGGCATAAGTGGAGGTATATTCCTTGGAATATGCCTCCTCCCAAAATAGTAAGCTGACCGGGTCACTTTTGCCCAGCGTCATCCATACAGAGGCTACGTGAGCCTCTGTGGCGCCTGCGTCATCCGACATTGGTCTCGTCACCTTTGTCGGCCACGGCTCGGTGGTCCTGGCCTCTGTCTGCTTCGCTCACGCTCTGCACACAGTGGTCACCCTTTGACCAGCGGGATACCTTCCTTCTCTTACAAGCTTGATATAACCCGGATCGTACCTAATTGATCCGTCTACACCAGTACATGCATATAAGTTAGATATATCTTACCAACATACAGCATAACTCGGTTGAGACCCAGTTAGGTGGACATTCCCTGGTCCGGGTTACTCCGTGATTCGGCCTGCCTTGAGGTGACTTGGCCAGCACCTGCTTTGACCTTGCCGTACCTCCGCTAACACAGCCTTTATACCCCGGTGTGACCCTACTCGGGGGTATCCCCCCAATAGTATCCTTATGTGGTTTGTGAGAAGAATATACATGGAATGACACTGGGTGTGGTTCATGAAAAGAACACACATGCCATGACACTGGTATATCTTTATGTGGTTTGTGAGAAGAACAGACATGCAATGACTGTAGCTGTGGTTCATGAAAAGAACACACATGCAATGACACTGGTGGATCCACGTGTCGTTGATGAAAGGAATAGACATGAAATAACACTGGGTTTGGTTCATGAAAAGAAAAGACATGCAATGACACTGGTGGATCCATATGTGGTTTGTGAGAAGAATATACATGCAATGATACTGGTGGATCCATGTGTGGTTTGTGAGAAGAACACACATGCAATGATACTGGTGGATCCATGTGTGGTTTGTGAGAAGAACACACATGCAATGAAACTTGGTGTGGTTCATGAAAAGAACACACATCCAATGACACTGGTGGATCCTTATGTGGTTTGCGAGAAGATCAGACATGCAATGACTCTAGATGTGGTTCATGAGAACAACAGACATGCAATTACACTTTTGTATCCTTATGTGGTTTGTGAGAAGAACATACATGTAATGACACTAGGTGTGGTTCATGAAAAGAACACATATGCAATGACAATGGTGTATCCTTATGTGGTTTGTAAGAAGAACAGACATCCAATGACTCTAGTTGTGGTTCATGAAAAGAACACACATGTAATGACACTGGTGGATCCATGTGTGGTTTATGAAAGGAACAGACATGCAATGACACTAGGTGTGGTTCATGAAAAGAATAGACATGCAATAACACTGGTGGATCCATGTGTGGTTTGTAGAAAGAACATGCATGCAATGACAATGAGTGTGGTTCGTGAAAGGAACACACATCCAGTGACACTGCTGGATCCATATGTGGTTTGTGGAAAGAATAGACATGCAATGACACTATATGTGGTTCATGAAAAGAACACACATCCAATGACACTGTTGTATCCTTATGTGGTTTGTGAGAAGAACAGACATGCAATGACTCTAGCTGTGAAGAACACACATGTAATGACACTAGTATATCCTTATGTGGTTTGTGAGAAGAATATACATGCAATGACTCTCACTGTGGTTCATGAAAAGAACACACATGCAATGACACTGGTGGATCCATGTGTAGTTTGTGAGAAGAACAGACATGCAATGACACTGGGTGTGGTTTACGAAAAGAATAGACATGCAATGACATTGGTGGATCCAGATGTGGTTTGTGAAAAGAACAGACATGCAATGACTCTAGCTGGATCCATGTGTGGTTCATGAAAAGAATATACATGCAATGATACTGGTGGATCCATGTGTCGTTTGTGAGAAGAACACACATGCAATGACACTGGGTGTGGTTCATGAAAAGAACACACATCCAATGACACTGGTGGATCCTTATGTGGTTTGTGAGAAGAACAGACATGCAATGACTCTAGATGTGGTTCATGAGAACAACAGACATGTAATGACAATGGTGTATCCTTATGTGGTTTGTGAGAAGAACAACCATGTAATGACACTCGGTGTGGTTCATGAAAAGAACACACATGCAATGACAATGGTGTATCCTTATGTGGTTTGTAAGAAGAACAAACATGCAATGACTCTAGTTGTGGTGCATGAAAAGAACACACATGTAATGACACTAGTGGATCCATATGTGGTTTGTGGAAAAAACAGACATGCAATGACACTATCTGTGGTTCATGAAAAGAACACACGTCCAATGACACTGGTGTATCCTTATGTGGTTTGTGAGAAGATAAGACAAGCAATGACTCTAGTTGTGGTTCATGAAAAGAACACAAATGCAATGACACTGGTGGATCCATGTGTGGTTGATGAAAGGAACAGACATGCAATGACACTAGGTGTGGTTCATGAAAAGAGAGACATGCAATAACACTGGTAGATCCTTATGTGGTTTGTGAGAGGAGCAAACATGCAATCACACTTGGTGGATCCATGTGTGGTTCATGAAAAGAATAGACATGCAATCATAATGGTGGATCCATGTGTGGTTTGTGGGAAGAACACACATGCAATGACTCTAGCTATGGTTCATGAAATGAACACACATGCAATGACACTGGTTGATCCATATGTGGTTTGTGAGAAGAACAGACATGCAATGACTCTAGTTGTGGTTCATGAAAAGAACACATATGCAATAACACTGATGTAACCTTATGTTATTTGTGGTAAGAACAGACATGCGATGACTCTAGCTGTGGTTCATGAAAAGAACACACATGCAATGACACTGGTGGATCCATGTGTGGTTTATGAAAGGGACAGACATGCAATGAGACTGGGTATGGTTAATGAAAAGAACGGACATGTAATGCCACTGGTGGATCCATATGTAGTTTATGAGAGGAACAGACATGCAATCACACTTGGTGGATCCATGTGTGGTTCATGAAAAGAACACACATCTAATGACACTAGTGGATCCTTATGTGGTTTGTGAGAAGAACAGACATGCAATGACTCTAGATGTGGTTCATGAGAAGAACACACATGCAATGACACTTGTGTATCCTTATGTGGTTTGTGAGAATAACAGACATGCAATGACACTATGTGTGGTTCATGAAAAGAACACACATGTAATGACACTGGTGTATCCTTGTGTGGTTTGTGAGAAGAACAGGAATGCAATGACTCTGGCTGTGGTTCATGAAAAGAACACACATCCAATGACACAGTTGTATCCTTATGTCATTTGTGAGAAGCACATACATGCAATGACTCTAGCTGTGGTTCATGAAAAGAACACACATGGAATGACACTGGTGGATCCATGTTTGGTTTATGAAAGGAATGGACATGTAATGACACTAGCTAGATCCTTGTGTGGTTCATGAAAAGAACAGGCAATGATAATGGTGGATCCATGTGTGGTTTGTGAGAAGAAAACACATGCAATGACACTAGGTGTGGTTCATGAAAATAACACACATCCAATGACACTGGTGCATCCTTATGTGGTTTGTGAGAACAACAGACATGTAATGACTCTAGGTGTGGTTCATGAGAAGAACAGACATGCAATGACACTAGTGTACCCGTATGTGGTTTGTGAGAACAGACATGCAATGACACTTGGTGTGGTTCATGAAAAGAACACACATGCAATGACCCAGGTGTATCCTTATGTGGTTTGTGAGAAGAATAAACATGCAATGACTCTAGTTGTGGTTTATGAAATGAACACACTCCATGTGTGGTTTGTGAAAGGAACAAACATGCAATGACACTAGGTGGATCCATGTGTGGTTCATGAAAATAACATACATGCAATGACACTGGTGGATCCATGTGTGGTTTGTGAGAAGAACACACATCCAATGACAGTAGGTGTGGTTCATGAAAAGAACACACATCCAATAACACTAGTGGATCCTTATGTGGTTTGTGAGAAGAACAAACATGTAATGACTCTAGGTGTGGTTCATGAGAAAAACACACATGCAATGACACTAGTGTATCCTTATGTGGTTTGTGAGAAGAACACACATAGCTGTGGTTCATGAAAAGAACACACATGCAATGACACTAGTGGATCCATATGTGGTTTGTGAGAAGAACAGACATGCAATGGCTCTAGCTGTGGTTCATGAAAAGAACATACATGCAATGACTCTGGTGTATCCATGTGTGGTTGATGAAAGGAACAGACATGCGATGACTCTAGTTGTGGTTCATGAAAAGAACATGCATGCAATGACACTGGTGGATCCATGTGAGGTTTATGGAAGGAACATACATGCAATGACACTGGGGGTGGTTCATGAAAAGAACAGACATGCAATGACACTGGTGGATCCATATGTGGT